>OX451739.1:276765910-277082028 GCA_948472305.1 Vicia faba
GAACTGGGTTTCCGATCATGAAGATCCTGATAGCATTAATGTCAACAAACCTATCCACATTAGAAAAAAAAGAACAACCTGTAAGCAAGTAGAGCAAAGATGGCCTCAAAAACGACTGTGCTCTTCATCCTGGAAAAGTAGCAAGCTTTCTCCAATAAGAACTGAGCTGGTAAGCCTCTAATCCCTCCTTTGGTAGTCATATGGGCTTCCACCTCAGACTTCCCCAGATGAATCAAAGCAACAATCTCATGTGGTTTTGGCTCACCCTCTAAACCAGTAAAAGGAACATGATTGGTAACGGGTAAATCCAACAGATAAGAATACTCCTCTAGTGTAGGAATCAATTGATAGTCGGGAAAAGTAAAGCAATGATACATCAGATCATAGAACTGGACCAAGGTCGATAAAATATCCTCCTTCATCTTAAGCTTCATGATAGGAATAATGGATCCATACTTCTTCTGAAAGTCTACAGAACACTCGATCTCGGGGATTAGACTGATCAACTCATCTATCTTGGGATCCTTGAAACTGTACTTCCCGGTTAATAAGTACCTGAGATATTCACAAATGGTCAATTTTTAAATCCCTTGAAATAAGATCTCTTCAAAATATGCTTATGTATGCATGGATGCATGATGCATCAATCACACATAAGATCACACATATAGGGTTCATAGGTTCAACGTCACGAGCATGAGGTCGAAGGTACTACCCATAAGGTATTGGTCTAAAAGTTATCACCTACCGAACAAGGTTCTAAAGGTTCCTAGAGTCTACATCCTTCCTTCGGATATTACCAACTTCCCGATTAACTCGGTAATTAGTAATATTCTCGAGAAAAACTCATCCGAGCATAGTATCACGTGACAACTATTTTCGGATTACTCCGTCATAGCTTCCGCGTTACACCTAAAAGGCCAAGATGGGTTTGGTATTCTACGGTCCTCAGTTTCAGCAGGCTCCCAGGTCAAAAGCAGTACGTCTTCCCGATTACTCAGTAAACGACACCACAGTCAAAGGGGCCTCCACTGAGTGGGGGATCTCATGCCTCCTTTTTTGGGATTACTCCCTCAAAGTTAACATGACTATACCGCCCATCCTATCTTAAAGTTTGTCCAAGTCTGGGTATAGGACTTATAAGTAATCACCAATAATCCTGAAAACTAGGAAAATCCAGATAAACATATATGCAACATATAACGCATAAACAACAATAACACATACACGGATATAAACAAGGATAGACTCAACCCACTTAGGGATGGACTAGCAAGAGGTCAATCTTTCCCCAGTGAAGTCACCATTTTCTATAGAGGTAGAAATGTTTAAGACTAAGCCATGGGATTGACTAGACTTGTACAAATCAAAATAAAATCGCCATCGCGCTTTATTGTTTCCAAATGAATGGGGGAAAGAGCAAATAAAACAAAAAAGGGGGAAAGATTCAAGGTAAGGGGGTTGGTTATGCAAATGGAAGGTATTAGCACCCTAAACATCTACGGCACTCTGCAAAAACCTCTTTGTAAAATCTGTATAATTTGGCTATAAAAATGTTGTATAAAAAATGGATGATGGAGGTGAGAAAAGAAATTTATTTTTATGGTTTTTGCACCCGTCGTAGTTGTGAACCTTTAGTGCCTACGTACCACCTTCCGTGCAATAGGGGATCATGGTACACGTAGTTCCTCTTTTAAAAATTTTAAAACACAAGTTTTTTGGTTAATTTTATGAGATAAGACATCATTGTCATTGTCCGTGTGGAAAACATACTTACTACCCATAATTATGAGAAAGGAGAATTTGCATCATCTCAAAGTGGAGGATATGGCTTGTATTTTGAAATCAACAATGCCTCACTCAACACCCAAGAGGAAAATATCTCTCTTCACTATATATTGTAGAAGTATAGTCGTTTGCATCACTACAAGGATTGACAAGAGTCCAATATTTTTGAGAAATGTTTAAAGATAAAAGGCAAAGTGGAAAAATGGTTTGAAATGAGATTGATTGACTTTTAGTATTATCACAAAAAAATGTCAAAGTATTATTAAGTTTATTGAAATTTATTTATGAAAATGTTTTGAAAATGCATGGACCTAAGTCCAAGTTTATTATGAAAGTGGTTCAAGTTTAAAAAAAATAAGAAGAGTTTTTCAAAAGGAGAGAGAAGATTTTTGAAATTAAAGAAGATGAGAGGAGAAGAAGGGACTATCGTAAAGCATAAGGTAAAAGCTAGGGATAAGAACCATTTAACCAACAAGAAGCCAATACTAGACATTATGAGCCAAGATAGAATTCCTATTCTTTGGATTGAAACCAAACAAACAATGATACTAGACCTCTTGAAAGAACCAAACTTCAAGTGTATTAAGTCTTCACAAAAATTGGGCAGAGTAATGGTTGTATACGGGTGAATTCCAGATTACAAACAAAGAGTGTAATCACAATAACCTGCATACAAAACAAACAAACAACCCAATGCCTTGAGGTAAACCTCAAGAGCTCCAGACAAAATAATTAGATAAGGTCACAAGATCTCCAATCATAGGCCAAGGTTTCTAATCCTAAGTCCAAAAAGTCCAATGCTCCATAATGCCAAGGATAGTAACCAAATAGTCCAAGTATCATTAAAGATTTTAGGGGTTTTGTTGATTATTAGGTGTTTTGAAAAAGTAAAGTAAAGCTCAAGTGAGCAAAAATAAAAATGACAAGAAAATAAATACTCAAATGAGCAAAGATGAAAATGGCATGAAATGTAAATGCTAAAAGTAGATTGTGCATAAAAATAAAATGGGGCATATAATAAAAATAAAGGATAAAGTCAATTATTAGTGATTAGTTGTTAGTTGGATGATCATCTTGAAACTTGCATTTGGAACTCATTAGAGGATTGGTAGAACCAAACCCTCCACACAACAAGTTACATTTTCTTTTTGTCAAGTATATCATCCATTTGGAATCCTCATGAGTACTATTTAATGATCAACGATGTTTAAGTGATCCGCGTTGACCAAATGTGTTGTAGATCCACTAGAGGATTGGTAGAACCAAAACCTCCACACAATGAATCTCAAGTTTATTGGATCAAAGAGACTAAATTAACATACTTGGGCTTGCAAACATAAGTTTGTGCCATGAAATTATCATTTATTCGAATCGGGACAAAATTTAGCGCTATGTTAAGCAATCGTAAGTGGACTTATATAGAAGTCGCACCTATTTTGAGGCCGGTCAATAGCAATCTATGCACCATTTATTTTGAGACATGATATAAAGATCATGCTCCAATAACACTTAGTGCAATAAGAAAGGAATGAGATGAAGAGGGATGAGAGAGAATATACAAACCACTTTTGAATTAAATTTAATCAAACTATTATTAAAATCATTCATCCATTTTTGTGGAGTTAGACTCAACACCATGGATCCAATGATGTTAATAAAGTTCATGATCAAAATTTTAACCCAAGATCAGCCATAAAATAGTCACAAAATAATATTACATTTAATATATATAAAAAGGGTTAAAAAATGTTTTAAAATAGAAATAAAAGAGAAAAAATCAACTATGTTCAAATTGATCAAGAAATAAAAAGTAAGTCCATATAAAAATCAGAAAAGGATTTAAATGATTTTATAAATTTTTTGGAAATTTTTTAAATTCAGAAACTATTTTTAAAATTAAGAAAAATGAGTAAAATAAACTAAAAATGATAAAAAATACCAAAGTCAGAAATAAAAAATAAGTGAGGTCACCAATATTTGTCACAATATCATTGGATCATTCCATAATTTATTTCAAAATTTAAAAATGCATAAAAGTATTTTTAAACATTTAAAACAATTCAAATAAAGTGAAAATTTATAAAAAAATACCAAAACACAAAATTAAATTGTGAAAAAATACAAATCAGAAAGAGAATAATCAAAACTATTTTTCAGAATTTTTTCAGAATTTTTTGACTAAAAAAGATTTTTCTATGATTTTTTGAAGTTTAAAACAATTAATTATAAAAATCAGAAAAGAAAATAAAAACCAAAAAAATACGGGCCATCTGATCAATGTCAAAACGCGTTAGTAAACAGATCAAGTGGACCTGGCGTGCTGTGCATGTTATGGACATTAGTGAATACTGCATAGGATCATTAATTAAATCAGATTTTTGAAAAAACACAGATGGCACGCCTTCATTGGTTGGAAGATGATACATTGGTCATCTTCAACCTCCAACCAGTCCCAAAACCAGGTTGCTCAATCTATAAAATTAGAACACGAGACCTATGTCATTCGCTTCGTCTCATCAAGACGAAGACAACCACACCTTCGCGAAAAATTTATATAAACTGTAGCTCAAGCAATTTGGAAGGAAAGTTTTGAAAAGGGATTTGAAATTTCATGGTAAAAAGGTGTTTCCAGTAAAAAAACAAGTGTTGCAACTAGAACCAGGGCAATGAGAGCATCACAATGATATCAAAGTTTTGAAGAATTGATGAAGGAATCTACCTATTGAAGTTGAGTTGCAGAGCTCTGAAACTGGACTTCTATGGAGAAATATAGGGCATGATTCTTGAATGTAATTATATGGTTAACTTCAGGGAAGATCAAGGAAGGTACATTGATAGAAAAATTAAATTGAAAAAGGATTGAGAATAGATTTCGAAGTTGCAGAATTTTGAGGTATGGAACAAGTTTGGCAGGGTGATTCTGGCTATCCAAGCTTGAGGAAATGAATGGGGGATGGTTCTCTATTTATAGGGAATCAAATGGAATTTCAAAGCATGTGAAATGATGAAGTATAGAGGTAAATCGTGTGAAGTTGCAAACAAGAAAAGTGTGACTTCTAATTTGATTAAAACTCATCCAAAACGCGTGTTTTGTTGTGCTAATCACTTCTGGAAGTTCACTAAACATGTTTAGAGGCAAACACGCGCATAAACAAAGTGTTTAGAAGATAAACCAATGATTTCAAATTCTGACTTTTGAAGAAACTTCACTTCCAAGTTACCAAGTTCAAATCAATGGCATTCTCAGCTCAAGGGGTCTTAGGGCATGATTCTTGATGCTTTAGAAAGATGAGGTTACAAGCTTTGCAATGGAAAAAGAATGGAATCAAATGGATTCTTGAGTTGAAAGTTGCATTGAGTCAAAGTTGGGAAAAAGAAGTTGACTTTCCATACTTAGAAATATTTCAAGTTTTTCTTCAAAAGTGACCTATAATGTTTTGCATCCAAACATGGCGTTCCACCTGAAATTTGCTCTTGACCAAAAAATATGGAATGAAATAGACCTATTGAATGACATTTTTAAACTTGAACCATTCAAAATCTCCAAAAATTGAGAGAGTTATGAATTGTTGAAGTTGGCAAAAAATCATTAAATGACCTATAATCTTTTGTATCCTTAAGGCAACTTCCATCCATTTTCTCACTTTGCACATAAAAGAAGGCATAAAGTTCACACACTCAAGATCAGTGTGGAAAAATAATGGGCTCAAGGGGATAAAAATTGACCAAGTTATGATCATTTGAATTCACACATGGAAATTTGGGGATTCTTCTGGAGGACTTATAATCTTTCTTCTTCATCAAGTTTCTTCCACATGAAAACTCATTGGAACTTTTGAAGTGATTTGTTGTTAACCATTTTAAGAGAAAGATGTATTTAGAATCACTCAAAAATACCAAAAGATGAGAAAGATATACTCCTTTGAAGTTCAAAACCCTAGCTCCTAGATCAAGAAACATGCCTTGAGGAACTTTGACAATTTTGAACAAACTTCTTGTACCAACATAAATGCTTTGTAAATATAAGTTGTTGAGGATGATAATGAGAATGAATAGCAACCACAACGACTTCCATATATTGAGAATTGATAGAAATATGCATTTGTGACCAATGGGAACAAAGCCTTGTCCAAGCATGACAACTTCTCCAATCAATCTCTTGTGCTTTTGAACCAAATTTTATAACCTTGAAATATGGTGAACCAAAATAACCTTTCCATGCCATTTCTTCCAAAACAAATCTAATGGTGAGGTTTGAACTTCTCAAGCTTTATTGACTAGGGCATGGAAATAAACTAATGAACCCATGGGGAAACTTGTTAAATCTCATTGCCTTTACCTATATTAGTAACAAGAAAGATAAAACAATATTGTATTTTATTAATTAAGAGGAGAAATCAAGACAAAAATATTCATGATCACAAAATAACACAAGTCAAGGTGCTTGGTGATTCCTCAAAGAGCAAAGCTAAATATAGGGATGGGAACTAAGAATCCTAATGTGATCTTATTGTGAATGACTCAACATGGTATGATGAAGAGATCTTAGGGGAAAAATTGGGGTACAAAAATGGTTTCTCAGGTTATAATCAGATGAAGATGGCGCCTTAATACATGGAGAAAACTACCTTCGTCACATAGTGGGGCACTTTCTACTACAAGGTTATGCCTTTTGGGTTGAAGAACGCTGGGGAAACTTATTAGCGTGCCATGGTAGCCTTATTTCATGATATTGTTTATCACGAAATAGAAGTCTATGTCGAAGAGATGATAGCAAGGTCATAGACTGAGGAAGAGCATCTTGATCATCTGTGTAAATTGTTTGAAAGACTGAAGAAACACAAGCTAAGGTTAAATCCGAACAAGTGCACTTTTGGGGTGAGATCCGGTAAACTCTTGGGTTTTGTCGTCAGCGGTAAAGGTATTGAAGTTGATCCTGCAAAAGTTAAATCTATTCAAGAAATTTTGGCTCCTTGTACCGAGAAGGAAGTCAGAGGTTTCTTAGGAAGGCTGAATTACATTTCCCATTTCATTTCTCATTCGACTGCTACTTGTGAGCCAATCTTCAAACTGCTAAAGAAAGATCAAGTAGTAAAGTGGAACGACTACTGTTAAAAAGCCTTTGATAAAATTAAGGAATACCTACAAGAACCTCCTATTCTGATGCCACCAGTTGAAGGAAGACCTTTAATCATGTACCTAACACTAGAGAACTCAATGAGGTGTGTACTGGGGCAGCATGACAAGTCTGGCCGAAAAGAGCATGCAATATACTACCTTAGCAAAATGTTTACCAATTGTGAAACAAGATATTCACTGCTCGAGAAAACTTGTTGCACTTTGGCATGGGCTGCTCGCCGACTAAGACAGTATATGTTGACCCATTGTTTACCGTGGAAATTGGTAAACAACCGCTGATCTTCCAAAAGGTTACTTATTTGGTGACTCGCAGGATCGATCAGATTGATCCTAAGACATGGTTGATTTTCTGGAGTTTGACTAATCCTAATAGTGATTAATGCCGGTAAAGTAAAGACACTTTAAGTAAATTGCATGAAGAAAAGCTTGATAGAATAAATAAAAGCGTTAAATAAAAGGCTTCGACGGAGATGAGTAAATGAAAAGCAATAAAGTGCTTGAATATAAAAGACTTTGATTAATTTAAATGGTGTTTCACACATACATTCTCAACGATTCTTTCGCTCACACTGGGTACTTGAATCTAGATGAGTGACTTGTATAAAATGATGAACACCCTGAAAACTACATGAACAACTAGTATTTATACTAAAACAAATCCTAAGTAACCGTTGGGTAGTTACGTCGCTTCGAGATGACGCCACATGGCACGCTCACAGCATTCGACGCTCCTGATCTCGGCACGTTGCACTTGGTAACTGCTGGGAACCGTTTTCCCTCCAAGCATTCAAATCTCAAACCGTTCGACCCTAGGCATCAGGTACCTTTGTCGAGAGGTTCCTTCGACGTCGAAGACGACAAGATTCCCACTTAAAGGAAATTCTCTAAGTACCTTGTCATTCTCTGATGAGCCTTCGACAGGATCAGCTGGTCGAAGCCTTCTTATGTAGGAAACTCTTCTGACTCATAACTAATGGTCTATATTGATAACAAACAAGGGTGTCGAATTTAGGAGCCAACAAATTGCCCCCCAAGAATGTCTTATTTCGACGCTGAAAAGAAAAAGGCATTCTTTGAGATTCCACTCGACACCTGTCCTTCACTCTTAGCCACAGATTAGTTGGTGCGCTTTTCGCCTCCTACCAACCAACTGACAATCTCAAAAAGCCATCATTCCACCTGTTCCTAAGACGTCACTTCAGTAAGGCGTTTGGTACGCCCAATGTCCTTTCACAGATTGTCATCATGATGATTCCTCGAAATCGAGGACGTAGGGAGCCAAGATGAAGTTACCCGAGGCTTAGAGTTCGCTGAAAGGGCCCAAGCCCTTGACGACCAGATTGCCAAACTTTCTCAGGCGACTGCCTTGTGTAACAAACGGCTGGAGTTGCAGCAAGCCAAATATCTTCGACTTAAAGCTTTCATCCCTTTCTAATTTGCTCAGCACCTCATTGACCATGTACTGTAATATTTGGAATACAATGCAACCATTTTGGTTAATCAATATCTAATTTTCCATTTTGGCTCTTTATGGTTAACTTGGTCATTAACTGTTATTTATTTTGATCTCTTGGAGCATAGGTTTATATTTTTTCAAATATTTGTCGTTTACTCTCAAGAGTCTTTTATCTTCGCCTAACTCTTCAACCTCATAAGCCCCACCAGAAAAAATTTGGATAATTATGAACGGTCCTTCCCACTTGGGTGACCATTTTCCCATGCTTCGATCTCTTCGATCCATGGGGAGAATCACCTTCCAAACTAATTCTCAAGGCGAGAATGCCTTAGGTTTTACTTTTTTATTGTAAGAGTCTTCCACTATTTTCTTCTGAATTCTCCGTAGTTCGAGAGCGCGTAGTCTTTCCTCGTCTAAATCTACTAGTTCGTCTAACATCATATCCTAATAAACCTCAGAGGGAATATCTTGATGTCTCTGAACCCTTGCTGATTGAAGACAAATTTCCGCTGGCAGTACTGCGTCATGACCGAAAGTTAGCCGATATGATGTTGTACCTGTGGCTTCTTTTGGGGACGTTCGACAGGCCCACAAGATCTGGTCTAACGTCTTATGCCAATTTTTTGGCTTCTTTCCTACATGCTTTTTTATCAGGCCGATCACTATTTTATTCGCTGCTTCGACTTGACCATTTGCCTGTGCATAATAAGGTGTTGATGTTAGGAGTCTAAAGCCTGTTTCTTGAGCGAATTCCTACATCTTTAGACCAGTAAACACTGATCCTTGATCAGTCGTTATAGTCTCAGGGATTCCAAATATGTAGATAATGTTCTTTTGAATAAATTCAATGACATTTTCTTGGTCTGCATTGACTAAAGGGATAGCTTCGATCCATTTAGTGAAATAATCAATGCCTACCAGTATATACTTCTGGCTCTTTGATGATGCTGGTCGAATCTCTCCAATAAGATCCAACGGCCATCCTCTAAAAGGCCAAGGTTTCACTATTGAGTGAAGTTCGCTTGCTGGTACATGTTTGATGCCCGTATGGGCTTGACATTCCTGGCAACCCTTCGCGAACTCAACACAATCTTTCAAGATAGTGGGCCAGTATAGTCCTTGTCGAAACAACAACCATTTCATCTTATGGCCTACTTGGTGAGCCCCACATGCTCCAGCGTGCGTAGTTGAAAGGGCTGTGTATGCTTCAGTTTCGCTTAAGCACTTTAGCAATACCCCTTCAGGCGTCTTTTTAAATAACTCATTACCCATAAGTACGTAACTCAACGCCCTATATTTTATTTTTCGTTCCGTCAAAGCTGCTGGATTTTGTAGATAATCTACAATGGGTTTCCTCCAATCTTGCTTTGACAAATTGTCTATGAACGATATTTCAAAGTTCCTTTGATCAGCATACCCTAGTCTTGTCGATTTCAAATCTGTTGGAGACAGGCTGGTTGCTTTTATTTTTTCTCGAACTTTGATTGCTCTTTGTAATCTCGTTTTTGAAATTTTGTACCCAGATGCAATCTGTGCCAAATCATTGGCTACTTGATTTTCCAATCTAGGTATGTGTCGAATGTTAACCACTTCGAATTTTTTCAATAAACGATATGCTATCACAAAGTACATAATAAGATTTTCTCTTATGCATTTATACTCTTTTGTGACTTGCTTAATGACTAACTCTGAGTCTCCCATTATTTCGACTCGAGTTGCCCCCAATTCCAACAATATCTCAAGGCCAGTAATTAGAGCTTCTTACTCAGCCTCATTGTTCGAACAAGTACCTGCTATCTTGTACTTGAATTTTGTTGGAATTTTTTCTGGAGAAATAATCAAGACCCCTACTCCTGTTCCATCTTTATGGCTGGAACCATCGAAGTAGAATTTCCAAGGCTCTATCTCCACGTAATTTATATTTTTAACCTGAATTGAGTGGTCGACAATAAAGTCTGCTACCACTTGCCCTTTTACTGCCCTAAGAGGCATAAAGGTCAATAAATACTCAGTTAATGCTAGCGCCCAGTTGCCAATTCGGCTGTGCAAGATGGGTTTCGACAACATGTATTTGAAAACATCAAAATGAGACGAAACATACACATCAACTGGTTTTATATATTGTTTGAGCTTTGTACAAGAGAAATAAAGACATAGACATAATTTTTCAACTTCGCTATATCTAGTTTCTGCATCGTTCAAAACTCTACTAAGATAGTAAATGGGTCTTTCGACTCCATTTTCATCTTCTTGGGCTAACATGCTTCCCAAAGTTCTGTCGGATGCATCTATGTACAATCTCATACTCCTGTTGCTGCAAGGAGGCACCGAAATAGGTGGCTTGGTGAGATACCCTTTGATCTTGTTGAAGGCTTCTTGTTGCTCTTGCCCCCACTTGAATCTTTCCTTATTCAATCGAAGTAAGGGTGAGAAGGCTTGAGCTTTTCCACTTAGGTTAGATATGAATCTCCTTAAGAAATTTATCTTACCCAACAGAGATTGCAGTTCCTTCTTGTTCGTTGGCGCTTTCGCTTCCAAGATTGCCTTCATCTTGTTCTGGTTGATTTCGATTCCTTTCTTGTGGACGACGAAGCCCAAGAAATCTCCAGCTATTACACAGAACGCACACTTCAAATGGTTCATTTTCAGACCATGTTTTCTCATTCTTTCAAATGATTGTCGAAGGTGGTCTATATGGTTCTTCCTGGAAACAGATTTTACAACAATATCATCGATATACACTTGCATAAAAGTGTTAATAAAATCATGGAAGATAGAATTCATCGCTCGCTGATATGTTGCCCCAGCGTTTTTTAGGCCAAAAGGCATCACTACCCATTCGTAAGTGCCTAAAGCCCCGGGGCATCGAAAAGCTGTTTTCGACACATCTTCTTCAGCAATGAAAATTTGATTATATCCTGAGTCACCATCGAGCATGCTCAGGTACTCATGGCCAGCGGCAGAATCGACTAGCATTTCCGCCACAGGCATAGGATATTCATCTTTGGGTGTGGCAGCATTCAAATCTCTGAAATCTATGCATACCCTCAACGTACCATTTTTCTTAATTACTGGCACAATGTTTGCAATCCATTCGACATACCTCATAGCTCGTATGAATTTGCACTTCAGCAGTCTTTCGACTTCTATTTTGATCTTCGACAGTATTTCTGGAGCGAAGCGTCTTGGACTTTGCTTGATTGGCTTCTTCCCAGGTTTGATTGGCAACTGAAGTTCTACCAATCCTCTGTCGAGACCAGGCATCTCGTCGTAATCCCATGCAAAGCAGTCCTTGAACTCCTTTAACAATTGGATCACTTCAAACCTGAGCTCTGGGTCTATTTTGGCACTGATGTAAGTTGGCTTTTTCTCTAACCCTTCGCCCAAGTTGATTTCTTCTAAAGGATCTTGTGCTAACATTTTGATGTTGTTTGCCAGGGGGTCCTTTTCGAATCCCAAAGGCTCATCGTCATAGATGGCGTCGAGCCTTTGCTCCTGCATTCCTTCTATCATGATATCATGAGGTTCTGGGTCGAAATCCTTTCCAGGACCTGCAGAAGATAGCTCTTGATCGTTGGCCTGAGTGGCCATATATTTTACTTCGGCTTCGAGAGCCGCTATCATCCTTCTTTCAGCTACATAAGCCGAAATTCACTGCAGTGATTGTGACTCAGTCATTATCACCGAATTCACTTCCCCAACCAGTTGGCTGGATGTCAGTTAGCCCACTGAAATCAATGTGGGACAAGTCTTCTCTGTCCCATTAAAAACCATGCTCAGGGTGCAGGTACAAGGAACAAAAAGCATTTGGCGCTGGCGCCATGTCAAAGTTAGGTGTTGGGCATGGCCCAATGTGAGCCAAATTTTTGTCGAAGTCAGCTCTCCCCAGGTGATTTACTTCGCCCAAGTAATAACTCTAATTCGCTTCTATATTTTCGACAATTCCATCAGGACGCCATAGTATTAACCTTTGGTGCATTGATGATGGTACTGCTCCAACACCATGTACCCATTCTCGGCCCAACAAAAGATTATAATTTGGTTTGGCCGATATGACCATAAACATAGTTGGTCGAAGGAGGGATCCTACTTTGAGGTCTAGTTGGATCACACCCATAGTGGTCCCTATTCCGCCTTCATAATTCGACAGGACCATGTTATGAGGCTTGATGTTTTCATCACTCTTGCCTATTTTTCTCAGCATGAAGTGAGGGATGATGTTGATGGTTGCCCCACAGTCCACCAAGATCTTATTTACGGTGGCTTCTTTGAGTTTTGCCCTTATGAATAAAGGCTTGAGGTGATTTTTCATCGCCTTAATAGGTGGTTCGAAGAAACCATTTTGCTCTTCGGTACGGCCATTATCCATAACGAAGTAGCATACTGGCCTATGCTTGGCCATTTCTTGTTCGACTTCTCAGTCGTTCGATTCGACCTCCATCTGGCGGTTGAACTCTCTTGGCAAAACTGAGACTATGTTCACCATGATATCTAGGGTGTCATCAGACTCAGAGCCATCTTCGTCATCAACTTCGCCCTGGTTAGGCCATACCAGTCTATTGGTCACTGGTTGCCTCTCTAGAGGCTTTCTCTGCTTTCGCTGAGGGACATTTGAACTTGATTCTGGCTTTGGTTCGTTGATAGCTTCCCTCTCAGCCTTTCGCCGCCTTTGGTATCTTCTCCATTGGGATCGAGACATGGGATTCTTTCCCTTGTAGTTACTTGATACCTGGGTCACTTTGGAGGCAACAACCTGAGGTTCTTTCTTGTGTGTCAAAGATGAACCCCTTGGCACTTCGAAGGAGTGCCACCTTTCTTCGCTCGGTCTCTTTCGACCCGATGTTTTATGCCACGTATCAACTGGCACATTGGTTGGAGGCCTGAAAGTCAGTGGCCTCTTTTCTTGATTTGAACCCTTTTGGTAGGTTCTTCTGGGGTCATGTCGAACATCAACACCTTCCCTTCTTCTGTTTGCTGCTCTTACATCTTGGATGTGTTCAGCAGCTTTCTTGCCCTGAAAATTTAGTGAACTTAGGGACTTTGCATCTAGGAGGTAAGTCCGTTTGTAACACATATTCTGACAGTGGGGATGTAAAGTTGGTCCTACGGAAGCCCGTATTCATCCCATTTTGCATCATGATTCTTTCGATCATGGCTGACAAGTTATTTTCCAAACCAATATTCTGGTATTGGATCTGCTGAACTACTTCGTCAGCATTTTGGTTTCTATTGACTATCCTTACTTCCGGGGCTATGACTCTAGGTTCTTCGACCCCGGGTTGTTCCATTCACATCCTAAGGCTTTCTTCGACAGGCTGTTGGACTTGGTTAATAGTGGTTTCTTCCTCTAGAAGTATACCTTGGTTTCCCATCATCTGTGCCCTTTGGGGCTGTCAAATAGGTTGGGGTACCCCAAAAAAATCGGCCAGACGCGCCATTTGCGCTATCATTTGCTGATTCGACAGGGTGGTATTTTGTATTAGAGGATTTAGCACTGTGCTTAAAGTTTGTGCCAACATTTGAACCATATTGTGGTTGCTTTCGTCCATTTGCTGCCTCAAGACTGTTGACGAGGCATTCGTAAGGCCATGCATTACTTGGGACGTTCCTCCTAAGAGTTGGGTCCTACCCCTGTTCGCCATACCAACTCCAGAACCTTGGAGTGGCGAAGAGGCGCTCACTAAAGGGTCTAAAAAAGTGGACGCAGCATTCGTCAGGCTAGCCAATTCAGAAGTTGGCATGCCATAGAGTGGTTCTCGATTTAGACCGACTGTCGAAAAACCTGGGGGAACATAAGGCCTAGTTCCTTGGTTTCCCCTTGGTGGGGGAGTTCCCAAAGGCATTCTGGGGACAGTAAATGGAGGTAATGGCCCCGTTTGTGTGACCGTTACTGTTGGTGTTGAACCAGCGGTTACCATTTCACTTAAGGTTGGGATGACCGTTGTTCCCACGTTTGTTTGTGGGATTTCTCCATTGTTTGGCAGATTCTCCATCGCTTCTCTTCTTCTCCTAGTATTGGTATCGTTGGTGTATATTTTACCACTTCTCAATAACATGCAATACTCTCGAAAAAGGAGGATATTTTGTATAAAACAGTTAAACTTAAAAATCAACACAAGGTCCCATCAGGTGTGCCAATTTGTTTACCGTGGAAATTGGTAAACAACCGCTGATCTTCCAAAAGATTACTTATTTGGTGACTCGCAGGATCGATCAGATTGATCCTAAGACATGGTTGATTTTCTGGAGTTTGACTAATCCTAATGGTGATTAATGTCGGTAAAGTAAAGACACTTTAAGTAAATTGCATGAAGAAAAGCTTGATAGAATAAATAAAAGCGTTAAATAAAAGGCTTCGATGGAGATGAGTAAATGAAAAGCAATAAAGTGCTTGAATATAAAAGACTTTGATTAATTTAAATGGTGTTTCACACATACATTCTCAACGATTCTTTCGCTCACACTGGGTACTTGAATCTAGATGAGTGACTTGTATAAAATGGTGAACACCCTGAAAACTACGTGAATAACTAGTATTTATACTAAAACAAATCCTAAGTAATCGTTGGGCAGTTACGTCGCTTCGAGATGACGCCACATGGCACGCTCACAGCATTCGACGCTCCTGATCTCGGCACGTTGCACTTGGTAACTGCTGGGAACCGTTTTCCCTCCAAGCATTCAAATCTCAAACCGTTCGACCCTAGGCATCAGGTACCTTTGTCGAGAGGTTCCTTCGACGTCGAAGACGACAAGATTCCCACTTAAAGGAAATTCTCTAAGTACCTTGTCATTCTCTGATGAGCCTTCGACAGGATCAGCTGGTCGAAGCCTTCTTATGTAGGAAACTCTTCTGACTCATAACTAATGGTTTATATTGATAACAAACAAGGGTGTTGAATTTAGGAGCCAACACCCATACTACCTTGTTGATCTCTAAAATGGATCCCATAAAGTACATATTCGAGAAGCCAACTCTTTCCGAAAGAATAGCCCGATGGAAAATGGTCTTAACAGAATATGACCTTCAGTACACCACTCAAAAAGAAATCCAAGGAAGTGTACTAGCAGATCATTTGGCACATCAAGCTGTACACAATTATCAGTCTATGAATTTCAAATTCTCATATGATAACATTATGCTAGTTACAGATTGTGAAGAACCTGCACCGTATGAAGGACCTGAGCCAGAATCTCGATGGACTATGGTTTTCTATGGAGCTTCTAACGCACTTGGAAATAGAATCAGTGTTATAATTACCTCTCCTCAAGGTTATCATATGCCCTTCACTTCCATTCTTTGCTTTGACTACACCAATAATATGGCTGAATACGATGCGTGCATCATGGGCATTAAAGCTTCTATTTACCTGAGAATCAAGTTTTTAAGCGTATATGGGGATTCAACCCTGTTAGTTAGTCAGGTTAAGGGAGAATGGGATATGAAGCATCTGAATCTTATCCCTTACTGTGAACATGTGCTAACCTTGATTCGTATTTCAAAGAGATTACTTTTAAGCATATCCCAAGAGAAGAAAATAAGTTGAAAGACGCTTTGGCTACCATGTCATCCATGTCCAAGGTCAGATGGGACAATGAGGCTCCCAAAATTACCATTGAAAGATTAGGCGAATCGACACACTACTATGAAATTGACATTGATGGAGTTGAAGAAAAACCTTGGTTTTATGAAGTGAAAAGGTACCTTGAAGCTCAAGAATACCCTGAAGGGGCGTCTATAAATGAAAAAAAGTTCCTACGGAGGTTCTCGGCTAAGTTCTTCCTGAGCAATGGAATTTTGTACAAACACAATCATGATTCGACTATGCTTTGTTGTATGGACAAGAAGGAAGAAGAGGAAATTATGCAAGATATACACAAAGGTATCTTTGGTACCCACTCTAGTGGGCATACAATGGCTAAAAAGATTTTTAGGGCAGGTTACTATTGGTGGACTATGGAAACCGACTGTCACCACCACTCGAGAACTTGTCATAAGTGTCAAATCTACAATGATAAAGTTCATGTGCCTCCAGTATCTTTGAACGTCTTGACTGCTCCATGGCCATTCGTAATGTGGGGCATTGATATGATTGGAGAAATCAAGCCTACTGCTTCTAACAGACATTGCGTCATACTCGTCACCATTGATTACTTTATAAAATAGGTTGAAGCAGCCTTGTTCGCCTCTGTTACCAAGAATATGGTCGCTCGGTTCATCAATCATAATCTTATCTGTCGGTATGACATCCTTGTTAGAATCATCACGGACAATGGTACCAACCTAAAAAACACTATGATCACTAAACTCTGCATACAGTTCAAGATCAAGCACCATAACTCTTCTCCGTATCGACCGAAGATGAATGGCACTGTAGAAGCCGCCAACAAGAATATTAAGAATATTATACAGAAGATGGTTGTGACCTACAAATACTGGCACGAGACATTACTGTTTTCTCTTCATGGCTATCGCACTTCGGCTAGAACATCAACTAGGAAAACTCCATTCTCTCTAGTTTACGGTATGGAGGTCGTCCTACCTATCAAAGTTCATATTACTTATCTGAGAATTATGAAAGATGCAGTCTTAGACGAAGATGAGTGGATTCAGACCAAGCTAGACCAGTTGAACCTGATTGACGAGAAGAGGCTCACATCCATCTGTCACAGTCATATGTATCAGAAGCGTATGATTAAAGCATTCAACAAGAAAGTCAAGCATCGGGTATATCCGGCTGGTGACTTGGTAATAAAGCGTATCATTCTACTGCAAGGTGATCCCAGGGGAAAATGGACTCCCACCTATAAAGGGTCATTTATAGTCAAGAATATATTTTCTAGAGGTGCTATGATACTGACAACCATGGATGGTGTTGTACCCCAAAATTTTCCCTCCCATTTATCATAGAAGACACAACCCTAGGGTTTCTCGGATATTCAAGTTGGCTCAGGAATCGACCAGACAAATTCTCTTATGTGGCAGTAAACCAGCAATTAGGGTTTTTTCTTGCATTCCTCAGAAGAAATAGAGTTCTCATAAATTCAATTGGTTTTCACAAGTCTTCATGCTTTCTCAAGTTTACTGAAAAGACAGTGTTTGTTCTCAGAGCGTGGTTTGTTTGGGACAAGAGATTAAGACTGTCATTTGGGACGACCATGATTTTGATCCAGGTTAACTAGATGATTTGCGTCTTTTAAAACATTTTCTTGGTTAAGAAATGGAATATAAAGTGCGTGTTTGTTTGGAATGCAGTTGCAAGATTATAGAATTATTGGAATTTAAGTTATCAGATTGGAGCATTTTGTTTCAATTGTCTTGATTGGGCATTCCAAAAATCAAATAGGATGTGAAGAGAAAATTATAAGTTATTGTTGATCAAAGATTTCAAGTAACACCAGAACATTTCATATGATTTTCTCCAATTTCAAACGTTGTTACAAAACAATTTATTATTTAAATACTTTAGGTTTTACAACTTATCGTATTTGAAAATGAATTAGTACAACTATTGGATACAATACAAGAATGATTGTTCTAAAATACAAAGGAAATTCAAATGTTTGATTGGCCTAGGAGAATTAATTTATGCCTAAGTTTATCTGAAGATTGAAGTCGTGTCCAATTCTTTTGCTTATCTCCAAGACTTCCATGCTTGCCATAAAGTGCTTTCCTTCCTTGCTTTGTCATCTCCATTTTGCTCACATGGAAATAAAAGAAAGAAATGTGATTAGTACAAAATCATATGGGCATAAACAGAGACTTTAAATGCTATTCATCATTAAAGTTTGCAAAGTGGAATCAGAATGCCATTATTCATCATGATTTATTTCCTCTATTTGCAAATCACAAGAAGATTATTCTTCTTGGTTCACAAAAAGAAGGAACAAAAATACCACAAAGCTGTCCAAACAAGCAAATGCAACAAACTAACCAAACAAAATACAGCAAACTAACCAAAAAGAATGCTACAAAGCTGGACAAAACAAACATCAAAACTGTCCAAATAGAATGGTACAAACTTATCCAAACAGCAGCGCAAACTGGACAACAATATATCAAACAACAAAAATCATCAACAAACAACATCAACAAAAGGCAGAAGTATGGCAACATCAGATGCTAAGTCAAAAAAAGAAACTTGTTCAAGAAGCATAAAATCATCATTTTCCTTTTGCAAACTTTTCAGAATTGGAAAAAGGGGAAAAAGCAATTTGCTTTCCTATTATCATTGAGAGAGAAGAGAGGAAAGAAGTCACCTAGGTTATTGGGATACACATCCCTGCTGCCCTGTCTGTCACAAGTTGCATATAAGTTGCTAGAAAACAAAACTGCCACCAAAAAGCCATAAGAACAATATGTTAAAATATTCAAAATTGTTGGTTTCCCACCATTTGGAATAGAGATAACAGAAAGAGAGTCAATATAACAGGAAGGAGGTCAATAGAAACAAACACAATTGACAAGCCTAAAGAAAGCTCGTGCAAACCAAAAGTCTCAAACTGTCAAACTCCCAAACCTGTGTTAGAACAATGTTTGAATCTACTACCCTATATTTAAGTTTTGATGATAACAAAGTGAAAAGATATAGTTTTTATAAGTGTCATGAATGAACTATCTGCTGCCTAAAATTATTATGTTCTGACTTGCAGATACGCTGATTGAAACAAGCAAGATCACATCTATTTCAGCATCAGAATTTGATTTCATACACCAGCATCAGAAGTTGCTACATCAGAACGTCAAGATCAGATGATCAACTCACGTACATGCTGAAGCTTGATGAACAGAACTGCGCTCAAACACTCTGATACAGAAACACAATAGTTCATCAGCAGCGAAACAGAATCAGAATGAGCCAAGCCAGAACGTGCATTGAAGAAGCAACGGTACTGTGCATTGAACGCTAATTAATTCCAACGGCCTCATTCCATACAAGATCTGCTCAAAAAGGAAAGCTTGTTATTAGCATTGAATCAAGAATATTGCATTCAACGTTCATCATCTCAAGTGCTATATAAACAAGGCTTTGAAGATTATAATGGCTAATGCTCTCCAAATCTCTACACGCACAAAGCTGAACTATAATCTTCGTCCTACCAGTTTTGCTAAACCACATACTCTGATATTCCATTACTGTTTAGCAATCTAGTTTCTAAGCTTCATTTTGTGTATACATCACAGTTGTGATACAGTTTTGTAGAAAACATCCACACACATTATTTTATCTCTTTGTAAGAAAGTGTTACCTTGACAAACCGGGTTGTGGTTTGAATCAAGAAGGATTTAGCAGTTGTTAAAGCAGTTTGTAATATTCAGTTGAATATAGTGAATTAAGACCTCGTTGGAGAGAGGCGAAATCACCTTGACGGGTGGACTGGAGTAGTTTGAGATCAAACGAACCAGGATAAAAATATCTTGTCAATCGCTTTAGATTTCAGTTTTACAATTCAACCCCCCCTTCTTGTGTTTTTCACCACTTCAATTGGCATCAGAGCGCCTGGTTCTGAGCTAAAACACTTAACCGTGTCAGTACAAGATCCAGCGTCAGAAAAACACAATGGCAGGAAACAACTCTCACATCAGCAATGACAACAATGAGGACAGAGACAGATTCAGTGGCAAACCTCCAGTCTTTGATGGAGAAAACTTTGATTACTGGAAAGACAGAATTGAAAGCTTCTTTCTAGCACATGATGCTGATCTGTGGGATATGGTGACAGATGGATACACGCACCCTATGAATGCAAGTGGTCAGAAGATTGATAGAAAATCAATGACTGATCAACAAAAGCATGACTTCAAGAATCACCACAAGGCCAGAACCATCCTCCTCAGTGCCATCTCCTATACTGAGTATGAAAAGATCTCCAACAGAGACACAGCAAAAAATATCTTTGATTCTCTCAGAATGACGCACGAGGGCAACGTTCAGGTCAAAGAAACAAAAGCTCTGGCGCTCATTCAGAAGTATGAGGCGTTCAAAATGGAAGAATCTGAATCCATTGAAACTATGTTCTCTAGATTCCAGATTCTGGTAGCTGGTCTCAAAGTTCTGGACAAAGGGTACTCTACTGCTGACCATGTCAAGAAAATAATCAGAAGTTTACCCAAGCAGTGGAGGCCTATGGTTACTGCTCTGAAGCTAGCTAAAGATCTCAACAAAATCACTCTGGAGGAACTTATAAGCTCCCTCAGAAGTCATGAGATAGAGCTAGAAGCTGATGAGCCTCAGAAGCAAGGTAAGCCTTTAGCATTAAAATCTAACAAAAAATTTGAGTCTAAAGTTTTGCAGGCAGTTGAAGAAACATCTGATGGATCCTCATCAGAAGAAGACGAACTTTCCCTTCTCTCCAGAAGAGTAAATCAACTGTGGAAGCAAAGACAAAGGAAGTTCAGGAATCCCAGAAGATCTGATCAGAACGAGTCTTCTTCCAGATACAGAAGGACAGATTCTTCCTCTGGATACAGAAGATCTGAAGGCTCCTCCAGTAGCAAGAAGCCAAACACCAAAGACATCATCTGCTACGAGTGCAATGAGCAAGGACACTACAAGAGTGACTGCCCAAAGCTTCAGAGGGAAAAGCCCAAAAAGAAGTTTGGAAGAGAGAAGAAGAAAAGTCTCATGGCTACATGGGATGACTCTGACTCGTCTGAAGCTGACTCAGAATCAGATGATGAAAGGGAAAACATAGCTCTCATGGCTAACATTTCAAAAGATAGTGAAGCTTCTGAATCAGACTCAGAATCAGACACAGAAGAGGTATTTCCTAACTTCGCTGTTAACTTTACAAAGGCTGAACTTGCTGAAAGCCTTAATGAGATTCTGGAACGTTATCAGCAGATTAGAGCTAAATTCAGAGACCTGAAAAGGAATCTTGAATCTGACTCTAATAAGTCTGAGAGTCTCAAATTGGAAAATTCTGAGCTGAGAGATAAGATTTCAAAATTAGAAAACACTTTACAAAACTCTCAGAAGGAACCAATTTCTGAAACTCCCAGCAACGCTGATGAGATCATCAAGGAGTATGATCACAGTTTCCAGAAGTTCCTAGCTAAAAGCATAGATAGAAGCAGAATGGCTTCAATGATCTATGGAGTTAGCAGAAACGGCAGGAAAGGAATAGGATACCAAGGTAAGGTTCCTACACCAAAGAATGTCATGGACTTAACCATTAAACACACTCCTTTAAATTCACACTTTGTGTATGGTCACACACATGATATCAAATATACTAGCAGTAAGCACTCTGTGAAACCAAAATTCAACCAGAGTTTTGGTAAAACTAACAAGTCAGGACCCAAGAAAATCTAGGTACCTAAGGACAAAATAATACATGTTGCAGATATCTTTAGCAGCAAGTCAGAAACACCAGTCATGGTACCTGGACTCTGGCTGCTCACGACACATGACGGGAAGAAGGCATATGTTCCAAAGCCTGGAACTTAAGCCTGGAGGCCACGTTGGCTTTGGAGGCAATCAGAGGGGAAAGATAATTGGCTCTGGAACTGTAGGTAATGGAAATCTTCCCTCTATTAATAATGTTCTGCTAGTAGATGGATTGATGCATAATTTGTTATCCATAAGTCAATTAAGTGATAACGGTTATGATATAATCTTTAATCAAAAATCATGTAAAGCTGTTAGTCAGAAAGATGGGACTATCCTGTTTAATGGTAAGAGGAAAAACAACATTTACAAAATCAAACTTTCTGAACTAAAGAGTCAGAATGTAAAATGTCTTCTGTCTGTTAACAACGAGCAGTGGATCTGGCACAGAAGATTGGGGCATGTTAGTATGAGAAGAATATCTCAGATTAACAAACTCAATCTGGTCAGAGGACTTCCTAATTTGAAGTTCAATTCAGATGCTCTATGTGAAGCATGTCAGAAAGGAAAATTTGCAAAACCTTCTTTTAAATCCAAAAATGTTGTTTCCACCTCTAAGCCATTAGAACTTCTGCACATTGACTTATTTGGACCAGTTAAAACTGCTTCAGTCAGTGGTAAAAAGTATGGGTTAGTAATCGTAGATGACTATAGCAGATGGACATGGGTAAAGTTCTTAAGACACAAGGACGAGTCACACTCTGTGTTTGTTACCTTCTGTAACCAAGTTCAGAATGAAAAGGATCTTAGAATCGTTAAAGTCAGAAGTGATCATGGTGGAGAATTTGAAAATAAAGATTTTGAGTCATTCTTTAATGACAAAGGCATTCTGCATGATTTCTCTTGTCCTAGAACTCCCCAACAAAATGGAGTTTTAGAACGAAAGAACAGAACATTGCAAGAAATGGCCAGAACCATGATCAATGAGACAAACGTTGCTAAGACCTTCTCGGCAGAGGCAATAAACACAGCGTGCTACATTCAGAATAGAATCTCAATAAGACCTATTCTGGAAAAGACTCCATATGAATTGTGGAAGAACAGAAAGCCCAACATTTCATATTTTCATCCATTTGGATGTACTTGCTTTATATTAAATACAAAGAATTATTTGAACAAGTTTGACTCTAAAGCACAGAAGTGTATTATGTTAGGATACTCTGAACGCTCAAGAGGGTACAGAGTATACAATACAGAAACACAGATTGTGGAAGAATCAATCAGTGTTCGTTTTGATGATAAGCTTGACTCTGAAAAGTCAAAGCAGAATGAAATTTTTGCAGGTATAGAAATCGAATTTGCAGGTTCTGAAGACAAGTCATCAGAAGCTCTCAACACAGACATTCCTTCAACGTCTGAAAGGAGCACTGCTAGAAATCCTACAACAGCTGCTGATCAACCTCAGAAGAGATTACCCAGAAGCAGCTTGGATCACCCAGAAGAGACTATCCTAGGAAGAAAGGAAGATCCAATCAGAACAAGAACAAGCTTCAGAAACTCTGAAGAAACTCTTATGGGACTGGTGTCTCTGATTGAACCTTCTTCTATTGATGAAGCACTTCTGGATAATGACTGGATTCTGGCAATGCAAGAAGAGCTGAATCAATTCACCAGAAACGACGTATGGGATCTCGTTCCCAGACCAAAAGGATTCAACGTCATTGGAACAAGATGGGTGTTCAGAAACAAGCTAAATGAACAAGGTGAAGTCATCAGAAACAAGGCACGACTGGTTGCACAAGGTTATAGTCAGCAAGAGGGGATAGACTATACAGAAACCTTTGCCCCAGTCGCCAGGTTAGAATCTATCAGACTTTTAATTTCATTTGCTGTTAATAGAGGCATCACTCTGTATCAGATGGATGTCAAAAGTGCATTCTTAAATGGTTATATAGAAGAAGAAGTTTATGTTCACCAACCCCCAGGTTTTGAAAATACAAAACATCCAGAACATGTTTTCAAACTAAAGAAGTCACTGTATGGTCTGAAACAAGCTCCCAGAGCTTGGTATGAAAGGCTAAGTAACTTTCTGCTTGAAAATGAATTCACCAGAGGGAAAGTGGACACTACTCTATTCTGTAAATCAGTTAAGAGTGATATCTTAGTCTGTCAAATTTATGTTGATGATATTATTTTTGGTTCTACTAATCCTTCTCTTGGAAGAAAATTTGCTAAGTGTATGCAGGCAAAATTTGAGATGAGCCTCATGGGGGAACTGAAATTCTTTCTAGGAATTCAGATCAATCAAACTCCAGAAGGAACTTACATTCATCAGAGCAAATACATCAGAGATCTTCTGAAGAAATTTGACCTCTCAGAATGTAAGCCATCAAATATTCCAATGCATCCCACGTGCATTCTGGAAAGAGAAGAGGTAAGCAAAAGTGTAGAACAGAAAGTCTACAGAGGTATGATTGGTTCTCTCCTCTATCTGACTGCTTCAAGACCTGACATATTATTCAGTGTTTGTATTTGTGCTAGATTCCAATCAGATCCTAGAGAATCTCACTTAACAGCTGTTAAGCGAATTTTCAAGTATCTGAAAGGTACTACTAATCTGGGTTTGTTTTATAGAAAATCTAGTGATTACAGCTTAGTAGGCTACTGTGATGCTGATTTTGCTGGAGACAGAGTGGAACGTAAATGTACTTCTGGAAGCTGCCAGTTTCTGGGAGAAAATCTGATCTCTTGGTCCAGCAAAAGGCAATCAACAATTGCTCTGTCAACAGCAGAAGCTGAGTACATAGCAGCAGCAGGATGTAGCACACAAATGCTCTTTATGAAAAGTCAGCTTGAAGACTTCCAGATTTTTGAGAGTAACATTCCTATACTTTGTGATAATACTTCTGCAATTTGCTTAAGTAAGAATCCTATTTTACATTCTAGAGCTAAGCATATAGAAATAAAACATCATTTCATTAGGGACTATATTCAGAAAGGTATTTTGAACTTAAAATTCATAGATACAGACCATCAATGGGCTGATATCTTTACTAAACCCCTTTCAGAAGATAGGTTTAATTTCATTCTGAAACATCTCAGCATGAAAGTATGCCCAGAGTGAAAATGTTTTAATTCCATATATTTACTTTCAGAATGTAATTATTTTACTGTGAACTTCTGATCAATCTCCTTTCAGAAAGATAGAACATGCAGATTGTATCAGATGCAAGTCTAAAGATCTGAGAGTCTAATCTCAAAGACAGACGTGCTGATCACTACATCAAACAAGTGTCATCCAATCATCAGCATATCTCTGAAGCAGAACGCGTGCACGCTTCTGAGAAGACAAAGCGCTGATTGGGTGCATTGAGACACATGTCTGGTAACCGTTTTTAAGTATCTTTCTCAAATCTCCCAAAATCAGCAAGCATTTAATGAAAAGTAATCATGCTTTTAAATGGCAATCATGATTTTTCTCTCTCTTAAAAACGTTTATCTTTTCAAAATGATTTTGAAAACTCTATTTAAGCACATTAATCTCTCATTTATTCTTTACGCTTTCTCACTAACACTCAAACATTTTCTGCATTCATCTCTTGCAAACCTTTTTTCTCAATTCATTCTCAAAACCTTTTTTAGTGTGAACAATGGCATCCTCCAGCAGCGTTTCTGCAGGTAATCAGAAGAAAGCAACTTCTGAGCAATATCAAGTGCCACTCAGAACTCTCCTTACTCCGGTGAAGAACCTTGAAGTGCTCTCTGAGTTAATCATTGACTTTGAAAGCTTGAAGGAAAATGGTTTTGACCTAACTGAAGAAATTAGGGCTCAAAAGTGGGAAAGGTATTTCGATAGGTTGGTTGGACCAAGATTCCCAGCGCTGGTCAAGGAATTTTGGATTCACGCCAAGGTTTCAAAACATCTAGTCATCTCCTCTGTCATGGGGAAGAAGATTGTGATTTCTGAAGATCTCATTGCAAGGCTAATCGGTCAAAGTGGTGGTGGAGTCCGTTGTGTGGACATGGCTGAAAGATGTGCTGATACAGGTGTGGTAGCTAACAGGATTTTCACTCTTGGGATGCCCAGCAGCAAGATTAAGGATCTGAAGGATCACTGCAGAGTATGGGCTAAGATTGTTCTGGGATGCTTCAACCACAGGAAACCAACAAGTTCTCCTGACTATATAAATGTGGATCAGCAGTTTCTGATCTACTTTATTGATCAGAAGATAAAGATCAATCTGGCTCACTTCTTGTTCAACCATCTCAAAACTAGTGTGAAAGAAACAAGGGAAGAAGAAAGAACCAAGAGGGACTGGATACCGTTTGGAAGGCTCATATCAGATATTCTGACAGAGAATAGGCTGATTGAACATCTGATAGAAGCTCAGGAGCTGAGCACTATTGAACCAACAATTGGGAAACCTCTGAACACAAAGAATCTGAAAAAGATGAAGCTGATAGAAAATATTCAGAAGGAACCCAGAGCTACTTCAACTACTGATATCTCCAGCAGAAGAGTGCCTCTGAGTGATTTTCCGGTATTTTTTGAAATGGAATCCAAACCAGAGATGTTTCTCAGGTACCCAGATGCGTACAAGGCAGAAGATACAGATCCAAAGCTGAATATCAGAGATCTGCATCAACCCCAACCAGAAGTGACTTTGAAGAAGACAAAGAAGAGGAAAGCGCCATCAGAAGGATCATCTCAGCAGACTCCAAAGAAAAGAAGTATTTCATCTGCTGCCCCTATTTCAAAATCTTTTACTATTCCAGCATCTATCCCTCCTCAAACCTCTCACAGAATATCAATTCCAATCCCTACCATTGATGAAACCATACAAGAAGAAGACCCTTCTGAGGCATTAAAACTCAGAAGACCCAGAACCAAACTCCCCAAACAACCAACAATTTCAACAACAACAACACTTGACCAAGTGCTGGCTGATATTGAGCGTGAACATGCCTCTGCACCACAAAATGTTCCTCCTCCACAACCAGAACAACAACATCAACCAGAACCAGAACCACAACAACAACCACTCTCAGAAGAACCTCTGATCCCTGAGCAATCAGAGATTCCACCTCCCTCTCCCCAACCAGAAATAAATCCTCCTTCACCACAAACAGAGTTTCACCACTCTGAAACTCCTTCTCCTCATCAATCTGACCCTCACTCACCTCAACCATCACTGTTGGCAATGCAGTTTCCATGTGGAACCACTGTTTTCATGCCCCAGTTACCATCCTCATTAGAATCGACACCTCCAAAAACTCCCAAAACACCACCCACTCCAATCGAAATATCTGACTCTGATACCCCTCCTCCAAAACAAACAGCCTCTCAGAAAACCGCTGAAAACCCCAGCATGACTTTCATTGACTTAACCAGTCTTGACCGTCTTGCTGATCTAAAACACAAAATTGCCATCCCAAAACCAAAGCAACCAGATGTTGGCTCTGGTATTTTGAATTTTGAAACAGGTGTGCTGCAATGGATTGCTTCTTTGAAGCAAGTCTGTCCTGGGATGATTGACCCAGCTGCTTCTGATCAGCTCTGGTCACAGTTCAGACCTTGGGTACGTGCTGAAGCCCTCAAGTTGCAGGATATCAACTATGAGCAGGCACAACAGAACTTCAGCAAGCTGCTGAAGGAAGTTGAAAGTCAGCTGCCTCAGGAAGTTGTGCTCCCTCTGGACAGTGAACCTTGGTCTGAGAAACAGCAAGCTGCAAAGGTGCAACCATCAGAAGAAGACAAGACCATTCAGGCTGAAGAAAATCAAGCAGAGGATGTCGCTGAAAGTTCTGAGAAGCCTCCTCCTTCTGATGCTTCTCAAGCTGCCTTGGACAGGCAGACTCTGGAAGAACTAAGGCTGAATGACTTGCGTCTACAGCAGCGGATGGATGAAAACGATCAGAAGATGAAAGCAAGAATGGATGTGCAGGACAGCAAGATTGACACTGTTGTCAGCATGGTTCATAAGCAAAATGAAACTTCTGAAAAGATTCAAGCGATGCTGGAGCGCCTGTTCACACGCTTGCCTCCTCAACCTTAAATCTTTTTCATGCATGACCTTTTTCATGTTTTCTTCATTTTCTAATGTACTGTTTTGACTATGTTTTGTAATATTTTCTTGCTCTGATTCTGAACTATCCTAATATAATTAGTTTTTCTGATCTTAATTGTTTTAGCACATCACCAACACTTTTTGATTGCTGACAAAAAGGGGGAGAACAAGAATGATATTTAAATCAATAACGGCTAACTAGACAGAAATTCTCAAACATTCTAACTCTATTACTTGAAATGTTTTTTTTCTGTTTTGTTTAAAGTCTACAGGCACAAGGAAGCTCCTGGATACTCTGAAGACTAGAAGCTCTGATCAATGTTGCTCTGATCAATATGAAGTTCTGATCGTCCTGATACTCTGATCCAATGCAAAGCTCTGACAAGAAAAGCTCTGAAGCTCTACTCTCTGATAAGTCAAAGACTCTGATAATCTGATGTTCAAAGTAAGAAAAAGATCTGATCCTGAAGAACACATATAATCAAAGGGAAGTAATAAACTCAGGGGGAGTATTTCCTTACTCCTTATTCTTTTACTTCTTATTCTGATACATATTCTAGATACCTTTTCACGTTATTTTAATTTAAAATATCTAGTTTTTGTCATCATCAAAAAGGGGGAGATTGTTAGAACAATGTTTGAATCTACTACCCTATATTTAAGTTTTGATGATAACAAAGTGAAAAGATATAGTATTTATAAGTGTCATGAATGAACTATCTGCTGCCTAAAATTATTATGTTCTGACTTGCAGATACGCTGATTGAAACAAGCAAGATCACATCTATTTCAGCATCAGAATTTGATTTCATACACCAGCATCAGAAGTTGCTACATCAGAACGTCAAGATCAGATGATCAACTCACGTACATGCTGAAGCTTGATGAACAGAACTGCGCTCAAACACTCTGATACAGAAACACAATAGTTCATCAGCAGCGAAGCAGAATCAGAATGAGCCAAGCCAGAACGTGCATTGAAGAAGCAACGGTACTGTGCATTGAACGCTAATTAATTCCAACGGCCTCATTCCAGACAAGATCTGCTCAAAAAGGAAAGCTTGTTATTAGCATTGAATCAAGAATATTGCATTCAACGTTCATCATCTCAAGTGCTATATAAACAAGGCTTTGAAGATTATAATGGCTAATGCTCTCCAAATCTCTACACGCACAAAGCTGAACTATAATCTTCGTCCTACCAGTTTTGCTAAACCACATACTCTGATATTCCATTACTGTTTAGCAATCTAGTTTCTAAGCTTCATTTTGTGTATACATCACAGTTGTGATACAGTTTTGTAGAAAACATCCACACACATTATTTTATCTCTTTGTAAGAAAGTGTTACCTTGACAAACCGGGTTGTGGTTTGAATCAAGAAGGCTTTAGAAGTTGTTAAAGCAGTCTGTAATATTCAGTTGAATATAGTGAATTAAGACCTCGTTGGAGAGAGGCGAAATCACCTTGACGGGTGGACTGGAGTAGTTTGAGATCAAACGAACCAGGATAAAAATATCTTGTCAATCGCTTTAGATTTCAGTTTTACAATTCAACCCCCCCTTCTTGTGTTTTTCACCACTTCAACCTGATCTCAAGCCAAAAAGATAAGTCTAAAAAAACCCAGAAAAACACAAGTCTCCAACAGCAATCCAAAAACCAACAACAAAACCTGTAACAAAGCAAAACCTAATCCAAAATCGAAATATAGTACCAAAAGCCACAAACTAAAAAAAACACATAAGTTCTCATACTGATAAGCCTAGCATCAAAACAAAACCTTCAAAAAACCTGTCAAAACTCCAAAAACCAGTAAACCATCAACATATCCAAAAACATGTAACCAAAACCTGATCTAAAACCAAAACTCCAAAAACCAGTAACACCATCAACCAAACCTGTAAGAAAGCCAAAACAATAAAAACTTCACCAAACTCATCAAACCAGTAACACCATCAACCAAACCTGTAAGCAAGCCAAAACAACAAAAAACATCACCAAACTCATCAAACCAGTAACACCATCAACCAAACCTGTAAGCAAGCCAAAACAAAAAAAAACATCACCAAACTCATCAAACCAGTAACACCATCAACCAAACTTGTAAGCAAGCCAAAACAACAAAAACATCACCAAACTCATCAAACCTGTAACAGAACCATCATAAATCTCAAACCTGTAACAGAACCATCATCAATCTCAAACCTGTAACAAACTCCCAAAACCTGAATCAGTAACATATCCAAAACCTGTTAACACAAGTCTCAAACTCAAAACCTGTCAAAGTCTCAAACTGAAACACAAGTTTTACAAGCTTCACAAACTTAGGAACCAGCCAAGCCTTCATCAAAAAACAAGAAAAAATGTTAACCATTTGAACCAACAATCCTCATCACAAAAAAAAACACAATAACCCTCACAAAAATCCCAACAACCATCATAAAAAAAAGTAGCAAATCACAAAAAAATCCAGATAACCAACAACCTTATCACTCAACAAAGAAGACAGAAGAAAGTTACCAATGAGCTAGAACCCACGCTTTCATCCTCATTTCCTCCCCTCGCGCAAGCTCCGACCACCATGGAACACGGTCACCATCTCGCCGTCCCCTTTCCATTTCACAGAAAGAACTTCAACAGGTAGGGTTTCCCTCTCTTTCAAAATCTTCCATAATCATGTATTGTCATGCATATAAAAAAGAGCAAGTTAATTAGCAGAAACATAGCAAGACAAAAAAACCAACGAAATTGTTTAGGCTTTAATAAGAATAGAACCTTACTTTTTTAAAATAAAACCATCGAAACTCGATTAGGGAGGCAAGAGATACGACCGTTCCGGCAACAGAGAGTTGGGGGGAAGATCAGACAAACCGATTTCGTCGCTTTTAGGTTTAAATCCAAACTTAGGGTTTTCAAAAAAAATGTAAATCATGGTGAGACGAAGAGGCCAAGAGTGATTTGTTCACGAAATTAGGAAGAGGCGAGTAGTGAGATAATTTAGAGATGAACAGAGATGAAAAGATGGATAGAGATGGATGAAGAAGATGAGAATGGCGCCGCTGTGAACAAAGGGGTTCAAGAACCTTAATTTTTTCTTTTGTCCCTTAATCAACAGTTAAACAGAGTTAGGAGCTTGGGCTCACTGTTGTTTTTGTTATCCTTAAGCCCATTTCTTGTTTTACTGATTTCACCCCCCCCCCCCCCCCTTGGCCTGTTTTTTAGTGTTACAGCAAAAGAGTAATATAACTCTTTGGGCCTCACATCTCATTTACCTAAAGCCCATTGCGTTTTTAGTTTAATTTGTTTTTCTTTTACATTCTTTTTATTATACAATTGCTAATATAACTTAAAATATTAAATGGATTTAGGTTTTTGTGATTAATTTTCATCATTTTCTTTTTTTTATATTAACTTATTTTTATTAATTTTTTACATTTAAATAAAACATCAAAGAATTAATTTAATTTATTTTCTTTCTTTAAATTTATTTATATAATTAATAAAAAATACAAAAAATAAAGATTTTAATTTAGTCATTTTTTTAGAATAGGTTTTATCTTTCTATTTTCATGTAAACACTTAACATTTCATATTTTGTTGATTTTATCTCATGGATTATCATAGCTTTAATTAAATCGCACAAAAATTCAATTTGGTTGTATTGTTTGATATTCAGACATTTCTATCTCATTTGATTCATCCCCATTTGTAACAATTGTACCCCCATTCCCGAATACTTTGTAATAGCGTAGAATTTCAATTCCCACAATTTACTATTTTCCATATACTGTATAGTAACTAGGCATGTATGGCAATATTCAAAAATCAATCGCTAGATGACCTAATCAAAAAATAAAATAACTTGAAACCAACACACTTTTCACACACGCACCTCTAGGGTAACCTCGCTCGTTGCCTCAGAAATACAATCATGTCCCTCGAATATGGGACGCTCTAGCAATGACCCTTCGATAAAAAAAAGATCATAGTCCCTCGATGACCCTCGATGTTGCCTTCGATTAAAACGATCTCGTCCCTTACAAAAATTGCTAAAGCGTCTCACAAGTTGCCTTCAATGATTGTAAAATTTACCCGCGCCTGTCCCTTCACATCCAACGATGGGGCTTCTTACCAAACCAATGGTAAGATAGCACCATTAAAAGGAGGAAGAAAAGAACAATTTAAGACCTTTCGAGTAGATAGATTCGCTCTTAGTTACTCGCTTGCTCACGACAAAAACTCTTTACACCTACACTCTCATTTCAAAACATTTTCAAAAAGATAAAACGTTTTGTATACGTTCTTATAGAGACGAGAACCATTGCAAAACCTCTTTTCAAAACACTTTTCGAAACACGATTCACAAACACATCTTTGAACCACTTTTCGAAACAAAACTTTGTATACGTTCTTATAGAGACGAGAACCATTACAAAGAGATTTTCAAAAATACTTTCAAAGCCCACACCACAAGCACACAATCAAAAGCAAGTGATCTAGATGAGTAACTAAAAGCCCATGGAAAACCATGGATGAAAAGGGTGCTAATACCTTCCCTTTTCATAATCTACCCCCCGAACCCGAGAGAAAGTCTCGAAAGGTCTTTCCTGTGCTTTTTTACCTTTCCTTTTGGATAAAAGAAAAGTCGGTGGCGACTCTTGCTAATCGCACAAGTGCAATCGAAACGCAAAACATCAAGTCAGTTCTCCCACCGTATCACAGATGGCGAAGATTTTCTGCACCTTATGAACGCAGACATAGTCAAAAGATACTACGCATGAAAACGACCTACTAGGTTGACTGGACTAGGAAAAAATAAGGGCATCCCGGCAAAACAAAAGGGTTTAGGAAAAAATTAGGGATATATATAAAAGATTGTACACCCGGCAAGTCGAAAACCTGAAAAGGCAGTTTGGGCCAAAAAGGGTATCTCACTGGACTGAAAACCCGAAAAGGCGGTCCAGGAAAAAGTTAGGGATTAAAGTGTATGACTATGTCCCATTGGATCACTTACAACAAGCTTTATTACCAACGTCAAGTTCAAATGGCACATGCCAATTCAATCACTTTCTTCCGACAGCGAGGGATGAGATGCTTGAAGACATAAGGGCAATAACAGAGTTGGAACCCAATGAGATTATTCCCACATAGCTATTATCTTTTTTTCACTTTGTACTCTTTTCATTTCATAACAATTTCCTCTTACCAGGATTTATGTCTCTCTGTATAAAATCGCCTATTTATGGGCAAACTATCACTAGAAATATGAATTTCAAGTTTCAAACTTTTTATTTACTTTTTCTGTTTTGTTTGAAAACATGTCGGATGACTAAAATTGAATGAACATATGCATATGAATATGATTAACTGTTAACAAATATATGCATAAAAATAGGAATGAGCATTTTCTCAAGACTCTAGGTGTTGGGATAATGTTTAAGTTGTCTACATATCCCCACATAAAAATCCCCACTGGATTATCCCCACATAGTAGTCTTATCTTACTCACCAGCCGATCGCTCTAGCAGATAAACATATATGATCTTTTTCCTGGCAATGTCACCCACCTACAGAGTCCCAATCAGTACAGTTTATAAAAATTCTCTTTCCTAGATGAGTTTATTCCTCCAAAACTGTAAAACCCCCTGCGAATTTCCTTTCTCCTGTAGAGCTCATTTCTTGGGCAAGGGTATTTCCTCAATAGAGTATTTCTCTGTCAACGGGTTTTATTTCCCCAACAAGGTTTATTTCCCCAGTAGGTTATAGTCTCCCCAGCTTTAGTTTGTTTCTACCACAAATTACCAGTAAGGTTCCCACCTCTAGCAAAAGATAGTTCGGGTTGCTACCCCCAGAGAGTTGCTACTGAATCTGAAACTTTTGAGGTGTTGTCTGATCGAGTTTCTGATATGGATACCGACTCGTCTAGAGAGAACAAGGTATATAAGAACTAAAATCCCAGTAGATCAATGAACAACCAATGTTCTTGGACCCTTCTCCCCAAAAAAGGAATCAACATCCCCCAACAGAGTTCCCTCAAACAGCAAGCAAGAATACCCATCAAGATCGAAGATACACATACTCTTCATCCCTAGCAACAATCAGGGATTTATTTTCCCAGATAAAGATCCTGCACGGGTTTACAAAAACACTTTAACAACACTTCACATTCATACATCATTTGTGAACAACATAGCATATGCATACAAAACGCATATAACACACTCTCATTTATTTTGAGAATATCATTACGCAATACATTTCATACATCACGCCATTGCATATAGCTAACTCTTTACCTTTTCAGGAAAGATCAATCAACAGACAAACATCATCAACTACTTATATGATCAAACAATCTTCTCAAAGGATACATCTGACAAATGGATACTTAAGCAATTTCCTATGAGGGTCATTCTCAAAGAAACATATTTTCTAGTTGAAGTCAGACGTAGACATCTTCTGGATCATTTTAAATTGAGCGTAGATTTATTCTGATACTTCATCTAGTTGAAATCAGGCGTATACATCTTTTGGCTCATATTAAATCGAGCGTAGATTTATTTTGATACTCCCTTGAAAAAGTCGGGCGTAAACTCTTTCCAACATATTTTCTAGTTGATGTAGGGCGTAGACATCTGCTGGATCAGATTAAATCGAGCGTAGATTTATTCTGATACTTCTTCCAGTTTGAAGTCGGGCGTAAACATCTTCTGGCTCAGATTAAATCGAGCGTAGATTTATTCTGATACTTCTTCCAGTTGAAATCAAGCGTAGACATCTTCTGGCTCAGATTATATCGAGCGTATATTTATTTTGATACTTCTTCCTGTTTGAAGTCGGGCGTAGACATCTTCTTGCTTAGATTAAATCAAGCGTAGGTTTATTCTGATACTTCTTCCAGTCGAAATCAGGCGTGGAAATCTTCTGGATCAGATTAAATCGAGCGTAGATTTATTCTGATACTTCTTCCAATTGAAGACGGGCGTAGACGTCTTCTGGCTCAGATTAAATTGAGCATAGATTTATTCTGATACTTCTTCCAGTTGAAGACAGACGTAGACATCTTCTGGCTCAGATTAAATCGAGTGTAGATTTATTTTAATACTTCTTCAAGTTGAAGTCGAGCGTAGACTTAGTCTAATTTCTATCAATGGTTACTTTGGATGGAATCTATAAGCCTATCTCTAGTGACTCTCTGTCACCTCTCCAAAATGGCATCTTTAAGCCCATTCCTAGTATAATCAACCAACAGTGTTACTTTGTGCACCGGTGAGTGAAAATTTCTGGGCACTTAAGTGTTCGATAATCTTCTACCTTCAAGTCACGGATAGCGGACACGCCAATCTAACTCTTCAGGTTTAAGAAGATTGAATAGGGGCAGCTATTGTACCCCAAAATTTTACCTCCCATTTTCTCCAAAATATTCTTTTAAGGCTCTCCATTACTCAAGGCTACTCAAAGAGTTGAACAGTCAAACCTCCTCATAAGCAAGGGGTCTACAACTAGGGTTTTGAGTTCCTCAAGGAAGTTTAGGTTGCAAAGGTATCCAATTGTTTTCATGGTTCATCATAGGTCTTCAATAATGTATATGCCAAGTTTCAAGTCTTGCATCACAAGCTTGCTCAGTCAATGGCTCAGATGATTACCAGTCAACTGTATTGGGTAAAACGTCAACCATGGTCAACATACAGTCAAACTTCAAGATTTTTGGTCAACATCAACATTTTGAAGTGATACTCATCATTTGATCAAGGGTTTATCATTATTCCTCAAGGAAAGCCCTCAAATCATCATAAGTCAAAAGTTGTCAAATTAGGGTTTCCCTATGAGAAGTCAACTAAACTTTGACCAAGCATAACTTTCACATGCTTCATCAAGTGTTCCCCAACCAAAGCCCACTTTGAAGGAAATTCAGTTCTCTACAACTTTTAATTTTTTTCTCAAGTCCAAAAAGTGCTCCATTTGAAAGATATGAGCTAATACATTATAGGTCATTTCAAAAGTCAACAAAAATACACTTTTTGTCAAGGCAATTTACATAAAGATAAATTCTCCAAATGCAAAAATGAACAAAAGGGAAATTTTAGAGGACATCTTGATGTTTCCAAAAGTATAATATAACCTTAAAAAGATGAAAATTGACCAATCTATGATTTGCACAAGTTGGGAAATTTTGAGGAAATGCATGAAATGCAAAACGAGCAAAATTAATATTTTGGACTTTTGGCCCTAACGTTTTAGGTTCCAATATGTCCATGACCATATGGAAGACTCCTAAGCTCACTTATACCTTGTATTATGTTTTCATATTATTTTATTTATATTTATTTTGTTTTTATTCGAATAAATGAAAAATAAATTAAATAAGGTACAAAATTATTGGGCCAAGCACATGATGGGTTTTTTAAGTCCCAAAACAATTCATCATAACATGCGAAAATCATGTGGGCATGGAAAAGGCAAGGAATATTTCAAGAAGGAAGCTTTTTAGTATGTTGGATTTTTGTCTAAAACATGGACTTGATTATATGAGATTCTTGCCATGTTTAGTGATCCATTCCCTTCTCTATATATGCACAACAAAATCAGATGCAAAGAGCACGGAAATATTGACTGAGTAGCCTCCTGAAAAATCCATAAAAATTCAAAGAAATTGCAAAAATCCGTAGCCTAACTTCCAGCCATTCTCGCTTGAAACTAAGGCCAAAATTTGTTTCCTGAGGATCAAAGGAGTTGATCCAAGTCCATAACCGCATCTCTTAAGCACCAAAACGTGATCTCTCCCTCATGCCATTTGTCAAGTTTAATAAATTTATAAACTTCGATTTCTTGTATTTTCAGTCGTTGCTAAACTGTTTGATCTTCTCATGTGCATCATTAGAACAGGATTGACGTGTTTCATGTGAGGTTTGACACATAAATAATGTTTCACCATTATTAGGGATCAAGAGCTGTTGAGCTTCGAATATTACGACACAGATTGATTCAGGTCAAACTAACCATACCATCAGATTCACAAGGGTCCATTTATGTGATCTGAGTGGTTTGTTTCCATTAATTGATGAATTTTGCAGGTTTTGGCATTTTTTCCCATCAGAGAAGATGACCGGAGTGTTGACTCCGACGTTGCTTGGCTGGTTGACCACAGTGACCTTGCATGGCTCCTTTCCATTGTCCCATTCAAAATACAGGGGCCCACCTGTTTTGACTGTGTTTTAAAATTAAAAAATTTAAATTGTTTCTATTATATATTTAATTATTTGTGTTTGTATTAACGGATGAAATAGTCATCCCAACGGTAGAAGCAAGCGCACAAAGGCATTAGTATACCAGGGAACGGGTTCGATCCATGCCCCTGGTATTTTTATTTTCCATGTTATTTCTCATAGATTTAATGCAGGTCAGTCCAGCGCGCATGCTGTGCACCTCATCTCATCACCAGTGGATCTCCATAATTCTAGATCCAACACTTCAGATGGCCATGACCATGATGCACCTCCTGAAATCAATCACATGGGATCATGCAGATAGTTGGGCTAGCGTGTTTGGGCCTAGCAATTTTTCTTTTCTCACACCCCAATCTTCTTCTGCAACAGGCCCATTCCCTTTTTGTTTTAATTAATAATTTTATTTTTAATCAATTTTATTAAATAAAAAAATCACAAAAAATTAGATTTAGATTTCGATTAATTAATTTAATTTTTGATAAATAAAAATTAATTTAATTTAATCATATGTTGATTTTATTTCATAATTAATTAGAATTAGGGTTAATTATTATTTTACACTATAAAAATATTATTTTAAACAAAACACCAAAAATATTTTCCTAACGCTTAGAATTTTTTAGGTTTTAATATCTTTCCCTTTTTTTCAAATCTCCGCGTGCTTATTTATTTTCGCATTATTATTTTCATAAATATGTAACTGTTAAGGGATGTAATAGATAAATTAGGTTTACTTTACTTTTTCCCCATTTTGTGGTTTGTAACCCCCTTCCCCAAAGCTCTATAATAGTCTAAATTTATTTTTCCGCAGTTTACTATTTTCTTTATTACTGCTAGTTTAATAGGATTAAATGGAAAGACATAAAATCAAATGATAGCTAACCTTAATCTCAAAGATTAAAATGACTGAATCTCAACACACTTTGCACACTCGCACCTATAAGGTAACCCCACTTGTTGCCTCGAATAAAAACAGTCATGTCCCTCGAACATGGGACACTTTAGCAAAGACCCTCGGTTAAAAGATCGTAGTCCCTCGATGACCCTTCGATGCTGCCTTTAGTAGACGATCTTAGTCCCTTAAGACAAATTGTTAAAGCGCCCTACGAGTTGCCTTTATGACTGTATGACAACCCGCGCCTGTCCCTCAAACATCCAACGATAAGGCTACCTACTAACTAATGGTAGGAAAACACTATCTAAAGAAAGAGGAAAATAACGTGAAAGACTTTTGAGTAGGTAGATAGCTTGTAGTTGCTTGCTCACAAACGAAAAACATTTTTCACACAAACCACTTCTTTTCTAAAATATTTTCAAAACAAACACTTTGTATGCATTCTCAACGATACGAGAATCATTATAAAGTTTCTGAACTTAGGCATTTTTCAAAATATTTTCAAAACACACGAACACAAAAAATGAGCTAGCGATTAAGATTCCGTAGATAACTACGGATGAAAAGGGTGCTAACACCTTCCCTTTTCATAATCTACCCCCTTTACTCAGAAAATTCTCAAAGGTCTTTCCTGTTCTTTTCAATCTTTCCTTTATTGGATAAAAGAAAAGTTTATGGCAACTCTTGCTATCTGTAACATTTGTGATAAAACGCAAAACCAAAAGTCAGTTCTCCCACCGTATTACATGTTGCAAGTGTTGAAAGAGAAGAAATTGTATGCAAAGTTGTCGAAGTATGAGTTTTGGTTGAAGGAAGTGAGTTTCCTTGGCCACGTGATTTGAGTGGAGGAATTGTTATGGATCCTTCTAAAGTTCATGTAGTATTGCAATGGGAGAATCTGAAATTTGTGACTGAGATTTGAAATTTTCTTGGTTTATTAACTTACTATCAAAGATTCATAGAAGGATTTTCTAAGTTGGCGTTATTGTTAACTCAGTTGACTCGATAGGGTCAAGCTTGTCTGTGGGATGTTGCATGTGAGGAAAGTTTTATATAATTAAAGAAGAAGTTGACCATCGCCTCAAAATTGATTTTTCCTAATTCGAGTGAGTGTTTTGTGGTGTATTCTGATGCGTCTAGGATGTGTCTTGGTGGTGTGATGATGCAAAATAGGAAAGTTATTGCTTATGCTTCTAGGCAACTGAAGGTTCATGAAAGAAATTATCCTACGCATGATTTAGAGCTAGCAGCTGTGGTGTTTGTGTTAAAGATTTGGAGACATTATCTTTTTAGCTCTAAATGTAAGGTGTACATCGATCACAAGAGTTTGAGGTACTTGTTTGATAAAAAAGAGTTGAGCATGAGGCAGAGAAGATGGCTTAAACTTTTGAAAGATTATGACTTTGATTTGAGTTACCATCCGAGTAAACAAATGTAGTAGTTGGTGCATTAAGTAGGAAGTCGTTACGTATGTCAGTGCTTATGGTTCGAGAGATAGAGCTGATCGAACCATTCAGAGATATGAGCATGGCATGTGAAGATACTCCTAATAGTGTGAAGTTAGGAATGTTGAAACTAACTAGTGGTATTTTAGAAGAAATCCGAGAAGGTTAGAAGTTAGATTTGAAGTTGGTTGCTCAATTAACCTTGATTAACCAAGGTAAGGGAGGTGAGTTCCGAGTTGATGAGAATGTTGTGATGATGTTTGGTGATAGAGTTTGTGTTCTAGATATTCTAGAATAAGAAGAGTATTCTTGAGGAAGGACATCGAAGTGACTTGAGTATTCATCCCAATTCTACGAAGATGTATCAGGATTTGAAGAAAATGTTTTGGTGGCCAGGTATGAAGAAAGAAGTCGCCAAATTTGTTTATGCTTGTTGACTTGTCAGAAGTCAAAGATTGAATATCAAAAGCCTTTGGGTCTCATGCAACCTTCAAGTATTCCAGAGTGGAAGTGGGATAGTGTTTCTATGGATTTTGTGTCAGGTTTACCAAATACTGCGAAGGGTAATGATTCGATTTTGGTGATTATGGATAGGTAGACTAAGTCGGCTCATTTCTTACCGATGAAGATCAATCATCCTATAGAGAAGCTAATTGAGATGTATATTGATGAGATTGTAAAATTGCATGGAATACCTTCGAGTATTGTATCTGATAGGGATATGAGGTTTACATCGAAATTTTTGGCAGGTTTGCATAATGCTTTTGGTACTAAGTTGAGGTTGAGTTCCGTATATCATCTGCAGACGGATGGTCAGATAGAGAGGACCATTCAGTCTTTGGAAGATTTATTGAGGACTTGTGTGCTAGAACAAGGAGGAGCTTGGGATAGTCACTTGTCATTAATTAAGTTTACTTACAATAACAGTTTCCATTCTACTATTGGAATGGCACCGTATGAGGAGTTGTATGGTAGGAGGTGTAGAACCCCATTGTGTTTCTATGAAACAGGCGAGAGTGTTATACTCGAACTTGAGATTGTACAAGAGATGACTGAAAAGATCAAGATGATCCAAGAGAGAACGAAAGCTTCTTAGAGTCTCCACAAGATTTGTCACAATAAGAGGAAAAAGGCACTTGAATTCCAAAAAGATGATCATGTGTTTTTAAGAGTTACTCTAGTAACTGGTGTTGGTCGAGCTTTGAAGTCAAGGAAGCTTACGCCGTGATTTGTTGGTCCATATCAAATATCACAGAAGATAGGTGAAGTTGCATATCAGATTACATTACCATTGTTGCTTGTGAATCTTCATGACATGTTTCATGTGTCTTAGTTGCAGAGATACATTTCGGATCCTCCGTATGTGATTCAAATGGATGATGTACAAGTGAGAGATAACCTGACTATTGAGGCATCATCTGTACGAATAAAGGGACGATATGTAAAGCAATTGCAGGGTAAATATATCTCCTTAGTGAAGGTATTGTAGGATGGACCATCTGATGAAATTTAGACGTGGGAATGTAAGGATCATATGAGAGAGTCTTATCCGACTTTGTTTCCGCCAGGTAATTTTCGAGGGAAAAATTATTTCAAGTGGGGGAGAGTTGTAACACCCCAAAATAATTAGAGTATTTATTTAAATATTTGATTTATTAGGATGAGTAATTGTGATGTATTTGTGATGTTTGATGAATATGAAGTATGATATGATGTTTTGTGTGGTATTTGATGGGGTAGTGAGAATTAAGATGATATTGAGTATTTTTAGGATAATTTGGATAATTAGGATAATTAGCTAGAATTATTTTAATTAGTTAAATAGAATAATAATAAAAAGTAAAGACTATGAGGACGAGGTGGTAATATTGTGAAGTAAGTGAAGGTAACATGGGAAGACCATAGAAAAGTCCAAGGGTTAAACATGGAATAGAAGGAAAAGTGTCTCATTCTGTGCGATTGTGAAAGTAAGAGGAACATTGTGAAGAGAGCTAAGGCACGAAGGAACTCAGAGGGATTTTGTAGAACACGAAGAGAAATCAATTACTAAAAAGAATCTAAGGTAAGGGTTTAGATAATTGTGGATTTGTGTTGGGGTTTTGGGGATGATGTTGTTAATAAGATGATTTAATGAAAATTGATTAAATTGTAAGTTTGATTTGCCATAATTTGATGCCTATGATGTACAATAAGATGTGTTGTTTTTACATGACGAAACCAAGTGAATATTAATTGAGACCTGTAATGTGAAGAAATCATGTAAAAATTGGACTAGTGCAGTGCATAGATCGTAATAGAGAAGTCCTACTCGCGCACGCTCGTTGGGTGAGCGTGATGCGTCACCGGGAGAAGGAGTCTCGCCCTTTTCGCGCCAGATGAGCAGGGGGCGAAGGGAAGGGGTGAAAAACAGAGCCCCTGGAATTTGTATGGAGAGTGGTGACTCACTTAGACTTCGTCGGGCGAAGGAGGAGCGAGAGGTGCTCGTCGGGCGAGCAAAGTGCTTCGTCTGGCGAGGGTGACAAGAAGAAACTAGAGCCCCTGGAGTTTGTATGAAGTGGAATTTGTCACTCCCACTTCATCGGGCGAGCCTTAGGCAAGCAAGCTGCTTCTCCAGGAGAGCCTCAAGCGAAGGATAAAAGATAGGATTTTAAAAGTATCGTAACTTGAGTTTCGGACTCCGCTTGATGCATTGTTTAAAGAGTTGCATAGCTAACATGATGAATTATTATTAGGTGGAATAAAATGAGTTATATGATGTGTTTTCCAGTTTCTATGTTTTAATGAATAAGATGATGTGGTGATTGTTCTATTATGACGTATGTGTATATGATGGAGTTGTTGCTATGATGATGACGTGTGTAATATGAAGTATGTGATGATATGATGACTATTATATGAATGATGATGCATTTTAACTAGCATTGGTCATGTTGTTATTAAAGATGTTTCGTATCATGCATTCATGGCATATGTTAGGGCATATCCCAATGATGGTTGCAGGAATTTGTTCCATTGAAGTTTCTAGGACGAATAGTCCAGTGATGGCCTCAATCCCATACTGTGGATGTGAGTGCAATTTTGTTTTGTTCTATGGTTTCAAGCGAGAACCGATCCTATTGGTGGGGTTCTTTCGAGAAATAATGACTGAGTCATCAGTGAATTTTTGGTACCACATGCATAAGTCTAATGAAGATGCATTACATTCTTGATGATGATTGTTGATTGATGGTATGATGATGGTATGATGATGCTATGAATAAATGATGAAGTGAGAGTGTGAGTATAACACGAATTTTTGAGGGTGTGTGGTGTTCTACTATTGTACTATAACTGCTATATTTATTCCTTATGTCTTTTATAATGATTATGATTACTCACCCTTTCTACTTGAAAATGTTGCCTCTATACGTGGGTAACTTACAGGTGATCAGGAGTAGAAAGTTGAAGCTTATATGATTAGCTTCAGAGTGGATTGTTATTTTCTGTTGATTTTTAGAAGTTCTTTCTCTGATATGTAACATCGGGGTTGGGAACGTTTGATTTTGGAACCATTATGTTCTTCCGTTATTTTAGATTTTGAATGTATCTTTCTTGATGTTTGAAATGTTTTTGATTTGTGAAGCAAACACAATATAATCGTGATGAAGTTTCTTTGAGGTATTTTTAATAATAACATTTTGAAACTATGATTCTGCTACGATGATTTTGAACTTTATATATAATGATATAAAAAAATTAGTTGACTTAGATGTTTTTGAAAACCCGTGTTACGGAGTAAGATATGTTTGTATGATATTTATATGAAGATGTGACACCCTCGTTGGTGATTTAATTTTATTTAATTTCGTAAAATATATGAGAAATGTATGTGGATTTAGAAGGGTGTTATATCAATAGCCTTACCTTTGGCATCTTTGTTGATGAGGCCCTCAGTAGCCTCCTTAGATTCGACACCTGTAGAAAAAACCTCATTGATTTTTTCCTCAAGGTCCTAGTTGACGGGGTTTTTAGTAACCTCCACCATGTTGATGTTTGTTGGTTTAGCATAGTTGATATGAGCTATCTGCAAAGAATCAGCTTCAACTTTCATCTGGTTCTTACTTTTTTTTCCGAACCTCAGTCTTACTTCTCTAATAGCATTTTGAACTAGATCCCTGAAAAGAAAACATTATGAGGTTTTATGTCCCAAAAAATTGATATTTGCAAAAACCTCTTTTCTTCTGTTGTTCTAATGGAGGAATTTTGGCGCCTGGTGGCACTATCATCTGGCCATCCTTCACCAATAAATCAAAAATTTCATCACATTTTGTTACATCGAAAAAGTATGTTTTCTTAGGGAATTTATCATTCTTTTCTGGTTCGACAAGACTATTCTCATTCGAAGGGGATAAGACTTTACAAGAATAGGGTCGGGCTTGCTTTAATTCAGCCAAGTCTATGTCGCTTTCTTCGAAGCCTATCGGGTCACTATAGATCTTTTGTTCATCTTCCTCGGCTTCGACATATGCAACCCTTTCTTTTCTAATATTTTTATTCACCCTAGCCTTATCAGCCTTCAAACATTCCACTTATCGAACTCGGTCTGCTAATTGGGCCATGTCCCTCAAGTATTGGGTGTCTAATTTCTTTTGAATCGAGTAATTCATATCGCCAGCGGCCATTTTAACCAAGTCATGTTTAGGCACTTGTGTAAAACACCTTACCTTCAACAAACAGAACTTGTTTAAGTAATCATCAATTGGCTCAGTAAACTTTCTCTTTATACTGGCCAATTCATGGAACAACCTCTCTAAGCGAGTCCAATCCTGGATGGAATTCACTGGGAGGGTGGTGAACCATGTGAAATCATTTTTTGTTAGCGAACTAGGGAAGTATTTTATCCTTAACTTTTCGTTATTCGCTATGTCCCTAGCCTCAATAAGATACTTGGCTATATGTTCGACAGTAGATTCGTTGGTGTCACCTGAGAATTTTGTGAAATTTGGGACTTTCCAACCTCTGGGTAACTCAGTTTGTAAAAAATACTCAAATAAAGGGGACATATAGTTTGGCATTCGCAAACCTACATTGACTCCATTTTGATCCATTATTCTTTCGACCATGGCTGCCTAATTATTTTATCTTGCAAATTCGTCATGTCTAACATGGTGAAAAACTTTGTCTGCATCCTGGTTTCGATTAACCATCACCACCCTTAGGACCTGAACTTCACTTGGTATCGCTTGTTCGACCCTGGGTTGTTCCAATCTTTGCCCCTGGTTAACTTCTCCAATATTCCATGCTTCTGGTTGCGCTTGATTGATTTTCTTTGAAAACCACTCCCTGGTTTTCTCTTATCCACTCTGGACGAGGATGTTGAACTGGGGCTCTCGGGGCACCAAAAAATATGCAATTCGTGTCATCTGCGCTTCCAATTGTTGATTCTTGAGCATTCTGTTGATTTGTTTGGATAGAATTTTGAATGAATAGATTAAAAATTGCGCCCATTTGTTAGGCTAAAACACCAATCATTTTGTGGTTACCGTCATCCAATTATTGTCTAAATGTTGCAGCAGAATTCATTGTCAAGGTAGGTAATTGGGTAGCAAATCTCGGTGGTGGGACTATTCGACCGATATTATTGACACCTTATCATGATCCTTGCAGTGGTGAAAAAGTAGACACAATTGGATAAGGTAATGTCGAAGTACTATTGTTTAAACTTTCAATTATTGATGTTGGCATACCATAAATCTGTTCACGACCATCCATAGGCATTGTGAATCCAGACGCGAAATGTCTAAAATTATTCGCCCCTAGTTGTCCTGAGATCACTGGTGGACCCTGTGTTCGTACTGTGGACGAAATTGAACCACTATGTGTACTCGTCTGTATTCCCGTTGTACTTGCTTGAATAGGTATTGATTCAGTTGCATATATTGCATTCATACTTCCTCCTGTCGGAGGAGGGGGTTGTTCTCCATTGTTATTGGATGGATTAACCATCTTCCTAATGTATTTTCTTTTTGGTAGTTTGTTAGTTTTGGCTAATTTATCATTCCTTAATCTCAAGCAACAATGTTAAACGAACAGACTGAAACAAAATAAAAAACAACACAAAAACTAGACACTAGTCATACCGGGTGTGCCAATTTATTTATCCTAGAATTTGGTAAACAAGCACTAGTCTTCTAAGACAAAGATATTTTAGTTACTTACAGGATCAACTAGATTTATCTTAGGACGATGTGTTTAGTTTTTGTTGATTTATGATTTTTTAATGTTCATCTTTTCGAATGTAATGGTCAATTGGTAAGTAATTGTGAAACTATGCGAAGTAACAATTGGAAAGTAAGGATAATTCGACTTAAACATAAAAGGAATTAAAAGAACTTTTGTAAAGATAAATTGACAATTGAATAAAACTTGGTGATTCATATGTACATTCTCAAAAACTCTTTTCTCAGTAAATGTTAGTACTTTGAGTGAAATTGAGTATTTGTATAGAATTGGAACACACCAAAACCCTAACACTGAGATTCTAATTTATACTAGTTCGACCATAACGGTCTTTTCCTAAAAGAATGCCACGTTCAATGTTTGCATGTCCTTCGCATCCTCAGACTTCCATGCGTCCTTTTGGATAAGATCAAATCTTTTGTATTCAAAATCTTCTTCCTTTCGAGGCTCCAAATCAACCAACGTGACCGTCGAAGCATTGCTCTTCGAAAACTTCAAATATCTTAAGTCACACTTATTCATAAAAATAAGACTTTCCCCAATACTTAGCAAGATTAGACTATCCATGAGCCTGTCAGTCAAAATCTTTATGAAATATTCTCATGTTTCTTTTAGAACTAACTCTTCTTTGACATTCTCTTATTACTTTAATATTTCCATGTCGTCGAAATTTTTAACTTTCACTTTCTAAGAAACCTCACTAAAGATAGAATCATTAAGATAAAGTACTGCATCACTCAAGCCCGATTGACTGACATTCTTATTAAGCCATTGGAGTTTGAAATGTTTGTCAAATTAAAGGAGGGCTTAGGAATAGTAACTCTAACTAGTGCTACTTGACTTCCTTCTAGAGAATTCAAAGTAAGGGAAGGTTTGTTGTATAATCATAAAGAGTAGTTAGTTTAAAAACAGTTAAAGGTTGTGTTAGTTGTTAGATTACTTAGCTGATAAGTTATTGAGTTAGTTACATAGTTACTTGTTCAGCAAGTAACCTTTACTTTGTCTTTGTATAAGTACTAGTTGGCTTTGATGAATATCAGTCTTGGCCTTTTTGATCTAACAAATATATGGTGAGTTTATTTTATACGATGTTAATCTTGTGTGTTTAAGTAGCATTATTTAAAGTTAATGATTAAAATGATGTTTTGTTAAGATTAAAGCTATGATACATATTTTATGTATCCTTATGTTTAACTGCACTTTAGTATGGTTACAAATATAAAATCCATGTTGGAGACAACAATGTTGAAAATGGTTATTATTTTATTATTGTCCTAACCTAATATTTAATTCACCGGATCTGTCATTTTCTTGGACAAACTTGAGCATATTATTAGTAACGAAAAATCATTTAGATGTTGTTCCTTAATTGTATGATTATAATTCCTCATCATGCACATGGTATGTCAAGAATCTTTCGATTTAAATCTCTCAAATGAATATCTTATTTTATTTTGTTACAAAGAAGAGTTTTGGCACCATAATATATAAGTGGAAGACTTGGTACTCTTGGAGGAATTATAAGTATTTTGAAGAGACCAAAATAATTTAGATTACTTTTTATGAGGCAGGATGAGTAGAAGTATAGGTTCTAAAGATTTTGGAGAAGTGAAAGATGCAAGAGCAATATTTCCCATATGGGATTGTGGTAGTCCATTATATGACTCATGTGAATTGGCCACACTTTCTCATATAGTTGAGAGACAAATGATGGAGTGGCCATATCTTGGAGGATCTAAGCAAATCATCGCAAAGGTCTTTGATCTTGATGAAGTAAAGATTTCAACTGGAAAAGCCAAAGGTTCTTCCAAGTGGATCAATTTAAGGGAATTTTTTGAGAAAATCTTGTGGAAGAGAAAGAGAAATGGAAAGCAGAGAAGCACAAGAAAAATAGTTATCGAGTTTTTTGGTTTTTATGGTCGATTTGTTTGTGGAAGAAATGAAGTACTCACATGAACAAATAAGGTGGTGTGAATGTGTGTTTTTATTCTTCATTATTATAGTGCACCATTGTATTTTGATTCTATGGTATTGTTTGACAAATAAGTCTAATTTTGTTCTTAGCTTTTCTCTTTTGAAGTTATTGTTAGGGAGTCTTGGAGAACTTTAAGAGCAACAAACGAGTCAATGTTCTAGGACTATTGAAGAGAAAAAACTATATATTTCCATCCAAAGTTAAGTTTAAAAGTATATGGCCACTTTTTTAATATATTCACTATTTTATTTTGTGATATATTAGATCTAACTCTAGTCTTGATAAGAGTAGTTTCATGGTTCAACCGAGATTAAATATGATGTTGAAGTTTGTTCACATGTTGTAGTCGAAGTATGCATAAGTATGCAGTAGTCAAAATGTTAGGATTGTTAGCATATTAAGTTTGACATGTTTGTTTAGTACAATTGTTTAAGTTAACTTGTAGTTTAAATTAGCTTAGTAGTCTATAAAATAGACTAGTTCTCTCAGGTTGTTTGTAACACCCTTCTAACCACACATGTATTTCTTATATAATTTACGATATAATTCAAGTAAACATCACCATAAAAGGGTGTCAGACTTCATACAAAACGTCATAAAACAATCCTACTCCGTAATGGTTACCACAATTATAATAACACCTCTTTATAAAATCAAAACATCATTTAGAAAAGCATCACAGTGGAACCATCATCATAATATTATACTTAAATTCTCAATACTCGTAACAGATTAGTCTCATCCCAAATTGGGAATTAAAATCAGTTTAATAATCAAAAACCTTCATAAAGTATGTCAACATAAAAATAACATAACATTCGCAAAGCAAAGCGTTCTCAACCCCGATGTTACATATCAGACAAGACACCTCTAATTAACGGAAACTAATAAGATACTCAAAATCTATCTTCAACGCTCCTACGAGCTACTCATGAGCATCTGCGTGTTACCCACGTGGAGGTATCATTCAAATAGAAAGGGTGAGTAATCATAATTAATTATAAAAGATATAAGGAACAAGATTAGTAGTTACTATTAGTTCCATATTTTAATGATTGACTAAATTTTTGCTAAGCATGGTTCTATATTGATGTTGAGTGAGATGGTGCAACATCTTTATCAATTGTCATAACAACTTTGTTGTTATGAGTTTTTCTACCAGATGTTGTAGAAGATGTTGTGACATCCTGGTCTAATGCAACAGGCGCTGCTTTTGGATATCCTTGAAGATTTAATTTGAAGATATGAGTATCTGAAATATTCTGTACTCATTATAGGCGCAGACAAATCAAAGATTTTGTTAGAAACACGTGCAAATTTAATTTGTTACTAAAAAGAATCGATTGAGACTTTTTAGGAAACTCTTTATGAAGATTGTTTCTATTTTCGTGGAGAATATTCTCTAGAGATTTTTCAGCTGAAGATTGGAGTTGATTGAAGCATCAAAGCTAGTCCAACCCCAACTGCAGAATCCTATTTAAGGAGTTGTCCAAAACCTAAGTTTCAAGCATAGTTTTTATTGTAAAACCTTGTGAAGAAATAAGGGTTTATGGTCGGTAGTTCCTTAGGTTCTCCATGTTTATTATCTACATCCTCGTGTATCTTTGATACATTTAAGTTGAGTATTTGTTACTTGTTCTACAAGCTATTGTTCTCACTTAAAACCTGTAGGCACAAGTTGAGTATTGTCCTTAGTGAAGCTTTTAAGAAAACTTAGTGTTTGTAATTTAGAAGTGTGTTCTTATTTTTTGGTTTCTTGAGACATTCCCTATGATTGAGATTGTTTGATATCACTGCGGTGAGTGGAAGTGAATGGATTCTCATATCTAGGAGGTATCTAGGTAGAAGTTGCACTGGGTAGAGATTAAGTGATAAAATTCTAGTATATATGACTTCAGATGTCCTATGACATGTTGAGACATCTGAATCCGAACAAACAACAATGACAAGGTATAAACTTACAAAACAATACTGAAAAGTAAATAACACACCAAAATTGTTAACCCAGTTTGGAGCAACTCTCCTACTCTAGGGGCATACCAAGCTAGAGATAAAGTTCACTATAATAATATCAATTCGAAGTTAAACTCCTATGTTTACAACTTCTCACTTAATCACTACCCATGCTAACTTTCTACCTAAGACTCATATAGGTATGAGGCCCTCCTTAATTCCGTCATCAATTACAGACAGTAATTGGATCAAAACAGGAAGACACACTTCCATATCAACAAAACTAGAAGACACACTTCCATGACACTACCTAGCCAAGACTCTAGACTAAGGACAATACTTAAAATTTCTTAAAATCTTTCTCGAAGAAAAATAATGAACTTTTTGCTTAAAAGCTTAAGAGAGAAAAAAGAACCTTACAACTCAAGGAACACAGTCCAACTCACATGTCGAGTGGATCACACATACCAACTCTTCTAGAGAGTGGCTTATAGACTCAGTCCTAATAACTACACTTTTCATTCACGACTGGTCCCTTCTTCTAGGTTACAATGCTTCTATTTATAACCTTTTCTCAACTGGATTTAGAATTCAAATCACATTATATTAGCTGCTACAAATCAACAGAAACTTCTTCTATTAAATAGGTCTTCAAGCAAATCTTTCCTAATTTATCTCCATAATTAGAAAGTTAATATTCTTAAATATTCTTCTTGATTCTGACTTGAATCTTCCAAACCTATAAAACAACGCCACATAGGATAACATAATATTCCTAGAATATTATGCATTTGTTAAATCTTGAACTGATCCAACTGTCTAGCTCAGCATGGGCGCGATGTCGAATGATTCTGCATAGGACATCTTATCCAACATGTTGCTCTAGATAATGAGAACTTCTCATCTCAACATGTCTCAACATAAAATAGGACTTCATGCTCAACCTATTCTTCATAGCAAGTAATCACATCCTATTTAACATATTGCTGCAATATTTGTTTTACTAAAATTAATATCAATTCTAAAAATAGAGAACTAACAATCTCCCCCTTTGACAAATTTTGGCTAAAACAAATAACATAAATTACAACCCATATTACAATAATAAAAAATTACACCCATCAACAGTAGTATTCAGAAACTACTGAGCACAACAACATAGAAACATGGAGGGACATCTCTTCACAAGCACAATGATGTTAGGCATCATATTCAACATCTTATCCATAACAAATCCATTGCAACACAAACAATAAACTAAAGGAACATCACCTACAAATCCTCAACAAAAAAGAAAAGGTTACAAAAATGACTGTCTTCTCAAATAAACATTCAATTTCTGAACCATCACCAAGTTTCAGAGCAAAGATTCCAGACTCAATTGGAATCTAAACGCACAATTAGTTGAGCATGTGATTGAAGAACATCACGGAGAACGGGTTGGGTACAAACAAATTTGAGCCTTTATCCTTTGCTTCTTAGACCGTGAACCAAGGCCACATTATAACCCTTAAAAGTCCTAGCTGAAGCATGGGTTAGTTCAAAAGCATATTGTTACAAAAGGTATCCTGACTCCTGTAAGCTTTGCTATAAGTCCTGAGTTGATATCACACTTTTACAAAAGTTGTTTGTTTTACCAAAAATGAATTTTCAAACTTCAAGACAGACATAAGCTTTGCATTCTTTAAATACTATTGTTTGCATATGACTATTTGTTCAACAGCAGAGAAATTCTCACAACGAATATTCGATGAACATAAATCCTCTCAATGGACAGAATCATCTCAGATGGAAAAAAATTTCCAGTAACAAGCTTTCCATAAACAAGGGGCATGACATGGCCTAGCTAATCTGGGGCAGTCAAGTCAAGATTCGAGGAATCTCTCAAAAGTGCCAAACAGACAAGGGGAGGATCCCCATATGAATCACTTGGGGAATTTCACATGAATTCCAGCAACGAATCATGTGCGGTCAAGCAAACATCTTCTGGCGGTGTGGCAACACTTACTACTATGGATAGTGACAATTCTCCGCACTCGGTGAACATGGACATAGTCGGAAAATACTACATATGAACAAAGACCCGCTAGGTTGACTAGTATAGGAAAAAATAAGGGTGTCCCGGTGAACCAAAAGGGTTCGGGCAAAAATTAGGATATGCATATGAAACATTTGTACACCCGGCAAGTCGAAAACCTGAAAAGGCGGCTTGGGAAAAAAAGGGTATCCCGGTGGATTGAAAATCTGAAAGAGTCCAGGAAAAAGTTAGGGATTAAAGTATACGACTATGTCCCGTCATCTCTTCATTTGTCTATCAGTAGAAGGATGACCACCCTGATCAACAATCTACTCAGGACTCCAAGAGTTGGGATAACAGTCAGACCCTCCACAAAATCCCAGTAGATACTTTCTCTGGCAGGTACAGAGGTAGGGGCATCCTACTATATATATCATTGTCGTATTCTCAGCATATAGCTTAATAATGTTAGGTGTTCTCATATACCTGGTGGAGCAAGAATATCCAACTACTGCTCCGACATCTAAGAAAATTCCCCAGTGAAGTCACCAAGCTTCTCAGGATTCCCCAACGGATTTCTTATCAAAACAACGAAATAAGAATTCCCAGCGAAAACATTCTAAATAAAGCAGACTCTCTTCTCGAAATGGTTCAGGTATGATCCAAAGACGGATGTCATATTGACACTTATTTCAGATTCTCTTCTAGAAACGGTTCATGTACGATCTAGAGATAGATGTCATCCTGACACTTATTCCAGATTCTCCTCTAGAAATGGTTCAGGTACGATCCATAGACGGATGTCATCCTGACACTTATTCCAGATTCTCCTCTAGAAACATTTTAGGTACGGTCCAAAGATGGATGTCATCTTGACACTCATTTCCTCTAGAAATAGTTCAGGTACGATGCAGAGACGGATGTCATCCTGACACTTATTCCATATTCTCCTCTAGAAACAGTTCAGGTACGATCCAGAGACGGATGACATCCTGACACTTATTTTGGATTCTCCTCTAGAAATGGTTCAGATACAATCACGACATAGATTCACTATGACAATCCCCAAGAGGATTACGGAGTTTCCCCTTCCCCAACAGAGTTTATTTCTCTAACAACGGAAATCTATCTCCCAGCATTTCAACTTCAAACAAGATCTGAAGACCTACATTCTTCCTCGCCAGCTACAATCAGGGATTTATTTTCCCTAATTTAACAACCCTGCAATAGAACAACTGACACGTACATACATTGCATTCATACATAATTTTACAAACATCATAGCATATGCAGCGCAAATGCAGATATCACAATATTATTTATTTAGAGAACATCATGCAATTCATACATCATGACATTGCATGAAAATGACTTTACCTTTCCAGGTTGAGTTTGCAGATAGACAAACACTATCAACTTATACAACAGGTCAAAGATTAATGCTCGAAACCAGACAGAGAAACTATCTACACGACCAAGTGGTATGAACTCCCGAAGCAAGACATGTATACCAACAAATACAGTAGGCCATAAATTAATGCCCAAAACCAGACAGGGAATTATCTATGTGACCAACATTGACAAGTTCCAGAATAATACCTGTAACAAGCCAGGAAAACTATTTGTGAACGACCGATTGTAGATTAATACCTGTAGCAAGTCAGGAAAACTATCTACATGAGCAGATTAAAGATTAATACATGTAACAAGCCAGGAAAACTATCTTTATTTCTAAGGTCAGAGATTAATACCTAAAACCATCTAGGACAACAATCTCAACGACCAACAATTTTCAAGTTCCAGATTAATACCTGTAACTAGCCAGGACAACTATTTGTGGATGACCGATTATAGATTAATACTTGTAACAAGCCAGGAAAACTATCTACATGGGGAGATTGAAGATTAATACCTGTAACAAGCCAGGAAAACTATCTTTCTTTCTCAGGTCTTAGATTAATACCTTAACAAGCTAGGACAACTATCTCAACAACTGACAATTTTCAAGTTCCAGATTAATACCTGAAACCAGACAGGACAACTATCTGTGAACAGCTGATTTGTAGATTAATACCTGAAACCAGACAGGAAAACTATCTACATGACCAGACGAAGCAATCTTAAACAGACTCCTTCTCATATATCTCCGGATGCAGACTAACACAGACTCATCCTTAAACAGCCCTACACAGGATCTTTTTACTACATTTTCAAGTAAGGTTAATTCCATTATCCCTAGCAAGTTACTATGAAACCTGGATTTCAACCAGAGAGCAGCAAACTCCCATTTGTCTAGTACAGAGATAACTCCTCAGTAGATTCTTGGACAACCGAAGCTCCTAGACTCTATTCCCCACAGAGTTTTCCTCAAGCAGGAAAACAACAGAAACCCACATTCCCCGGTGGAGTCCTCCTCAGACAGCAGGAGCAAGAATTCCCCACAAAGGGATCATTTATGAAATCAGCATCTACTTTGGATGACATCTTTAAGCCCATCTCCGACGACTCTCAGTCATCTTATCCAAATGGAATCTTTAAGCCCATTCCCGACATCATCAACCATCAGTGTTACTTCATGTGAGTTCAAATTTCTGGGCACTCTAGTGTTCAATTATCTTCCATAGATCACGAAATGCAGACAAGCCAATCTAAATCTTCAGGTTTAAGAAGATTGAACAGGGGCAGCTGTTGTACCCCAAAGTTTGTCCTCTTATGTTTTCCAAGATCTCCTCTTACATGGGTGATTACAAACACTTGCCTAAAGAAAATGAAAATTTTGAATGATGGCCAAATGTCTTTCGATTGGCATGTTAACAGTGTCCTTCGATTGGCATCTGAGCAGTGTCCTTTAATTAGCATATCAACCAAATGTCCTTCGATTGGCATGTCAACAGTGTCTTTTGATCGGCATCTGAACAGTGTCATTCGATTGGCATATCAGAGCCAAATGACCTTCGATTGTCATGTCAACAAGCTTCGATTGGGTGCTGGGTCTTCTTCGACTAAGTTCAATTCACAAGGCTTCGACCGAGCATTGGTTGTTTCAGGCTTGTCTTAGATTCATAAGGCAAAGGCCCCTAATCTTGCCAGCACACCAGGAAAAAGGCCCATTCGAAGGACATGTAAATGATCCATTCTAAAAAGCATTCAAAGGCCCATTCGAAGTAAATGTAAATGATCCATTAAAAGAAGCATTCAAAGGCCCTTTCAAAGGACACATATTATTGTCTGAAAAGGGGTCTGGTCAAAGGATGAATCTAGTTGGTCAAAACGAAAGAGAAATATGCAAAGATGCTTGATGGTCCAAAATCCCATATATTGCCATACCCAAGCCTCATGCACAAGTACATTCATGCCAAAGGAAGCTTCAACTGGCCAGAACGAAGTCTTTCGATTGGGCTAGTTGGACAGTGTCAGAGCCAATCGAAGAGAAAAGATATGAGGGGGCTTTCGAAGAAGGCCTAATAAGGGAAGATATGAGCAATTCGAATTGATGGCCTGGGGCTTATCGAAGGAGCTACAAGGATGAAACCAGAGCCATTAGAAGGAAGCAACTCAAGGCCAATAGAAGGGCAATACTTGATGGCATTCAAAATGAAACATGTCCAAGTTCACTCAGCATTTTAAAATGGCATAGATAATCCAAAAAAGGCAATCCTTTAATTTGTTTAATTTTGCCTTCAAAGCCTGGTTAATGGTCGTCCCTTGCCATTTCCACTCCCCTCAAACTCCTATAAGTACAGGCCTAAGGCACATTGCCAAGGGAGGAGAAAAAACCATACAAAGATCAAAAAAACTCTTGCCACACTCACACCACTACACATATTACACACATACGCCCAGAGACTACTTACATACGCACACACTTCCTCATATGTCACACCAACATTATCAAAAATCTCCTGAGTAACCCAAATCTAAGGAATCTTCAACAACACTCCATTCACTCCCCGATGTTTGCAGAGAGTGTCCCTAAGCACTTGGCATCTCCAACACCACAATGTGAGGAATCAAGTTCTATATTTTCTTTTCACGTCATAGTCATTCGATTTTCATCCATGATCGAAGGAACTGGGTGTGATACCCAGGTCCTTATTTGTTTCTTTTTGTCTCTAGCGCTTATGTTGCAGATCCAGCCTAAATAAGGCCAATGCGCACAGAATCAAAGGACCTGGGTTTTGCACCCAGGTCTGATTTTATTTTTTGCTAACATATCTTTGCAGATTCATTGCCCTCACATGTGACCCATCAGGCACTTTCAACAATTCCCTCTGGATAGAAAGCCACATCCTTCACTGGACTGAAGGGTAACACCCTTCACTGGATCGAAGGACAACTTCCTTCATTGGATCAAAGGATAGCCACCCTCCTCTGAATCGAAAGCCCCTTGTTCTCTAGATCGAAAGACTTGTTTTATTGCATTTCTATTCTTTGTATTACTTACTCCTATCTTAATTTATTTTTTTAAAATTAACAATAAATAAAAACCACAAAAAAAGAAGCATTAGGTTAGTATTTTTTGATTAAATTAATTAAATTAATTAATTAATTATTTTAACCTTTTCTTTAAATTGAAATTAAATAGACTTAGAATTTATTTTCTTTCATAAACAACCAAAAGATTTTCATTTCCTTAGGATTCTTAGACATAATTTTCGATTTGCGCACGTTGTTTATTTTCGCATTTTTATACTAATATATTTGTTGACAGTATGTAATAGTTTAAACTAGGGCCCTTTATTGCTTTCTTTATTTTCTTTCCCCCAAGTTTCTGGACATGTAAATACCCCCTCCCCGAAGCATTGTAATAGTGTAGATTTAAATCCCCGCACTTTAAATTTCTGCAAAATATTAACTGTTAGTAACTAGGCTTGTATGGAAAGACCGAAAACAAAGCGGTAGAAAACCTAATAAAAAAGATAAATGAACTAAATTGAATCACTTTCACATATACACCTCTAAGGTACGCTCACTTTGGTTGCCTTTCGATAAATAAAACAGTCATGTCCCTTGAGAATAGGGACGCTTTAGCAAAGACCCGTAAATCAAAAGATCATAGTCCCTCGATGACCCTACAGTGTTGCCTTTCGGTAAATGATCTAGTCCCTTAAACAAAATTGCTAAAGCATCTCTATATTTTGCCTTTATGATTATATGTCCCTTCGAATGTCCCTCATACATCCAAACTACTATAGCTACCTACTCATTAATAGTAGGCTAGTCTTGTCTAAAGGATAGGAGGAAAAGAACAAACCTTTCGAGTATAAGTAGATAGTTCCTAGATGCTATGCTCAAAACAAACTTTTCACACTTACACAAAACATTTCAAAAAAATGCTTTCAAAAAATGCTTTATCAACACTCTTGAGGACTGATACAAGAGTTATCATAAAGAGAATCGTCGCACTAAGGCATTTTAAGTACATTTAATAAACACAAAGCACAAGGTACTTAAAAAATGAGCTAAGCATCTAATAGCCCGTAGATAACTACGGGTGGAAATGGTTCTAACACCTTACCTTTCCATAATCTACCCCCTTACTCAGAAAACTCTCGAAAAGGTCTTTTTCTTTTCTTTTCACCCTTTCCTTAGTTTGGATAAAAGAAAAATTGTTGGCAACTCTTGCTTACCGTAACATTTGCAAACATAAACACAAAACCAGTATAAACAGTCGGTTGTGCCACCATATCATAGAACCAAACACAGATCATTCACATTCTGCCCAAACAATTCTTTTCCTCTAAGGGCCTTCAACTCTTTCTGCATCTTATCAAACTGATCCTGAAAATCGTCCATTCAATCATAGACACTTAAGATTTCACTTGGTGGAGGAATATGGCGATAAACTTCATCATTATCAAATGGTGCAACAATCACCGAAGAAGGTGCGACATAGTGAATCTCATTTCTAGCAGCATGAGTAATATGTACTACAGGAGGTGTAGGAGCACCAGCAGCGTGAGCAAATGGAGCAACCTGAGAATCTTGATTATAACCTTCTGGCATGAAGTTCTCTAGAACTCCCCATGGATAACCCTGAGGCATACAATTATAAACAACAGAAACAAGAACTGTCAGAGTTTCGAAAGTAACAATTGTCCGTTGAGGTTGAGCGAGTGGTGGCTGATTTTGAGCAGCCACCAACGATTCCATCAAAGTAGTGATATTGACCATACCAGCCTTCATATCAGTAACTTCTTTTCATAACTCGCGATTCTCTTGTTCTAGATTATCCATCTTTCTTCTGAAATTGGCCCGAGTATTGTATTGGTGAGACAACTTACTGAATGAAGTAAAGAAGCACGGTAAGACACCTGGATATGAATAGAAATGCATGAATTATGTACAATATGATGCATGATATGCAATGCGCATGATTTATTTTATTATTAATATTTCAAGGAACTCAAAGATTTATAGACAATTTACAAATATTGAAAGTACTAACACATTTGAAATACTAAAAATCTTATTATAATAACTTCAAAATGGATTACAACTTTTAGTACAAGTTTCAATAATCCCATGTACAAGATAAGATAAAAATCTAAGATCCTAAGAAAGCAAAGCTGATGAAGATCACTCCATACGCTGATGTTTCCCTGTGAGTCTTACAATTTGAGCCTTCAACTGTTTGTTTTCTTCTGCATACCTATTGGCAACCTCTTTCCAATCACCAGAGTCAGGAAGTGAGCAAATAGGTTCTGACCGAGCTCTAGAGGAAAATAAATCCTCTTGCCTGTCCATCATCTCTATAGCACGACTCTCAAGAATCTCGATCCGATCATCTTTCTCTTTCAAGTCTGCTCGGTAGGACACCTCTAAAGTATGGAACTTATTCCTCCAGGCTTCCTTTTCCTGTTGCATCCTGACTAGGGAAAGCTGAAGCTCTTCCACACCATCTAATAAGGGAGGAGTGGTCTTTACAAACATATCAAGCAGGGGTGCTTCATGGGAATATGGCATCTTCAACTGGATGGCTCTTGCTTGTACCCGCTGTAGATAAGGCTCCAAAGAAATAACTCATCTAGGTACGAAGTCCTTTCTTCTCTTCCTGTGAATGTGATGCCAAGCCTTCACAATCTCCTCTTTAGCTTCCTTATGAACCTCTCCCTCTTTAAGGAAGAAACCACTCGGATGAATACTATTTGGCTTATCCCTCATCGGATATCCAGGCTGTCGTCATGCAAGAAAGGGATTGTAGTTAATTCCTCCCTTTGTACCAAGAAGAGGTACATTGGGGAAACTACCACAACTGTCAACAATATCTGCATCATGGTAATCCTGATGGTACCAAACAATATCTGAATGAGTGAGGGCCATAATCTTCGGAGCCTAAAGCGGTTCCTTCCTGACATCCTAGAAAGCACCAGGCCGAGGTAAGTGAGAAATAAACCACTGATACAACAAAGGCATGCAGCAAATGATCATCCCTCCATGGTAAAAATCCCGAAGATGAATAGAGTAATAGGCATCACCCAATAATGTAGGGACTAGGTTCCCAATCATAAATATCATGATGGTATTGATATCCACAAACTTGTCGACATGGGAAATAAGAACAACCCCTAAGCAAGTAGAGAAAAGATGGCCTCAAAATCAACCATACTATTCATCCTATCAAAGTAGTGAGGTTTCTCCAATAAGAACTGAGTGTGTAATCCTCTAATCCCTCCTTTGGTAGTCATGTGGGCTTCAACCTCAGACTTCCCCAAATGGATCAAAGCAGCAATCTCATGAGATTTTGGTCACCCCTCCAAACCAGTGAAAGGAACACAATACGTAATAGGTAAACCCAGTAGATAAGAATATTCTTCCAATGTAGGCATCAACTGATAATCAGGGAAAGTAAAGCATCGATAAATCGGTTCACAGAATTGACCAAAGTCGAAAGAATACCCTCCTTCATCCTGAGCTTCATAAGAGAAATGATGGACCCATACTTTCTCCTAAAATCTATAGAACTCTCGATCTCAGGAATCAGACTCATCAACTCATTTATCTTGGGATCTTTAAAACTGTACTTCTTAGTCTTTCTTTTTCCAGAATCCGTAGTCAAAAAGTACTTGAGATATTCTCAAAGAGTCAACTTTTAAGTCCCTTGAAACAAAATGTTTTAAAGGATGCTCATGGTGCATGAATGCATGATGCAACAATCACACACAAGATCACAAACATAGGGTTCATAGGTTCCACGTCACGAGCATGAGGTCTACATTCTTCTTTCGGATATTACCAACGTCCTGATTGACTTAGTAATTAGCAATATTCTTAAGAAAAACTCGTCCGAGCGTATTATCGCATGACAACCACTTATGGATTACTCCATCATAGCTTCTGCACTACACCTAAAAGGCCAGGATGGGTTAAAGGTTCTACGGTTCTCAGTTTCAACAAGCTCCCAGGTTAGAAGCAGCACCTCTTCTCGATTACTCAGTAAACAACACTACAATTAAAGGGGCCACCAATGAGTGGGGGATCTCATGTCTCCTTTTTTGGGATTACTCCCTCAAAGTTAACATGACTATACTGCCTGTCCTATCTTAAGTTTGCCCATGTCCGGGTATAGGACTTATGAGAAATCACCAAGCACCCTGAAAACCAAGAAAATCCAGTCAAACATATACACAACATATAATATACAACAATAATAGCACATATAAAAATATAAACAAAGATAGGCTTAACCCACTTAGGGATGGACCAGCAATAGGCCGATCTTTCCCCAGTGAAGTCGCCATTTTTTTCTATAACAGTAGAAATATTTAGACTAAGCCATTGGATTGACTTGACTCGCACAAATTAAAATAAAAATCTCCACTGCGCTTTATCGTTTCCAAAGGAATGGGAAAGAACGAATAACCCAAAAAGAGGGGGATAGAATCTAACTTCGGGGGTTGGTTATGCAAAATGAAGGTATTAGCACCCTAAACATCTATGGTACTCTGCAATAACCTCTTTGAAAATCTATGTATTTTGGTTATAAAATGTTGTAAACAAAAATAGATTGTGGGGATGAGATTTTTTTACAACTTTTGCACCCTCCACGGTTGCGAACCTTTAGTGCCTATATACCATCTTTTGTGCATTAGGGGATCAGGGTACTCGTAGTTCACCTTTTTTAAAAATTTAAAACATAATGTGTTGGTTAATTTTAAGAGATGAGACATCATTATCGTATCCGAGGGGGAAACATACTTACTACCCACGATTATGAGAAAGGAGAATTTGCATCATATCAAAGTGGAGGATATAGATTGGATTTTAAAATCAACAAAGCTTCACCCAACACCCAAGTGAAAAATATCTCACTTCACTATATATCATAGAAGTATAGTAGCTCGCATCACTACAAGGATTGACAAGAGTCTAATCTTTTGAGAAAATTTTAAAGTAAAGGCCAAAATGGAAAAATGGTTTGAATGAGATTAATTGACTTTTAGTATTCTTACAAAAAATGTCAAAGTATTGTTAAATTTTTTAAAGTTTGATTAAGAAAATATTTTGAAAAGGCATGGACCTAAATCCAAGTTTATTGTGAAATCGGTTCAAGTTTTAAAAAAAAACAAGAAGAGATTTCAAAAGGAGGGAGAAGATTTTTGAAATCAACGAAGGTGGGGGGAGATGAAGGGACTATCCTAAAGCATAAGGTAAGAGCTAGGGAAAAGAACCGTCTAACCAACAAGAACCCAATAGTTGACATAATGAGTCAATGTAGAATTCCCATCCTTTGGATTTGAAACCACACAAGCAAAGATAATAAACCTCTTAAGAAGACGAGGCTTCAATTGTATTAGGTCTTCACAAAAATTAGGCAGAGTAACGGCTGTATACAGATGATTTCTAGATCACAGACAAAGTATGTAATCACAATAACCTGCACACAAAGTAAACAAGTAACCCAATGTCTTGGGGTAAACCCCCAAGAACTCCAGACAAAATAACAGTGAAGGTTACAAGGTCTCAAGGTATGCCACAGCTTCTAATCCTAAGTCTAAGAAGTCCATAATCTCCATAATGCCAAGGATAGTAACCAAGTAGTCCAAGTAACATTAAAGTTTTTTATGGTTCAAGTTGATTATTAAGTATCTTCAAAAAGAAATGAAAATCTCAAGTGAGCAAAAATAAATAAAAAATAACACAAAAATAAATGCTCAACTGAGCAAAGATAAAATAGCATGAAATTTAAATGCTAAAATGAATGTGCTTAAAGTAAAAGCATAAAGTAAAAGCACAAAATAAAGACAATTGTTAGAAATTAGAGGTTAGTTGAGTGATCATCTTGAACTTGCATTTGAAACTCATTAGAGGATTGATAAAATCAAAGCCTCTCAATAACAATTTTTATTTGCTTTTTGTCAAGTATATCATTCATTTAAAATTCTCAAGGCAACCATAAATGATCAACGATGTTTAAATGATTCACTTTGACCCAGGATTATGAAGATTTATTAGAGGAATGATAAGACCAAAGCCTCCTAACAATGAATCTTAAGGTTATTGGATCAAAGGATTCAAATTAACATACTTGGGCTTACAAACATGGGTTTGGACCATGAATGATCATTTCTCGAATCGGGACGAAATTTAGCGCTATGTTAAGCAATCGTAAGTGGACTTATATAGAAGTCGCACCTATTTTAAGGCCGAACAATAGCAATCCATGTACCATATGTTTTGAGAAATGATATGTAAATCAATCTCCAATAACATTTAGCACAAGTAAGAAGTGAGTAAGATGAAGAGGGAAGGGATAAGAATCAAACCACATTTGAACCAAAAGTTTAATCAAGCCATCATTAAAATCATTCATCTATTTTGGTAGAGTTAAACTCAACATCCAAGATCCAATGATGTTAATGAAGCTCATGATCAAAATCTCATAGTCCAAGATCAACCAGAATATATACAAAATAAAATTGTATTTAAAAATAAAGAAAAAGATTTTTTTAAAATGGTTTTTAAATGAAAATAAAAGGGAAAATAACAACTATATTCAAAACAATCAAGAAAAATTCAATGAGACCATAGAAAAATCAGAAATAAGCTCAAATATTTTTATAAATAATTTGGTAATTTTTTAAAATCAGAAACTATTTTTTAAAATTAAAAGAAATAGGCGAAATAAACTAAAATTTGCTAAAAATTGTAAAGTCAGAAATAAAAATAAAATGAGGTCACTAATATTTGTCACGAGGTCATTGGATCCTTCCATATTTTTTTCAGAATTTAAAAATTAAGAAAAGTATTTTTAAACCTTTAAATAAATTCAAATAAAGTGAAAAATAATTTAAAAAATATAAAAACACAAAGCAAAATTGTGAAAAATAATAATCAAGAAGAGAAAAATCAAAAGTGTTTTTAAGAATTTTTTCCGATTTTTTGAAGTTAAAATGAATTTTTTATGAATTTTTGAAGTTTAAAACAAATAAAATATAAAACAAGAAAATAAAATAAAAACCAAAAAGATGTTGACCATTGGATCAATATCAAAATGAATTAGTAATCAAATCCAAGGATCTGCCGCGTTGTGCATATCATGGACATTAGTGAATAAAGCACTGAATCAATTATTAAAATCAGAATAAAAAAAAACAAATGGCACGATATCAATTGTTAAGAGACGACACGTTGGTCATCTTCAACCTCTAGCCATGCAAATTACAGGTCTCAGAAATGGAAAAACTAGAGCTCGAGACTGGTACCATTCGCTTCGTCTCTTCAAGACGATTCCAATGGTACCCTCGCGAAAAATTTATGTAAGGTGTAGCTCAGTCGTTTTGGAAGGAAAGATTTGAAAGGGGATTTGAAAATTCATGGCCAAAACTCACTTCCAATTGAAAACAAATGTTGCGACTAGGATCAGAATGATGAGAGCTTCAATATAGTAGCAAAGTTTTAGAGAATTGATGAAGGAATCTACCTATTGAAGTTCAAATTCAGAGCTCTGAAACTTGACTTGGCTAGCACGACTTAGGAAGTCTTAGAGCTTGGTTCTTCTTCTGTTAGCTTCAGTGAAGTTCAATGATGAAGAATTGACAAAGAAAATGGATTGAGGAAAGCTAGAAAACCAAATTCGAAGTTGCAGAAAAGTGGCTTCAAGAGAAAGATTGACAGGATGATTCTGGCTCTCTAAGCTTGAGAAAATGAATGAAGTATGACCCTCTATTTATAGGGAAACTAATGGAATGCTTAAGCGTGTGAAATGATGAAGTTTGGAGGGAAATCGTATGAAGTTGCAAACATGAAAAGTGTGACTTATATTTTGCTCAAAACTCAACCAAAGCCTGTGTTTCAATGTGTTAATCATCTCTGGAAGTTCATTAAACATGATTAGAAGTAAAAACGCGCAAAAGTTTTGTGTTTAGAGGCTAAATCAAGGATTTCAAATTCTGACTTTGGAGAAAACTTCAGTTTCAATATATTATCTTATAATCAATGGTGTGCACGATTTAGAGAACCTTAGGACTTTATTCTTGATGCATTGTAAAGATGAGATCACAAACTTTATAATGTGCAAAGAATGAAATCAAATGGATGCTTGAGCTGAAAGTTGTGATGAGTTAAAGTTGAGAAAAAGATGCTGACTTTTTGTACTTAGAAAATTCTAAGCTTTTTCTTCAAAATGACCTATAATATTTTTTATCCAAACATGGCCTTCCATTTAAAATTTTCTCTTGACCAAAAAATATGGAATTAAGTAGACCTCTTGAATGACATTTTGAGACTTGAACCATTTAAAAACTCCAAAAATTGAGAAAGTTATAACTTGGTGAAGTTGGTGAAAATTCATGAGATGACCTATAATGTTTTGCATCCTTAGGGAATCTTACATCCATTTACAAGCTTAGCACATAAAATAAGATTTGAAGTTCACATATTTAAGATCATTGTGGAAAGCGAGTGGGCTTAAGGAGATAAAAAGTTACCAAGTTATGATCTTTTGAAGTCACATAAGGGATTTTGATGACCTATCTAGAGGACTTGTAATCTTTCTTCATCATTAGGTATCCTCCACACAAAATTTCCTTTAAAATTTTGAAGTGATTTATTGATAACCCTTTTAAGAGAAGCAGGTTTTAGGAATCACTCAAAAATACCTAAAGATGAGCAAGATATAGCCTTTAGAAGTCCAAAACCCTAGCTCCTAGAGCAACAAAATGCCTTGGAAAACCTTTTCAATTTTGACAAACCTTCTTGCACAAATACTTTTTTCATGTAAATAGAAGTTTTTGAGGATGATAATGAGAAATAATGGTAACCATAACCACTTTCAAATATTGAGAATTAAGGGAGAAATGCACTTGTGATCAAGAAATCAAAGACTTGTCCAATTAGGTCAAACTTCTCCAATCAACCCTTGCATCTTTGGACTATCTTTGACAACTTGAGGCATGATGGATCATAATAGACTTTGTCATGATATTACTTCAAAACATCTTCAATGATGAAGCTTGAATCTCAATCAAGCCTCGTTGAAGAAGCCATGGGAATAAACTCATGAACCTATAGATCAACTTGATATAATGTGTTGTGCTTTCACCTATAATATCATCAATTAAGGAAAACATTCATTGTATTTATTAGTTAAAAGTTAAATCAATACAAAACATAGATGATCCCACAATACAAGTCAAGGTTCTTGGTGATTCCCCATGAGCAAAGCTAAAGATAAGGAGAAGAACCAAACCCTAGTGTGATCTTCTTGTGATTGAGTTGATATGGTATGATAGAGGAATCTTAGGGGCAAAAATTGGGGTACAACACATGGGATTAAGGCTGTCACTGGACTAACATCCTAACAATCTTCATTGGACCAACGTCCTAACATCAATGGGCTAACGCCCTAACATATGCCATGAATGCATGATGCGAAACAAAATAATAAAACATGACAACTGTTAGTCAAAACGTATCATCATTCATATAGTCATCATATAATTATCTTCACACAGAATGTATGCACATAAAACATGTAATCATCAACTTCATTCATCACAACAACATTAAATACTTCATAATGAAACATAACATCATCATAGCAACATCAATTCATCATTTACACATACATTATATTAAATCAATCACTGAATTGTCCAATTCATCAAAGCATAAGTACTAGAAAATACATCATATGATTCATTATAAAACACATAAATAAATTTCATCATGTTAGCTTCCTAACGCTTCGAACGATGCATTAAACAGAGTCTTGTAACTCATGTTACAAACCTTTAAAAATATTGCATGTCGCCCCTCGCCTGAGGATTTCCCGGCGAAGCTGTTTTCTTGCCTAAGGTTCACTTGGCAAGGCTGAGACAAAACACCTTCCTCCATACAAAATTCCATGAGCATCATTTTTCCTTCGCCTCCTTCGCCTGACGACCCTTTTTGTTTGCTCGACGATCTCGTACTCTCCTCTACTTATCCTGGCGAAGCTGGAGCGAGTCACCTCCCCCATAAATTTTCCAAGAGAACCCCCAAATCACTATTTCTTCGCCTCACACTCTCCCGGCGCATCTAGGATGAAGTAATTTCGCCCGGTGACACAGAAGGCTTGCCTAACGAGGCTGCGCGACCAGGAACCTCCTGGTGCAATTTCTGCACTGCACCAGTCCCAAAATCCTTACGATTTCACAACATAATATACCCAAAGCTCATATAATTCACATTTTTTCACAGATACAACAATGAAACATCATGATGGGTATCATATACATCATTTCATAGCATTACAACATCAATCTATCACCAATTTCATCATCTATTTTATCATATTCATCATGTTATCAAATTCATCATAAAACCCGAAACAATCTACATACATCTAAACACTATATCAATCATAATAATAAGGATAACCACCTTACCTTAGATTATAGCTAGCAATCGATTCTTCTTCGTGTTCTATAGAATCCTCCTGAGTTCCTTAAGCCCGATCGTCTAGAATGAGCCTTCTAAACTCCAAATATTCCTTATGTCAAACTTACCCCTTGGACCCCTAATATGATCTTCCACTTTTGCCCTTACTTAACCTCTTACAACATACTACTTTACCCTCCTCGTCTCTACATCATATATCATCTCTATTTAACTAATTAAAATAATTCTAAATAATTACTCTAATTATTCTAAAAGTATTAAAACACCCAATATCACTTAATTTCCACTATATCACACATGGCATCTGTTGCCCCAAAATTTGCCCTCTCATTTCTCAAGGGATCACCCTGGATCCTCAGCTTCGCTTTCATCAAGTCCCCAGGCCTTGAATTAACAATTTTTCCAAGCAAGCCATTCACAAGGGCAAAATGGTCATTTACACACTGAAGAAGTCTGACTTTGACTTTTGGATCAAAATCAAATCAAAAATCATATTTCATCAAGACATGTTGGAATATGAAGTTTGCTTCATCAAGAGTTTCAAAAGTCAAATCTTACTTTGAAAGAATGAAATTCTAAAGACTTAGAAATTTTTCTAAGTATTTAAGAAATATAACAATTTCAGAACTTCTGAGCTATTGTTCACAGTCAGCAAATTTTGGATGTTCTCAAGACAGAGCTTAGTCAGAACTTCTGAGCCAGTGTTCATAACGGTCCAGTCAGAGTTTGCAGAGTTTAAGTCAAAGAAGGTAAAAAAGCATGTTGTAAGTATACTAGAAGTTCTGAAGGATCCCTTAGAACATGCTGAAGTCAGAAGATAAGAGGATCAGAAGATGAGATGCCACGCTGAAGCAGAACTTCTAATCCAGAGTCAAGCAAGGATCCAGTGTATCATATGGGAACTCATTTAATTCTCACAACCGCCTCTGAGTTTGTATTCAGGGGATTTTCCCCACGTGTACCCCTACTGTCTAGGGAAGACAAATTTATGTGCAAACGTATGCTAGGACAATGTGCTGTCTATACTTTTCCTTAATTCACGCTGCCAAATCTAGCTGAGATGGTGTTAAACCTCCAACTTGAATGCAATGAAGCACCACTTGCTCAAGCTTACTTCAAGAGTAAGTCAACATTAAGCAGGTGATGTTGGTGCCACTTGACCGTCCCAACTGCAAAATTTCCCTATAAATAGAGCATCATTTGCACACTGAAAGGCCGACCTCTCTCTTGACCCATCTCTCTCTTGCCCCCCTATCTCCCCTTTTACCAGAAAATTTGTGAAAGAGATGAAAGAATTGAGAAATAAGGCTTTGAACTACTGCAAAAATTCCAAGAACCCAGGAAACTATAAGCACAAAATACAAAAGTATTAGCATTGATTCATTATATTCAAACTCCATTTTTCCTCAAGTGTTCTTGATTTAAGCCATCCCAAATTCTGTAATCAAACAGTAACACATTCCCCCTTCACTTTCACCACAAAGGAGTCAGAATATCACCCCTTTGGCTGCTTCAGAAGTTGCAAACTTCCATCCTGCTGAGTACGTGAAGAAGCTACTCAGAACATCACCAGAAGTCAAGAACAATCTCTAGTTTATAGAATCCTTTCAAGTTGCAAGGTAAGTTTTTGCTGACTCTCTTCATGACTGATTAAGCATTGTTAGATTTTTGCATATTCAGCACAATATAGATATTCTGATCCTGAGGATGTCCATATTCTGAAAATTCATGCATCTGCCTGCCTAAGTAGAAGAAATCCAAGTTCAGAGTTTCATAAAGAAAATAGGACTCAGAATTAGAACTAGCAAATACATGTTTCCTCTGATTCTTGCTTTTGATATTTCATGAAATTTGTCATAACTATTATGCATGCAACTTATGTTCTGTAAATGACTAAGCTGCAGATGTTCTGACTGGCCAGGAGAGAGGCAAAATTCTGACAGTTGCGTCAATTCTGAACTTCGATATTTTGCTAACATGTTTCAGTTTGTGCAGCAAGTTAACGTCAGAACTTCTGACCTCTTCCATTTTGCGTTGGTTATGTTTTCTTCTCTTTTATTTTTGCCATTATATTATATTATATTTCTAATCAAAAACAAAAACACCAAAAATATTTTTACATTTTCATGATATATTTTCTTTTAATATAAAAGGATAAAAAAAATTTTCTTAAGCAAAAGTTATTTTCTTTTTGAACAGACAAACATTTTACATTTCCTGTACATTCTTATCTATTTCAATATGGTTGTAATAAGTAACTTAGAATTTTAACTTGCAACCCCCATTCATAAATATGTACCCCTATCCCCTTAAATATTGTAATAGTGTAGAACTTTACATTTCTGCACTGTTATTGCTTTCAATATATGCTAGTAATTAGGGTATATGACAAGATATAAAAATTGACAAACAGATCACCCTAATCAAAGACAAATTATGCATGCAATCAAACAAACTCTCACACTTACACCTTTAGGGTAATTCCACTTGTTGCCTTACAAAAATGGCCATGTTATGCATGTGGGATGTCTTAGCACAAACGAATTGAAAAAGATCATAGTCCCTCGATGACGCTATCAAAGTTGCCTTTCAAAATGATCTTAGTCCCTACATAAAAGTGCTAAGTCATTTCACAACATTGCTATCATGGTCATACGATGACCCAACGCTCGTCCCTTCACATCCAATGATGGGGATTCTTATCAAATCAATGGTAAGGTAGCAACATCTAAAGGAGGAGGAAAAACACATATAAAACCTTTCGAGTAGGTAGATTACTTTTAGTTACTTGCTCAATTTCAAAACAAGCATCCTTGCTATTTTCAAAACAAACACCTACACTTTCCAAACATCTTCAAAACACTTTCCAAACAATGAAATATTTTCAAAAAGCTCAACAGTTTGCATACATTCTTACGAACGGGAATCATTGCAAAGTTCTCCTAAACAATGGCACCTTTTCAAAATACTTTCAAAACCACACAAAAGCATAATTTTCAAACAAAAGCAAGTGATCTAATAAGTAACTAAGAGACCATGGAAAACCATGGATGGAAAGGGTGCTAATACCTTCCCTTTTCATAATCTACCCCCCGAACTCAAGAAAACATCTCAAAAGGTCTTTCCTGTGCTTTTTCACCTTTCCTTATTGGATAAAAGAAAAGTCGATGGCGACTCTTGCTAAACCGCGACATTTGCAAACACAATCGGAAAACCCTCAAGTCAGTTCTCCCACCGCATCTCAGAACTGGCGACTCTGCTGGGGAATAAAATCTAGGGTTACCTTAGGTTTAGATCATATTTACTTGCTTATATTGTTTGATTTTCTTGCTTTATATTTTGCTTCCTTGTTTGGACTTGTTTTAAATCCTACACCCGGATTTGGGGGATACTTTTTAGGTAAGTAGCAATAAACTGTGAGGGAATTGTGCGGGGTATACCGACACGGTTGAAGCAGTAGCTACGTTGATGTGGCACTTTGGTTGGTACCGGTAACCCTTGAGTCAGTCAAGGAGAGTACGAGGCCTCCGCGTGGTGTCATAAAGCATCAACTGACCTTAGAACCTTACTTGACCAACTTGGCCATTAGGACGTAGCGAGATGACCGGCTTTGGTTCAGTCCGAAGTTGGTTGATACTCGATGCTACACTCATTGAGGTTTGACTCTTGAGTTTTGTTTGGTTGCGAGTTAATCTCTTATCGAACGAAACTTGGGGGAAAGATCAGTGATATTGAGATCCTTCAGAACCCGGTTACTTTTAACTAGGACAGGTTGAGCCAACTAAAACTTCAAGAGGGTACTTACCTGAAACCCCATGCAAGCCTAAACCGAGGACTTGCTTGCTTTGTATATACCCTTGTACATAACATCATAAACATCCTAAGCATCATAAACATCACTAACCATTTCAAGGATTTTTGGATTTATCTTTGTTCTGTTTTGTAGGACATGGCCTCCGCTCGCAGGAGCACTATCCAAGTCAGTCTTGTGAGGATACCTCCACAACTCAAGGATTTAGTATCAAGGGTCCCTGAAGATACCCCGTTCATTAAAATACATGGCCGACTCCTTAGTTTGGTTACCTCAAGTATTGAAGAAGATATTATAAAAGTGCTTGTCCAATTCTTCGACCCTTTGCATCATTGCTTCACTTTCCCTGATTACCAACTTGTGCCCACTTTGGAGGAATTTTCTCAACTCGTAGGGATCCCTATTCTTAATCAGTTACCTTTAAACGGTATTTAAAGAGACCCTAAACCTGAGGAAATTGCTCGAGCTCTACATTTGCAACCATCGGACATAGTAGTAAATTGGGTAACAAGGAGTGGTGTTAAAGGGTTACTAGCAAAGTTTTTGTTGGAGAAGGCTCAAGAGTGTTGGAATATTTTGGATCTACAAGCCTTTGAGGAAATTCTGGCTCTTCTCATCTATGGATTGGTACTATTTTCAAATCCTGACCAATTTATAGATGTGAATGCGATTAAGGTTTTCATATCTCGTAATTCGGTGCCTACATTGCTTGGAGACATATTGCATTCTCTTTACTCTCGCACTTTGAAGAAAAGGGGGACTTTGATGTGTTTCACTCCTCTGTTGGCTAGGTCGTTTATTTCGCACCTACCTCGATCCGTGGTGAAGAATGAACAAGGTATGATATGGTCTAAAAGATTGATGTCACTTTCGCATGCTGATATCCGTTGGTATTATCGCTCCTTAGAAGACATTACCATCATTGACCGCTGTGGGGAATTCCCTAATGTACCTCTACTTGGAATTAGGGGAGGCATTACTTACAACCCTTGTTTAGCTTTGAGACAATTTGGATACGCTAGAAGAGATGGCCCTCATGAGGTACTCATCCAAGGAATTGCATTTGACTACGAAAGCGACACCCAAGGTTACCGCCAAAGATTTATACGAGCTTGGGGTATGGTTAACAAAGTTGATAGCAAGACATTAGGGCATAAGAATTCCATTCCTTTGGAGCCTTATCTTAAATGGGTGAGGGCCCGCGCTCAAAGTCTCAAGATGCCTTATGAAGCCGTCTTACCTATTATCATGGAGCCAGTAATCGAGGGAGGCATTCCACATACGATCCTCTATTCTGATATGCCTACTTCTCTTGAAGATTTGCAAAACACTTGGATTCAGTTAAAAGGAGAGCGAGACACCTTCGAAGCTAAGTTCTATGAAAGCAAGAAGAAGATATTAGAGCTTACAAGGGAACTTCATGAAGAAAGGAGCTTAAACGCCTACATTGCGCCAAAGAAGATGCGCACAACTTTTCTTTCTTAGGAGTTTAATTTATGCTTATTTTTGTTGTTATAAGCCCAAGAAGCATGTTTGTATTCAAAACAAGGATTATTTAATGCAAATTAACGTTTGTTCACTCTTTGTCTATACAAAGTTAAATTATTTAAATCCTTGAAATCATTTGCATATTGCATATTCATGCATCATGACATGACAAGTGTCCGCATAACAGGTTTCCTTATCTCTATCCGCTGTTTATTTCAGCAAGATGGATCTATAGAAAACCGTGACGGAACTTCAAGCCCAGAACTCTCAATTTCAGGAAGCTTTACTCGCCCTGGCCAAGGGGCAGCAGGATATGATGGCCTTGTTGGCCGCTAAAAAGAAGCCAAAGAAGAAAGCTCTACTTAACATGGGTAAAAGGTTCAAAGAGACAATCCGTCAAATTCCAATAGAGGAAGATTCATCCGAGGAAGATGAGAACCAAATTGGTGAAGTCAAGAGTACTCAGGCCGACTGTATCAATGACCAAGAATCTGATGATGATTATTTCAATGAACAATATCCACCCGCAGACATCAAATACAAGCAGCTAGAAGACAAATTGAAAGCAGTTGAAATCCAAGTTATTCCCGGTTTGAATTTTGACGATTTGGGCTTAATATCTGGGGTAGTCATTCCCTACAAATTCAAAATACCAACCTTCGCAAAATACGATGGGGTTTCTTGCCCAAACCTCCATTTGAAGTCCTATGTGCGCAAGATACAACCGCACACTGTAGATAAAAAACTATGGATTCACTTTTTCCAAGAGAGTCTGGCGGGAACACAAATTGAATGGTTTTATCAGTTGGATAGCTCTCGCATAAATACTATGGAGGGTCTAGCTACTGCCTTCTATTATCAATATCAGTACAACACCAACTTGGCACCAACGAAGGTTCAATTGCAAGGTATGACCATGGGGAAGGATGAAGGATTTAAGGAGTATGCGCAAAAGTGGAGAGACCTTGCAAGTAGGGTCCAACCTCCCTTGACTGATAGGGAACATATTGACATGTTCATGAGCATATTATCTGGTCCTTTCTTTAATCTATTGGTTGGTTGCTCTTCTTCTGGTTTCACCGAATTAATCCTAACCGGTGAGAGAGTAGAAAGTGGCATTAAGAGTGGAAAGATCTTTGTGGCATCTACTTCCACTCCGAATCCTGTCAAGAAACCTTTTGCCGTAAAGAAAGAAGTTAATGTTGTGTATAGAGCAAAGGTCTATACCAAAATGAATAATCATTTGTCTGTCAATGCTGTCAGAATCTCCAATCCGACTACTACTCAAATACCATCTACCAATCATCAACGGGTTGAAGCTCCAAGAAGACAGTTCACAAGGTTAGGCATGTCATTATCTCAAGCTCTTAAACATCTTCTCATGGCCAATTTAGTGACATTACGGGATCCTCCTGCCAACCCTGACACCTCATCACCGAGATATAATCCAAATGCAAAATGTGCTTATCATTCAAACAACCCATGGCATGAGACTGATCAGTGTTGGGCTCTGAAGAATAAAATCCAGGATTTAATTGACAACAAGACTATTGAATTTGGTCCTCCTCCAACGCCAAATGTAATTACTGCTCCAATGCCGAAGCACGACAAAGGTGTTAATGCCGTCGAAGATACAACTTTCATTGCCTCTGTCAAAGGATTAACTACTCCATTGAATGTAATCATGAGAAATCTGTTGAAAGCTGAGACTTTCCCCGGCTGTGAAAAAGACTATATGGGCTGTATGAGACAATCTGATGGGTGTGAAAAGCTTAGGAAAGGTATACAACGCCTAATGGATAGCCGCGAAATTCTATTTGAAAAGAATCTTGCCATCAAAAATTCAGTCGACAAAGCTGAAGACTTGGCCATCATAACAATTTCAAACAAACCTCTTAGGATCTCATCCAAAGGTCCTATTAGGATTTCAAACGAACCGATCATTGCTCCTCTCATAATCAGTGCTGCCTGAGCCGTTCCATACACCTCTGATAAAGCGGTTCCATGGAATTATGGTGCCGAGGTTTATTACCATGGAGTAAAACACGATTCTTGGATTGATGATAATGAAGCGGGTGTTACTAATATTACTGGTTCTAGTAAAGTCACAAGAACAGGAAGAGTCTTTTCCCCTAATATCTCACCACCAACCACTACCGCAGATCCAATCCGCATAACCAACGGCAATGCTGGTGCCAGTACTAGAGGGAAAGAGAAAGAAAGTGAGCCCGCAAGGGAAGTGGCACTTACTAAAAAGACAGTTATGGAAGAACCATCCACTCAAGAGATGGAGGAGAGTCTGAAAATCATCAAGAAAAGTGACTTCAAAATAGTAGAGCAGTTGGGACAAACCCCTTCTAAAATATCAATGTTGTCCCTATTGCTATGTTCCGACGCCCATGCACAAGCTTTGATTAAGTTCTTGAAAAAGGCTCACGTGCCTCAGGAAACCACAACCGACCAGTTTGAGAATTGCGTAGCAAGTCTGACAGCTAACAATGGTCTGGGGTTCTCTGACGCAGATTTAACTCCCATGGGAAAGAATCACAATAAAGCCTTGCATGTTTCTGTTGAATGTAAGGGGACCACTCTGGCACATGTTTTGGTGGATACAGGCTCATCTTTAAACGTGTTACCTAAAGGTGCTTTAGATCAGCTAGACTGTGAAGGTTTTGTTTTGAAGCCAAGTGATATTGTTGTAAGGGCATTTGATGGTTCGAAAAGGATGGTTCATGGAGAGGTGGATCTCCCAATTAAGGTTGGTTCACAGATTTTCAACTCCACATTCTACATAATGGATATACGGCCTGCATATTCTTGCTTGCTCGGGCGCCCATGGATCCATGGGGCAGGTGCGGTCACTTCTACTCTCCACCAGAAGTTAAAATACCCAGTTCAGGGGAAGGTTGTCACTGTTTGCAGTGAAGAAGAATTTATGGTAAGCCATCTCAATTCTTTCAAGTACATAGAAATGAATGGCGAATTCATAGAGACTCCTTGCCAGACATTTGAAGTGGTGGCCACGACCGAAATCTCCTCCGACACTCCAAAAGCCGATAAAGTTATTCCCAAGATGGATTCTCTTAAGGATGCCTGTGCAGTGGTAAAAGAAGGAAACAATGAGATGTGGGGTCAGCTCCCCAACATCCCATTCAAGGTAGATAAGTTTGGGATAGGTTTCACCTCCAAAGCTCAGAAAGAAATTAGAGATGCTCGTACTGGAAAGCCGTCTCTCCACCTCAAGAATCATGAAGTGAACACCGTAGAGGATTCCTATGATGAGTGTGCTTTTGAAGACTGGATCTACCCAAAAACCAAAGGGAAGCCCAACAATTGGCATGCAAAGGACTTTGTGCCCGTCTCCTTCATTGAGGAGTAATCTACTTATTTTTGCTTTTAATCAATTCAAGAACTCGTTGCCTGTAATATTTTGATATTGAATTTTAAGCCATGTGCCTAGCCTGGGGCACTTTGGTTCTTTTGTCAAGGGTTTTATATTTTTTTCATCTAATCATATAATCATTCAGTACATTGGACTGTTTTGCATTTGAATATTTGTGTTCATTGTCTTTCTTTTTCTTTCAAATACATTTCCAAAAAGATAGCCATGTATCTTACATGCACACACACACACACACACACTCTTGCAGGTCTACATCCACTCTGGATCCCATTGCCAACAACTCTATTATTGCCAACTATAACTTTGAATGTCCTATCAACCAAGCCGAAGACGAAAGCGAGGAAGATTGTGACATACCAGGAGAACTGGCCAGACTTCTGTTACAAGAGGAAAAGGCTATTCAACCACATGAAGAGTCAATTGAGGTTATCAACCTGGGTACTGAGTCATATAAGAAGGAAATCAGGATCGGTGCTAATTTAGAAAGTAGTGTCAAAAGCCGTTTGGTTCAGATGTTGCACGATTATGTGGAAGTATTTGCTTGGTCGTATGAAGATATGCCTGGGTTGGATACCGACATTGTGGTTCATCGTCTGCCAACTAAAAAAGACTGCCCTCCTGTTAAACAAAAAGTTCGTCACATGAGACCTGACATGTCTGAAAAGATCAAAGCCGAAGTAATGAAACAGTTTAATGCAGGATTCCTAGATGTAACATCCTATCCTCAATGGGTGGCTAATATAGTGCCAGTGCCAAAGAAAGACGGGAAAGTTCGCATGTGCGTAGACTATAGGGATCTGAATAGGGCAAGCCCCAAGGATGATTTCCCTCTACCACACATTGACGTCTTAGTTAACAATACCGCTCACCATAAAGTCTTCTCATTCATGGACGGCTTCTCGGGCTATAATCAAATAAAGATGGCTCCCGAAGATATGGAAAAAACTACTTTTGTTACACAATGGGGCACTTTCTGCTACAAGGTCATGCCGTTCGGATTAAAGAATGCAGGGGCAACATATCAAAGGGCTATTGTAGCTTTATTTCATGACATGATTCATCATGAAATAAAGGTATATGTGGATGATATGATCTCCAGATCACAGACCGAAGAAGAACATCTCGGTCACCTGCGCAAACTATTCGAGAGACTGAAGAAATATAAACTGAGGTTAAACCCTTACAAGTGCACATTCAGAGTACGCCCTGGAAAACTTCTAGGATTTGTTGTCAACAATAAAGGCATTGAAGTTGATCCCGCCAAGATAAAGGCCATCCAAGAAATGCCAGCCCCTCGTTCTGAAAAAGAAATCAGAGGATTCTTGGGTCGTCTCAATTACATTGCCTGTTTCATATCACACTTAACTGCTACCTGTGAGCCACTCCTCAAACTCTTGAAGAAAGATCAGGTAGTCAAATGGAACGATGAATGCCCGATTGCCTTTGACAAAATCAAGGAATACCTGCAAGAACCTCCTATTCTCATGCCTCCGGTTGAAGGAAGACCGTTGATCATGTACTTGACAGTACTAGAGAATTCTATGGGGTGTGTTTTGGGCCAACATGACGAGTCTGGCCGAAAAGAGCATGCAATTTACTACCTAAGCAAAAAGTTTACCGACTAAAAACAGATATTCACTGCTCGAGAAAACTTGTTGTGCTTTAGCGTGGGCTGCTCGCCGGTTAAGGCAATACATGTTGACTCATACCACTTTGTTGATTTCTAAGATGGATCTGATTAAGTACATCTTCGAAAAACCTGCCCTTTCCGGACGAATAGCCAGATGGAAAATGATCTTGACTAAGTACGACATTCAATACACAAATCAAAAAGCCATCAAAGGAAGTGTGTTGTACCCCAAAATTTTCCCTCCCATATTCTTCAAGATTTGCAAAGAACATGCTTCAAAACCTCCCCAAGGGTTGCACAGTTCAAGGGCCTCCTAACAGTCAAAAACTAGGGTTTTGGTTATGGCAAAGAAGTTGAAGTTTCCAAGGGTCCAATCAAGTCCCACATGCCTACAAACATGGTCAAGCATCCACATGCCAAGTTTCAAGACTTACAGCACAAAATTGCACAGTCAAAAACCCTAATTGCTCAACAGTCAACTGCAGGGGCAAAATGGTCATTTGACAGTCAAAAGTCAAAAATTTTGGTCAACATCTTATTTTGAAGCCACAAACATCATTGGATCAATTCTTGATTATGATTCTCAAAGCATGGCTCAAAAATTCTCAAGATGCAAAAGTTTCCATATTTGGACAGTTGAAAAAGTCAACTGTAACTTGACCAAGGCATAACTTCCACATGGTTTATCAGAAAAATTCCATCCAAAGCTCATTTTGAAGAGAAAGACATTTCCTACAACTCCTCTTCACACTTCAAGTCCAAGAAATGCTATCACAAAAAGTTATCAATTTCAACATTATAGGTCATTTTCAAAAGTCAACAAAACGACACTTTAAGTCAAAGACCATAACTTGAGATTGGTAAATGAAAATGACATGGGACCAAAGGCATTGGTTAGTGGACTTCAAGAAATTTCCAAAATGTACAAGAACATGATCGAAGCTTAAAAATTGAGCAAGATATGCCTTGTGGAAGTTTGGAAATTTTTGGGAATTTTGAAAAGTCAACTTTACTTCAAATGCCTCAAAATTGCTAATGGGCCACATTTTCTTCCAAGAATCATCATCCAAAGGCTATGCACGACCATTTGGCCCAAAGGGGAATTATTTCATCATTTTTTATTATTTATTTGAATTTTTAATCACTATTAATTCATTTAATGAAATAAAATATGACAAAAATAGAAAACCATGTTTTTTAATCCCTTTTTGCAGCATATTCTCTCCATAAAACCTCAAGATTTCGTGCACCCTCAATTTGGAAAGATTTGGCCATGATTGGTACCAAAAGCACATGGAAAAGATTTGAAAAGATGCCATTAAAGATCAAATATTTGATTCATCAAAACATTGATCTCTTGGCTTGAATTTCTACCCTAATCCATTGGCATACTTAAGCAGATGACAACCCTAATGCTCACCCCCTTCAAGCTGCGCCTCATATCATATACACGTTTTGCATTTTTTGTGAAAAAGTTGAAAACTGAAAACACACATAGAGTGCAATTCAAAGCGAAATAAGGATTCCAATAGCTTGCCAAGGCATCAAGGAACCTAACTGAATCCTTTTCCATGCTTCTAACATCAAGAATTGGTATATGGAAGTCAAAATTCCTCATACTTTATGCATAATCGTATTTGAATTTCTGGACATTTTCATACATTTTGATTGTTGTTTTATACTAACATGGACCTTCTGAATCTATTGATATTGTTTAATTGAATTTTCATCGCCTATATGCAAACTTGCCATGGAAGCCCTTTAGGGTTGCAGAGGTTTTAAAAGAGGGCTTTGCTCCTCTGGAAAAATTGAGACACAAGACCTATGCCATTGAATCCAGAAGCTCATGACGAATCAATTCCATACCTCGCAATCAATTTATGATAAGCCAGGGCCTAATCGCTATTTTCACATATGCTATTTAGTGGGGGTTTAAAACCCCCGCTATCTCTTTTTATTTTACAGGCAGCATGAAGAAGATGGAGGACGTGTCCATTGATCATAGGCGCGTTTGAATTTCGCGCGAAGGACACCACTCATCATTGTTTTACATTATATTCTTTATTTTCCATATCATACACAAAACGCGCTAATGGCTCAGTTGGAAGGCATATGGCTTGGTAAGCAATGGGACCTGGGTTCGATTCCCAGGTCCCCTCCCTTCTCAATATTATTTTTCCTTCTATGTTTCCATGTAGCGTTCCCTCCAGAGTTCTACCATGCACCCAGCGCTGGAGCTTGCCACGCGTCTCAGAACCTCAATCCAATGGCCATGATCTGAAGAACACCATATGCATTGGTCAATGGAGTCACACGCGTCCCAGAAAAGTCCACCAGGCCTCCAATAAATGGGCGAAATTGCTAGCAACTTACCTCCAAAATTGGGGTCAACACCCCCCACTGGTTTGCATTCTATTTTTCATTCTTTTTATTTTTTCTATTTTATTTGTTTTATTTAGTTTTATTTTAATTCATAAATTATTTTTTTATAACATAAAAATACCAAAAAAAATCAGAAACTATAAAAATAAAAATATGTTTTTTTTAATGTTTAATTCACTAACTTTTTTTTGTAAATAAATTTAACAATTAATTTAGTTAATTCTAGGTTTAATTTAATGTTTTTTTAATAAACTAAAAAATGTAGAATTAGGTTTTAAATACTTTTATTCTTTTTCTTTTCTTTTTCCATTATTAAATATTAATTATTTTTATAAATAAATATGCCATGTAAATAATTAATGTAAATTAGGTCAAAATAAGAATATCTTTTTTTTAATAAATTAAAAACAAGTTAGAACTAGGGTTAATTAACTTTTTAATTCCAATTTAATTTTCGCATTAAACTCCATAAATACAAAAACTCCAAAAAAAAATTCTTTCTTTTTATTTAAACTTAATTAATTTATTAATTTCAATTCAATTTCCTTAAAAGGGTCCAACGCCCTCGCATTCCCGACTTTACTTCTTCTCGCATGTTACTTTTATTTCTTTTTGTGAATATAATGTATTTGCCCCAAAGCCGTGTAATAGATTAATTAGACATTTATCTTTCCGCATTTTATTTTATTCAAATCGGGTCTTGGACTAATTTGGCGATGTAGACCCGCGCCTTTGTAATAGCGTAGGACTTTTAATTCCGCATCTTTTAAACTGTTAATAACTTGCATGAAAGAATGAATGCCAAAAATAAAAACAAAGCATAGATCACCAATGCATGAACAAGACAAATATAATTGAAAATGACACACAAATCACACACCACCCCTAGGGTACGCCACACTGTTGCCTTGCCCCTCGAAAAGTGGTCGTCGAGTAGAGGATGTTTTAGTAAGTCCTCATGTCCATGAACATGGCATGAGGGTAGCTTCTAAAGTGTCTTCCTATTGCTCTGGTGACCACAATGTCCCGAACCCTCGAATTGACCCGAACACCTCCAACGGTGGTGCTACCTACCTCTCAATGGTGGGATGGCACTACTTTAAGGACATTTACACAGACGAATTCCTTAGGGTAGGTAGACGACTCGTAAGATACATGCTCCAATTTCAAAACAAAAATCAAAAGCTCTTTTCACACCGACACTTTCAAAAAGCTTTCAAAAGCAACTTTTCAAACACTCTTGAGGACTGATACAAGAGTCGAACTGAAATTTTCAAAGAAACTTTTTTAAACCCACAGTTGAAAAGCAAACAAACAATTTTGAAAACACAAATGAGCAAGTATCTAAGAGCCCATGGATAACCATGGATAGAAAGGGTGCTAACACCTTCCCTTTCTATAAATCTACCTCCCGAACCGAGAGCAATCTCTATAAGGAATTTTTCTGTGTTTTTGTCCTTTTCATTTGGAGAAAATAAAAGACGGTGGCGACTCTTGCTTCCGCAACATTTCGCGATCCAGCTTTAAACAGTCAGTTCCAGATCCACCGATCACAGAACTGGCGACTCTGCTGGGGACTAATTAAAAGTGAGGTGTACCTTAGGACTAAGATCACTGTGTTTTCAATTGCTTTGACTTGTTTGCTTTAATATTGTGGGCCTGTCTCGGGAGTTCTATAGATCCTAACCCGGATCTGGGGGATACCTTCTTAGAAAGTAGCAACAAGACTGTGAGGGAACTGTGTGGGGTATACCGACATGGTTGAAACAGTCTGCTACGTTGATGTGGCACTTTGGTGTGTACCGGTAACCCTTGAGTTCAGTCAAGGAGAGTACGGGGCCTCCATGTGGTGTCGTGAAGCATCAACTGACCTTAAGAACCTTAATTGAACCATCTTGGCCTCTTTAGGGTAGTGAGATAACTGACTTTGGTGCAGTCCGAGGTTGGTTGATACTCGATACTACACTCAATTGAGGGTTGCTTTCCTGGAATATTTCGGTCGCCAGTTAAGTGGCTAAATCGAAACGATGAACAATGAAAGCAATCCAGTGATATTGGGACCCTTAGAACTCGGTTACTTCTAATAGGACAGGTTGAGCCCACCAACTTCAAGAGGGTAATACCCAGACCCCATGCTGGCCTAAACTCTAAGGGTTGTGGTGTGACTTGTGTGCCTTATCATGTTTGCCTTTGTAAATATTTGTGGTGTGTTTAATCATAGCATCATGACATCATCCAACATCATATGCATTGACTAACCATTTCAGGGGTTCGAATCTTCATCTTTGTTCTTGTTTTGTAGGACATGGAAACTGTTCGCAGAAAGACAATTCAAATCAGCCTTGTAAGGATCCCTCCTAAGCTTAAGGAGCTTATATCCAGGATTCCCGAGAGCTCTTCATTCAGTGAAAGACATGGAAGACTCATCAGCTTGGTCAACACCAACATTGAGGAGGATATGATAAAGGTCCTGTTCCAGTTCTTTGACCCTCTGCATCACTGTTTCACTTTCCTGGATTATCAGCTGGTACCTACATTGGAAGAGTTCTCCCGGCTTCTGAAGATCCCTATCCTTGATCAACTACCCTACAACGGTACGGAAAAGGAACCCAAGCTTGAAGAGATTGCTAAAGCCTTACACCTGCAATCATCTGACCTCAAGGGACATTGGGAGGTTAGAAGTGGCATCAAAGGGTTCTTAGCCAGGTTTCTGTTTGAAAAGGCCCAGGAATGTTGGAACTCCCTTGACTTACAAGCTTTTGAAGAAGTTATGGCCCTCCTTGTCTATGGTTTGGTGTTGTTCCCTAACCCAGATCAACTTATAGATATCAGTGTTGTCCAGATCTTCATGTCCAGGAATCCTATACCTACGTTGCTAGGGGACATCCTTCACTCATGTTACACTCGAACCATGAGAAAAAGAGGTGTCCTTATGTGCTGCACTCCTCTCCTGGGAAGGTGGTTTATTTCGCACCTTCCACAATCAGTTTTGAAGAACGAGCGGGGTTTGAGATGGTCACAACGGTTGATGACTCTTACACATGCTGATATACATTGGTGCCCTCGGTCCAGAGAGGATGTCACTATCATTGATCGTTGCGGGGAGTACCTTAATGTTCCTTTACTTGGAATCAGAGGAGGTATTACTTACAACCCATGCCTGGCTTGGAGACAGTTTGGTTATGCTCGGAGGGATGGCCCTCATGACATGTTAATTCCTGACATAGTTTTTGACTTCGACAATGATGCACAAGGACTTCGCCAGAGATTTATCAGAGCTTGGAGGATGCTCAGTAAGATAGACAGCAAGACACTGGGCACAAGAATTCCATCCCATTGGAACCTTATCTCAAGTGGGTACGAGCCCGCTCCCAGAAGTTAGTAATGCCTTATCCTCATGTGCTCCCTGTGATCAAAGAGCCAGTCTTGGAAGGAGAAGTGTCCTACACTGTTCAACATCCTGACATGCCCACATCCTGGGAAGAGATGCAGAAGAGCTGGATCCAGCTTAAGGAAGAACGGAATTCTCTTGAAACCAGTCTACATGCTAGTGAAAAGAAGGTCTTGGAGCTCACCCGCCTATTGCACGAGGAGAGGAATCTCAACACCTACATAGCTCCAAAGAGGATGCGTAGTGTCTTTTGGGATTGATTTGCTTTGTAATATGTGCCCATGAGGCTTTGATGTACTGAACAATTATTTCCTTAATGATAACGTGTGTTCCTTTTTGTCTACAACAAATTTGAATTTTCGAACCCTTGAATGCATTGCATAAACACATATCATTCATCATGTGCATAGCAGGTTTTCTTCTTTTCAGGTTGCTTACTGTTCTTTGCTGTTTATTTCAGCATCATGAACCCTGACTCATCATCAACCGAGATGTCTATCAAGGCCCTTCAGGCGCAGAATGCGCAATTTCAGGAACTGATCATGGGTTTGGCTCAAGGCCAAGAAGAGCTGAAGGCTTTACTCCTGAAGAAGGAGAAGAAGAAGAAGAAGAGAACTGTTCTTTTCAACTCGGGCCGAAGGTTTGTCAACACTCTGCAGAATGAAGAGGCTGGTTCTTCTATAGGCAAGAGCAGTCCCCAAGGGGGAAAAGGTCCTAGTCCGGTAGTCTCTGACAACGAGACTGACTTTAATGAGGAACAGTATCCTCCGGCTGAAGACCGGTATAAGCAGTTGGAAGACAGACTGAATGCAATGGAGATCCAACAAGTGCCTGGGCTGGATTTCGGAGACTTGGGCTTATCTACTGGTGTGATTATTCCTCACAAGTTTAAGGCACCATCTTTCACCATGTATGACGGGGCGTCTTGTCCCAAGCTACACCTCAGATCTTATGTGCGGAAGATTCAACCGTACTCAGTGGACAAGAAATTGTGGATCCACTTCTTCCAAGAGAGTCTTTCAGGGACTCATCTCGAATGGTTCTATAAGCTGGATGGGACCAAGGTTCGTAACTGGGAGGAGTTGGCTACTGCTTTTTACAAGCAGTATCAATATAATGCCGACCTTGCCCCTACACGTACCCAACTCCAGGGTATGTCGCTAGGGTCAAGCGAAGGTTTCAAAGAGTATGCACAGAAGTGGAGGGATCTGGCTGGCAGGGTGCAGCCTCCGTTAACTGACCGGGAGCTGGTGGATATGTTCTTGGGGACCCTATCTGGGCCATTTTTCAACCATCTTATCGGTAACTCATCTGCAGGGTTTACGGATCTTATTCTGACTGGAGAGAGAATAGAGGCTGAAATGAAGTCCGGTAAAATTCAGAAGGGTGCATCTGCAAGTTCTGAGAAGAAACCCTTTAAGAAGGAGGCCAGTACTGTATATGGGTCAAGAAGACAAGAGAAACCTGAGCGCCGCCAATCTGTCAACGCGGTGATGATTTCCAAGCCTGCTGCCGCTCCTCGGCAAACCAATCCTCAAAGGGGTGAAAGACCCAAAAGAGAGTTTACCCGTCTAAGTATAACCTTATCGAAAATCTTGCCGCAGTTGCTATCCACCAATTTGGTGACTGTTAGAGAGGCCCCGAAGGTTGTGAATACGGCTTCTCCCAATTACAATCCAAATGCCCGCTGTGCTTATCACTCCGATAGCCCGGGGCATTCCACTGATGACTGTTGGGCCTTAAGGAATAAGGTGCAAGACCTTATTGACGCAAAAGAGATACAATTTGAAGCGCCTGAGAGGCCGAATGTGGTGACTGCTCCTATGCCCCAGCATGGAGTGAATGCCGTTGATGAAGATGTGTACGCCGTTTCTGTGAATGATGTAGCTACTCCCTTGATGACTGTTAAGAGGAACCTACTGCTGGCCGGTTTATTTCCGGGTTGTAGTGAAGGTTGCCTTTTCTGCGCTGTTTCCCTTTCTGGTTGTCCTTTGCTGAAGTTGGGCATCCAAAGCCTGATGGACAGTAAAGAGATTCTGTTCAAGAAGACTGATGTTCAGTTTGTCCCAGTGGAAGAAGTTTCTGTTGTTACAATCTTTAATAATCCGATCAAGGCTCTCCCGAGGAAGCCGGTTAAAATCATGATTGTCGCACCCATTGTGATTACTGTTCCGGGGCCTCTTCCCTATGAATCTGATAAGGCTGTCCCATGGCACTATGGGGCAGACGTGTATGTACATGGAATCAAGCAAGAGTTCAACACTGGCACCAGCATCAGCAATATCACTGGTCCAGCAAAAGTAACCCGCAGTGGCATGCTCTTCTCGCCTGACATTGCGCCACCTGCTATTCGAAGACCCCTCACTATAACACCTGCAAGTGTACCTGTTCCCGTTTCTGATCATGTTGTTTCCCCTGCTGCTGAGTCATCTAATGCCCGGGGCAACGGGATTGAAGATGAGCCTGCCCGGATGGAGGCGCCAAAATCTGTGAATGCTGAGGCCTCCCAACAAGAGATGGAGGAAATTCTGAAGATAATCAAGAAGAGTGACTTTAATGTTGTTGAACAGCTGGGGCATACCCCCTCTAAGATCTCTATGCTCTCCTTACTGCTGTGCTCAGAGGCCCATGCTAAGGCCTTGATTTCATTTCTAAAGACGCCCCATGTGCCACAGGAGACATCTGCAGTCCAATTTACTGATTGCATAGCCAATCTGACAGCGAACAATGGTTTGGGCTTCTCGGATGCCGACCTTACTGCTAAGGGAAAGGACCACAATGACGCCCTGCATGTCTCTATTGAATGCATGGGCACTACTCTTGCGCACGTGTTGGTGGACACTGGTTCTTCCCTGAATGTGCTACCCAAAAAGGCCTTAGACCGGTTGGATTGTGAGGGCCTGGAGCTGAAACCTAGCAACATCATCGTCAGAGCCTTCGACGGTTCTAAGAGGATGGTCCATGGAGAGGTAGACATTCCTATTCGTGTGGGTTCTCAAGTATTCGACTCTACCTTCTATGTGATGGATATCCGTCCATCGTATTCTTGTCTACTGGGTCGACCTTGGATCCATAAAGTTGGGGCAGTGACCTCTACCCTGCACCAGAAGCTCAAGTACCCCGTCAGAGGGAAGATTGTCACTGTGCAGGGAGAGGAGGAGTATATGGTGAGCCATTTGAATTCCTTCAGGTATATTGAGATGGACGGGGAGTTTATTGAAACCCCCTTTCAGCATTTCGAAGAAGTACCTCCAACATTGGCAGCAGCGGAAACAGTGGTTGAAGAGGACTTTCCATTGAAGATGGCTTCCTTGAAGGATGCTCGGGCTGTAATCAAGAAAGGTGAATGTGCTAACTGGGGCAGGCTCCCTGATTTTACACCTAAAACTGACAAGTTTGGACTGGGTTTTACTGCAGAGGGTCAGAAGGCTGCGCGCAAGGCAAAAACCAGAAGACCTCCTGTGCTCATTACCAACCCAGGAGTGAATGCTATTGGGGACGAAGATGAAGTGGAAGAGTCAGAGTTTGAAAGCTGGATCTACCCGACGACTGATGGTGGATTGACCAATTGGATTGCCAAAGACCATACTCCTGTTACTTTTGTTACGCAGTAATAAACTCCTTTGTTTTGTTATTTGTAATAAACAATTAAAACTCTATGGCCCGGTGTCTTACCCGAGGCACCGTGGCTTCAATTGTAAGGGTATATTAATTGTCATCTCATATATCATGAATAAAGATCTTGGACATTTTCTCGCATTTCAAATCTTATGCTCCTTTTCTTTCTTTCCTTTTTTATATTGCAAAACAGCTGTATTTACACACACTCACTCATACAGGTTTCAATCCACTCTGGATCTCACTGGTAACGACTCTGCTACTGCCAGTTATGACTTTGAAAATCCGATCAACTTAGCCGAAGACGAAGGTGAAGATGATTACGAAGTGCCTGGTGAGCTTGCAAGACTGTTTCTCCAGGAAGAGAGGGCAATTCAACCACACGAAGAGCCGGTGGAAACAATAAATCTGGGTACTGAGGCAGATAGGAAGGAAGTCAAGATTGGTGCCAACCTAGAGCTCAGCGTGAAGCAACGGTTGACTCAGATGTTACATGATTATATGGAGATCTTTGCCTGGTCCTACGAAGACATGCCCGGGTTGGATACCGACATCGTGGTCCATCATTTTCCTACCAAGGAAGACTGCCCTCCGGTTAAGCAAAAGGTCCGCCGTATGCGTCCAGAGATGTCTGAGAAGATCAAAGCCGAGGTTATGAAACAGTTTGATGCCGGGTTCCTTGCAGTGACTTCTTACCCTCAGTGGGTTGCTAATGTGGTGCCGGTACCAAAGAAAGACGGAAAGGTCAGAATGTGTGTTGACTACAGGGATCTGAACAGGGCCAACCCCAAAGATGACTTCCCTCTACCTCACATTGATGTCCTTGTTGATAATACTGCTCAGCATAAAGTGTTCTCTTTCATGGATGGCTTTTCAGGGTATAATCAGATCAAGATGGCACCTGAAGACATGGAAAAAACTACTTTTGTTACTTAGTGGGGCAGCTTCTGCTACAAGGTCATGCCATTCGGGTTGAAAAATGCTGGGGCAACCTACCAACGTGCCATGGTTGCTTTATTTCATGACATGATCCATCATGAGATAGAAGTGTATGTTGACGACATGATCGCAAGGTCCCAGACTAAGGAAGAACACCTAGATCATCTGCAGAAATTGTTTGACCGTCTGAAGTTGTACAAGCTGAGGTTGAACCCGGACAAGTTCACCTTCGGGGAAAGATCTGGAAAGTTACTAGGCTTCGTTGTAAGTGACAAGGGTATTCAAGTGGACCCTGCCAAGGTCAAAGCTATTCAAGAGATGCGAGTTCCTAAGACAGAGAAAGAGGTCAGAGGCTTTTTAGGACGCCTGAATTACATTGCTCGGTTCATCTCACACCTAACTGCTACCTGTGAACCAATCTTCAAGCTGCTGAAGAAAGATCAGGTAGTACATTGGAATGATGAATGTCAGGCCGCTTTTGACATAATCAAAGAGTATCTCCAAGAACCACCCATTCTTATGCCACCGGTTGAAGGGAGACCTCTGATACTATACCTGACAGTACTTGACAACTCAATGGGGTGTGTGCTGGGGCAGCATGACGAGTCTGGCCGAAAAGAGCATGCCATTTATTACCTTAGCAAAAAGTTTACCGACTGTGAGACTCGATACTCACTGCTTGAGAAAACTTGCTACGCTTTGGTATGGGCTGCTCGCCGGATGAGACAGTATATGCTGACTCACACTACCTTGTTGATCTCAAAGATGGATCCTATAAAGTACATATTTGAAAAGCCTGCTCTGTCTGGGAGAATAGCGAGATGGCAAATGATCTTGATAGAATACGACATCCAGTACACGACTCAGAAAGCCATCAAAGGAAGTGTATTGGCAGACCACTTGGCAAATCAGGCAGTAGACGACTATCAGTCAATGAACTTCGAGTTTCCGGACGAGAGAATCATGATAGTAATTGATTGTGAAGTACCTGGACCAGATGAAGGACCTGAGGAAGGATCCCGATGGTCTATGCACTTTGACGGAGCCTCCAATGCTTTGGGTAACGGAATCGGCGCTGTGATCATATCCCCCCAGGGCACTCATACTCCACTCACTGCCCGGCTATGTTTCAACTGCACCAACAACATGGCGGAGTATGAGGCGTGCATCATGGGTCTCCAAGCTGCGATCGACCTAAGGATCAAGTATTTGAGTGTCTTCGGAGATTCCGCTCTCGTGATCAATCAGATCAAATGGGAGTGGGATACGAAACATCCGAATCTTATTCCTTACAGAGAATGTGTGTTGACATTGATCCCCCACTTCACAGAGATAACCTTTGAACACTTCCCGAGAGAGGAGAATCAGTTAGCGGACGCGTCAGCTACGATGTCTTCCATGTTCAAAGTCAAATGGGACAATGAGGCTCCCCGGATCATCATCTGGAAACTGGACGAACCGGCATACTGTTGTGATCTTGAGACTGAATTGGTGACTGAGAAGCCTTGGTACCATGAGGTGAAGAGATACTTGGAAGCTCAGGAATACCCTGAAGGTGCATCTGTCAACGATAAGAAGTTTCTGAGAAGGTTCGCAGCGAAGTTCTTCCTTAGCAATGGCATCCTGTACAAGCGAAACCATGATTCGACCTTACTGCATTGTGTGGATAAGACTGAAGCAGAAAGGATCATGGAAGAGCTACATGAAGGGACCTTCGGAACACATTCCAGTGGACATGCTATGGCAAAGAAAATCCTTCGGGCAGGGTATTTCTGGTCCACAATGGAATCCGACTGTTACCAACACTCTCGGACATGCCATAAGTGCCAGATTTACACAGACAAGGTGCATGTTCCTCCAGTTCCTCTAAATGTCCTGACTGCGCCTTGGCCGTTTGCAATGTGGGGCATAGATATGATCGGTGAGATTAAACCTACGGCATCCAACGGGCATCGCTTCATCCTGGTAGCGATTGATTACTTCACGAAGTGGGTTGAAGCAGCTTCCTACGCTACGGTAACCAAGAACGTTGTGGCACGGTTCATTCGACACAACCTGATCTATCGATACGGCGTCCCTGAAAGAATCATTACAGACAACGGTACCAATCTTAATAACAAGATGATCCCTGAGCTCTGCGAGCAGTTCAAGATACAGCACCACAACTCTTCTCCTTACCGACCGAAGATGAATGGGGCTGTAGAAGCAGCGAATAAGAAAATTAAGAAAATTGTGCAGAAGATGACAGTGACTTATAAAGATTGGCACGAGATGTTACCGTTCGCTTTACACGGGTACCGTACCTCAGCCAGAACGTCAACCGGGGCGACTCCTTTCTCCTTGGTCTATGGTATGGAGGCAGTCTTACCAATCGAAGTGCAAATACCCTCTCTCCGAATAATGAAGGATGCAGATCTGAGTGAAGATGATTGGATCCAGACACGACTTGATCAGCTAAACCTTATTGACGAAAATAGACTTGCTGCTATTTGTCATGGTCAAACGTACCAAAAACGGATGATCAGGGCATTTAACAAGAAGGTCAGACCACAAGAATATCAAGTTGGAGATCTGGTAATCAAGCGTATCATCCTTCCTCAGAGTGATCCAAGGGGCAAATGGACCCCTACGTACGAAGGGCCATTTGTGGTTAAACATGTGTTCTCAGGAGGAGCCATGATTCTAACCAACATGGATGGTGACGACCTTCCTCACCCCGCCAATGCAGACATAGTAAAAAGATATTACGCATGAAAAAAGACCCGCTAGGTTGACATACCTAGGCAAAAATTAATGCTTCCCGGCGAACCAAAAGGGTTCGGGCAAAATGAAGGGATGAAATAAAAAAAATCTGTACACCCGGCAAGTCGAAAACCTGAAAAGGCGGCTTGGGAAAAAATGGGTATCCCGGTGGACTGAAAACCCGAAAGGGCGGTCCAGGCAAAAGTTAGGGATAAAGCGTAATACTATGTCTCATTGGATCACCTTGCATCCAGAATCCGATATCTACATCAAGTTCAGACGGCATCAATCAATCAGCTTCATCGTCAACTAGGTCATCAAGTGATGAGACGCTCAAAGATATAAAGGCGATAGCAGAGTTGGAACCCAGTGGGATCATTCATTTCACACAACTGTTTTATTTTCTTTTGTACAAATTTGTATAAACTCTTTTGTTCGGCGGCGTTCTCTTACTAGGACGTCATCCTCTTGTACATAAATGCCTATTTTACATGCAAATTCAAAATCAATACAAAAATCACTTTTCAGTTAAAATTGCCAATTGTTTTTCCTTTTCTGTTTTGTTTTGCGAATAACGTCCAAGGTTCAATTTGTGATATATGCATTGACACTAATTGCTAACTCATAAATATTTGCATACGAAACAAAGGATTAATTACAGGTAACATTGGAAACAAGGGCAATAAAGAGTTGTCTAAGCGATCTAATTGTTCCGTCCACCAAGGTACCAAGGTGAGTTCAGCAGAAGAACGTAACCAGATATCTTAATCCCCCAGAGAGTGAGTCAGCAAGTCAATACACTCTCCCCAAGCAAAGTTACAGTCGACCGTAGGGAAGTTGGGTATCCTCCAGCAGATCTCAACATTCCCCAGCAATATACGGACATCTTTAACAAAGCATCCCCGACAGTCTTGACCTAAAGATTGTTCCCCGGCGGTATATCAAACATTCAATAGAGTCACTTCCCCAATACAGTTCAAAATTTCCCCAGGAGAGTCCAATCCAGTTTCCCCAGGAAAGTTTGAATCCATCTCCCCAGCAGTAAGCTTATCCCTAGTAGATTCTGGAAGCTTATCCCCGTAGAGCACGAACGCGTCTCCCGGCTTTATTCAAAGGTTATTTCCCTACCAGGATATAACTGGGTTATCCTCAGCCAAAAGCCACGAGAAGATCGTCCTCGGCGCAGTCTTCTTATCCCCAGCGAAGTCTACTAAAACTTCCAACATAACAATGGTATCCCCAGCGAAGTTACCATCAACATTCTAGCAAAGTACCTCTCTCCCCACAGAGTATTGCTCCCCAGCAAGGTAGCTAGAGTAATTTTTTCCCCGCAGAGTAATCCATTCGCCAAGTTTATTCCCCAACGGAGTTATCTTCTCCTACCGGTATTCTTGCAACTATTATCCCCAGCGGAAACAAATATTCTTCTCTTCAACATCAGCCCAGGAGTGACTTCCCGGCACCCGTCAAGGATTTATTTTCCTAAGACGAAAACATACATTCAAAAACATCACATACCTCATGATACATGCATAAACGCATCATATCTTACAATTCCATTTATGTTGAGAACATCATTTCTTGATCCATATCATGCATTGCATATGACTGACCTTTACCTTTCAGGAAAGATTTAGTTAAGTTCTCAGCTATATTCCAAGACTTTAGCCTGGTTCAGTTAAATCAATTCTAAGATTTTCCTGATTCTTATCCAGTCAAAGGCCTTCCCTGGTTCAGTCAGATCGACCCTAAGATCTCCCTGATTCTTACCCAGTTGAAGATATTCCAAGACCTTGCCCGGTTCAGTTAAATCGACCCTAAGATTTTCCTGATTCTTATCCAGTCAAAGGCCTTCTCTGGTTCAGTCAGATCGACCCTAAGATCTCCCTGATTCTTACGCAGTTGAAGATATTCCAAGACCTTGCCCGGTTCAGTTAAATCGACCCTAAGATTTTCCTGATTCTTATCCAGTCAAAGGCCTTCTCTGGTTCAGTCAGATCGACCCTAAGATCTCCCTGATTCTTATCCAGTTGAAGATATTCCAAGACCTTGTCCGGTTCAGTTAAATCGACCCTAAGATTTTCCTGATTCTTATCCAGTCAAAGGCCTTCTCTGGTTCAGTCAGATCGACCCTAAGATCTCCCTGATTCTTATCTAGTTGAAGATATTCCAAGACCTTGTTCGGTTCAGTTAAATCGACCCTAAGATTTTCCTGATTCTTATCCAGTCAAAGGCCTTCTCTGGTTCAGTCAGATCGACCCTAAGATCTCCCTGTTTCTTATCCAGTTGAAGATTCCAAGATTCTCTCAGCGTTACTGTTGAGGTTGAAGTCGCCCAAGATTCTCTCAGCGTTACTGTTGAGGTTGAAGTCGCCTATGATTCTCTCATCGTCACTGTTGAGGTTGAAGTCGCCCAAGATTCTCTCAGCGTTCCTGTTGAGGTAGTAATCGCCCAAAGTTCTCTCAACGTTCCTGTTGAGGTAGTAATCGTCCAAGGTTCTCTCAGCGTTCCTGTTGAGATAGTAATCGCCCAAAGGTTCTCTCATCGTCCCGTTGAGGTAGTAACCATCCCTGGTTCATTCATCACCATTTGAAGCTCCAGATTCAATTCCTATAACCAGTCAGGGCGCATCTATATAAGAGTTTGAAGACCAGCTCCTGTAACAGGCCAGGTAATCATTTTCTTTTCAGGTACGCAAGTTCTCGCTAAGGAATCTCTTACGCGATCAACATCCAGATGGCATCTATAAGCCCATCCACCTATCCATCACCTCTCAGCATGGCATCTATAAGCCCATCATCCTATCCATCAATCTCCAAATGGCATCTATAAGCCCATTCCCACCATCACACTACTATGTGAGCGCAAATTTCTGGGCACTCTAGTGTTCAATCATCTTCCACCTTCGGATTACGAAAGGCACGTCAGCCAATTTGCATCCTCAGGTCTAAGAAGATTGAACAGGGGCAACTGTTGTACCCTAAAATTTGCCCTCCCATATTCTTCAAGATTTGCAAAGAACATGCTTCAAAACCTCCCCAAGGGTTGCACAGTTTAAGGGCCTCCTAACAGTCAAAAACTAGGGTTTTGGTTCTGGCAAAGAAGTTGAAGTTTCCAAGGGTCCAATCAAGTCCCAGATGCCTACAAACATGGTCAAGCATCCACATGCCAAGTTTCAAGACTTACAGCACAAAATTGCACAGTCAAAAACCCTAATTGCTCAAAGATCTTTTTTATGCTTTTTAACCTTTTTAACAGTGTTGTTTCACCATTGTATTTGGTGAACAACCTTGTGTTAGGATGTTAACGGGACGGGCGCGGGTCATCGTATACAATCATTGAAGGCAACTTGTGAGATGCTCTAGCAATTTTTGTAAGGGAAGAGATCGTTTTATCGAAGGCAACATCGAGGGTCATCGAGGGACTAACGATCTTTATTTATAGAAGGGACGTTTGCTAGAGTGTCTCATACTCGAGGGACATGATTGCATTTTCCGAGGCAACAAGCGAGGTTACCCTAGAGGTGCAAGTGTGAATTGTGTATTGATTTTCATGCATTTGTCTTTGTGTTAGGTTATCTAGTGGTTGATTTTGAATCTTCGCATACAAACCCTAATTACTATACAGTATATAAAAAGCGATAAATTGCGGGAATTTAAAGTCTAAGCTATTACAAATAAGTATCCGGGGATGGGGGTACAAATGTTTACAAATGGGGATGAGTCTCATCAGAATAGTAGTGTCCAAATATTATTTACAACCAAATCGAATCATCGCATTCTCAATGTAAAATATAGGAATAAAAAGGAATCGAAAGCAATGTAAGATGCACATGATTATTTACAAGTGATTAAGATGTCAACCTAATGTATTATTAAGTATTTTATTATTTATTTTTGTGTTTTTGTTAATTATAAATAAACAAAAAAAGGTTCTAAAGAGAAAATATTTTAACTTAACAAAAATCTATTGTTTGCATATTTTGTTAATGTTATTTAGGAAGTTTTATAAAAGTGATTTATCAAACAAAAAAGTTTTAAAGAGAAAATTGTTTAAACTTAATAAAGTCTAATATTTATGTATTTTTAAGTGTAATAAAATAAAAAAAGAAGAAGGATTGATTTGTATAAAGAAAATAAATGGGCTGTAAGGGATTATGTTTGGCCCAAAACGGAATTGAAGGAGAACAAGAGGGGGGGTGTAGCGCCATAAATTTATGGGCTTAAGGGTTTTTATGAGGGAGCAGGCTCGAATGCATTTGACAATGTTTTAGGGTTCGTTTTGTTTGTTTCAGAAATTAGGGTTACAATGTTGGATGAGCGGCGTCGTTCCCTTTCTTCTTCATCGTTCTCTTCCTCGCTCTCAACAGAGCTTCTGATGTCCTCCACTTCGCCTCAGGCCACTAGGATACCACCTCCACCTTCTCCTCTCAAAGATTGATCAGGGCAATGAAAAGAAGGTAACGTTTCTCTTAGCTCCCTCTTCGTGCATTTTTAGGGTTTCTGGATTCGTATACATTTTATGCTTTTACCCGTTTTGATCTTGGATTATTTATGTTTGTGAGGTATATCAATAGATTGAAGGAGAAGAAGATGATACCTTTAGGGGTTTTATCTTTGGGGAAAGGACAGAGAGTGGACCGGCGGTATCCTCAGGCGGCCAAGGCAGGGAGCTCGTGACGTTGGCTTTGTTCTTGTTGGCTTTCTGGTACTTGTATCTTTTAGCTTTTGTTTTGTGATGAAAGTGTTTCTGAAAACCCTAGGATACTTCACTTCTGCATCTTCTTTTCTTCTTCTGATTTTGCCTCTGTGATGCTTTTGATGATTATTCTGTGATGAACTTTGCTTATGAGTTTCCCTCTCTTTGGCTTGCTTTGTTTTCAATGATGATGAATTCTGATTCTGAGGCACTTGCTACTGTTGTTATTGATATGTTCTTCTGAGATTACCAAATCTGAAACTTTGCTAGTTATTCTGATTTGGCTATGTTGATTCTTTCTGATGTTGATTGGTTTTGCCTATGATGAACTTGGTTCTGAGGCGCCTATTTTTGTTGTTTGGATATTTGGATGTGTTTGAGTTTGGATTTGAAATGAAGGCAAGTTGAAGGCTTTTAGCAGGTTTGTGGAGGTTTGAGCAGGTTCGTATGATACAGACTTGTTGATTTCTGGTTTGGATTTGAACAAGCTTCAGGGGTTGTTATGCAGGTTTGGATACAGATTTGTTTGTGGGTATGCAGGTTACTGAGTTGTTCTGAGGTTTATGCAGGTTTGCTTGGATACAGGAAGGCTGGAGGTGTTATGCAGGCTTTGAAACTGAACAAGCTTTTAAGTTTGTTGTTCAGGCAGGCTGTGACAGGCTTTGGCTTGAAGGCTTGAAGCAGGTTACTGAGTTTGTTTAAGACAGGTTTTCTGGTTCAGGCTTGAAGGCTTGCAGCTTTGTTTGTGTTTACAGTTTTATGGTATATTTTTCTATGTGTTCTGCCCCCTGTGTTCTGAACTGAACTCTTTTTTATATTTCCATCTCCTAAGCCTGCAAAACTGTAAGCCTCTACTTCTCTCTCTCTTTCTCTCTCCACAGAAAAAACATATTATATTGCTTTAGAAGTACTTTTCTGAAAAGGTTGTGGCTTGGAAATGATGATAATTTGAAATATTGCTTGCAATGTTAGCTTTGCTCTGCCTCTTGTACTTTCTTTTTTTTCCAGATTTTTTGCATTGCTAGTTTGTTAGCCTCTTTGATAGTTTTTGACAGCTTCTTTGACAGCTTATTTGACAGTTTTGAACTTGTGACTTAGTTGGCCATTTTGACTTAGTTTGGTTTGCCTTGTTTGCCTCTCTTTGACAGTTTAAACTTTGCAATTTGTGAATTTCTTATGCAGCCTTGTATTTAATTAATTCCATGCTTGCAAACAATTTTTCTTTCCCTCTTTGTGAACCAAGAAGAGACATCTTCTTGCGATTTGCAGAGAGGACGAACAAATTGATTCCGGCCAACAACCTTTAATGATGAATTTTTTTGATTAATTGTCTGAAAATGCTTTTTTTAATTCATCTGCGTTTGACTTCTCTTTTTCTGTCGTTGCAGGTAAATACCAGTCGGGCAAAGGAAGCAGCGGTAGAAGATGAAGACTTCAAGAAAATTAGGATATAGTTTTATTTTATTTTAATCATTTGTAATAAACATTATTATAAATACTGTAAATAAAATTACTGTATTTAAATAACACTTGTACCAATAATTAAAAATAAATAAAAGTCTTTTTGTCAGATAATTCTCTAATTCACTGTCTATTTAATTATTTAAGTTTCTTGAATTAAAATAACTGGAAGTACATCCCAATTATTTTAACTTAGATAAAATAAATAATTAATAACGTTGTAGTCTCACAAACCCCACTTTAACCAGCAATAAGCTCGGCATGTCAGTTAACCAATTGCACAGCTAAGCAAACGTCCATACGCCTTTCACTTCACTTGATTAAACTAAAACTGCAAATTTTCAATCAGAAGCCTCAGCTTCTATCCCAGAGGTTCAGGTTTTGAGAAATAAACTGAAATCTTGAACAAGCGTCAAAGCAGTGTGACAGTCAATTTAGACACTGTGGATTCAAATTCTTCTGAAAATGCGTGTGCAAACCCTAATGTTGGATTTACTGTCAAAGAAACGTCCGCCTGATCAAACCCTGAGCCAAACTCAACCAAACCAAAAGAAACCCTAATAATTTGTTTGACTGATTCCAAAGTCAATGGAAACCCTAATTTTGTTTGACTGATAAGAAAAGTCAGTTTGACCGATTCTTGAGCCAATCTAAAAAAATCAGGAAACCCGAAGCTGTGATTTCTTTGTGAAAAAAGGGAGGGCAAATTTTGGGGTACAACAGTTTCCCCTATTCAATCTTCTTGAACCTGAAGAGTTAGATTGGCAGTTTTGCCGTTCGTGACTCGAAGGTAAAAGATGATTGAACACTAGAGTGCCCAGAAATTTGCACTCGGTGATGTGATGGTAGAGGGAATGGGCTTAAAGATGCCATTTGGAGATGGGCTTAGAGATGCCATCTGCAGATGTGACAAAATCTTGTCGGGGGATGGGCTTGTAGATGCCATCTAAGAATGTTTGTTGAACTGTATGTCGTTGGTGAGTGAAATGAGTATCAGAAAGGTGTCCCTTTTGGAACATCTCTGAATTGGGGGTCTGAATAAGCAATAGATTGACATCCATGTTGGGAAGCATCCGTGAACTGTTTTCAGAAGTTGAGTCTGAACAAGCGATAGATTAACATCCGTATTTGGATAATCCGTAAACTGTTTTCAGAAGTCTTGGAGTTGAATAAGCATGAGTTGGTTGAGTAGATATTTGTCCTGTCTGGCTTCAAGTATTAATCTCTGACCTGTGTAGGGTTTTCTGATGATGAGTCAGTGTAAAACTGCATCTGTATTTGAGAAGGAACCGATGTAGGGTTGCCTGATGATGAATTCGTGTGAAACTACATCTGAATTTGAGAAGGAACCGGTGTAGGGTTGCTTCATGATGAGTCCGCGTGAAACTGCATCTGAATTTGAGAAGGAACCAGTGTAGGGTTGCTTCATGATGAGTCCGTGTAAAACTGCATCTGAAATTTGGGAAGGAACCAGTGTAGGGTTTCCTGATGATGAGTCCGTGTGAAACTGCATCTGAATTTGAGAAGGAACCGGTGTAGGGTTGCTTCATGATGAGTCCGTGTGAAACTGCATCTGAATTGGAGAAGGAACCGGTGTAGGGTTGCTTCATGATGATCAAGTAGATAGCTGGCCTGGTTTGTTACAGGTGTTAATCCTTTCGCTGAAAAAGGTAAATTGTTAGTTGAAACACAAAGTTATGTTGCATGAAATGTATGATGTAATGAACTGTATTTCACCAATGTTTATGATATATGAATGTGATGGATGCGCATGTAAGCTGAGTAGTTGTCTGGCTGAGGAAGATATAATCTGGATAGCTGGAGATAATGGATTCTTTGACTGTTGTCGGGGAAAATGAATCCTTGGCTGCTGCAGGGGATTGCAAGAATCTTTGATCGTTGAAAATGAGAAGTCCTGGGACCGTTGTTGGGGAATCAGGAGCTTGGGTTGTATGCCAATCTACTGGGGATTCCTGTTTTGAGGAGATTTTCACTGGGGAATTATCTTAATACTCTGTGAGGAACTGAGAATGAGAGTCTTCCTTCTGCTTGGGGATTGATAGTTGGAAGTTTTAGCTCCGCTGGGGATTAACAGTTTTGGCTCCACTGGGGATCTTGAAACTTGACTCTGAGGGGAATTAGATTCTGGAAGGCCTTATGGCTGTGGAAATCAGCTTTGAGAAAGCTTTTGTTCTGCTGAGGATCCTGAAGTTTAACTCTGTTTGGGGAATTAGGAACTTAGGTTATATGCCACTTTGAGAATGAGAATCTTCATTCTGTTGGGGATATCAGGAGCTTGGGTGTATGCCAATCTATTGGGGTTTCAAGGATGAGAGTCTTCATTCTGTTAAGGGTCAGAAATTGGGAGTATACCAATCTTCTGAGGTTTTAAGGATGAGAGTCTTCATTCTGTTAAGGGTCAGAAATTGGGAGTATACCAATCTTCTGAGGTTTTAAGGATGAGAGTCTTCATTATGTTAACGGTTAACTGTTATCTGGTTGATCTCCAAGCTTTCACAGAAACTTGTATTGCTATCTGGTCGTAATCCAGGCTTCACAATAACTTGTTGAGCTGCTATCCGGTTGAATCCGGACTTCACGGCTTGTGTTAAAGATATACCATTATATGGTCGACTCCAGGCTTCATAGTATTCTTGGCTGCTATCTGGTCGTAATCCAGGCTTCACAGAAACTTGTATTGTTATCTGGTCGTAATCCAGGCTTCACAATAACTTGTTGAGCTATTATCCGGTCGAATCCGGGCTTCACGGCTTGTGTTAAAGATATACCACTATCTGGTCGACTCCAGGCTTCGTAGTATTCTTGGCTGCTATCTGGTCGTAATCCAAGCTTCACAGAAATTTGTATTGTTATCTGGTCGTAATCCAGGCTTCACAATAACTTGTTGAGCTGTTATTCGATCGAATCCGGGTTAAAGATATACCACTATCTGGTCGACTCCAGGCTTCGTAGTATTCTTGGCTGATATATGGTCGTAATCCAGGCTTCACAGAAACTTGTATTATTATCTGGTCATAATCCAGGCTTCACAATAACTTGTTGAGCTGTTATCTGGTCGAATTCGGGCTTCACGGCTTGTGTTAAAGATATACCACTATCTGGTCGACTCCAGGCTTCGTAGTATTCTTGGCTGCTATCTGGTCGTAATCCAGGCTTCACAGAAACTTGTATTGCTATCTGGTCATAATCTAGGCTTCACAATAACTTGTTGAGCTGTTATCCGGTCGAATCCGGGCTTCACGGCTTGTGTAGAGATCAAGATACTATCCGGTTGAATCCGGGCTTCATAACTTGAATTTTGTGAGAATTTGATCTTTGACGACCGTAACTTCCAACAGGTGATGAAGGAACTTTTGAACGACCAATCAATTTGAAATGTGATTTGTTTTGGAGAATAAATCCTTGACAAATGTTGGGGAAATAAACCCATAACCGAAGTTGGGGATTGAAAATCCTTTGATTATAGAGGGTGAGAAATCCTTGTTGACTGCTGACTGCTTGGGGAACAAGGACAGCTCTGAAAATCTCTACTGGGAGGCCTAAAACCTGGGAGACTTATGCTGGAAAAATGGGACTGAGACTCTTCAATCTGTTAGGAAGTATCTCTATGGCGAGAATGATAATTATTCTGAATGAGTGATAGAATGGAAACCGTGTCTGGAGCGTATCTGAAACTGTATCTTGGAGTTGAGATCTGTATGAGTAGCAGAATGACTTCCGTATCTGGAGTGTATCTGAAACTGTAACTGGGATCTGAATGAGTGACAGAATGGCTACCGTGTCTGGAGCGTATCTGAAACTGTATCTTGGAGTTGAGATCTGTATGAGTAGCAGAATGACTTCCGTATTTGGAGTGTATCTGAATCTGTAACTGGGATCTGAATGAGTGACAGAATGGCTACCGTGTCTGGAGCGTATCTGAAACTGTATCTTGGAGTTGAGATCTGTATGAGTAGCAGAATGACTTCCGTATCTGGAGTGTATCTGAAACTGTAACTGGGATCTGAATGAGTGACAGAATGGCAACCGTGTCTGGAGCGTATCTGAAACTGTAACTTCCAACAGGGTTATGAAGGAATTTTTGAACGACTTTGATTTTGACATTTGAATGCCCCAAGTGATGGCGAGGGATACTTCCCCCCAGGTTCACTGAACTTTGAAAGATTTGTTGAAATCTTGACTGGACTGCCCCAGGTTAACTGAACTTTGAAAGATTTGTTGAAATCTTGACTGGACTGCCCCAGGTTAACTGAACTTTGAAATATCTATTGAAACCTTGACTGGACTGCCCCAGGTGTGCTGGAATGTGACATGTCATGCCCCCTTGTTGATAGGAGATTTGTCAACGGAAGTGTCATCCTTTTTGAAGTGATATTATTCACTGAGAGAGTTTTTGTTCACTGGATATTCATTGTGTGAATTTCTCCGCTGTCAAACAAATAGCCATATGCAAACAATGATATTCAAGTAATGCAACGTTTATGCTTGTCTCGAAGTTTTGAAAAATCCGTTTTTAGCAGAAAACTTTTTATAAGACAAATTCAACACAAGATTTAGGGCAAAGCCTTTACAGGAGTCAGGATACCTCTTGTAACAGTATGCTTTCGAACTAACCCATGCTTCAATTAGGACTTTCGAAGGGTTGTAACGTGGCTTGGTTCACGGTTTAAGAAACAAAGTATAAAGGCTCAAAGTATGTTTATACCCACCCGCTCTTCGTGATGTTCTTCAATCCTAAACTCAGTTAATTGTGCGTCGAACTCTATTCGAATTTGGAACGACCTTTTGGTGATGGCTCACACCAGTTGAATTTGGAAGGCAATCATCATCTCCTTTTTCTTTTGCAACATTTTTCATGTTGTTGAGGATTTGTAATGACCTCGTTCTTTTGATTTGTTATCCCTAACTTTTGCCTGACTGTTCCTGTTTTCGAGATTACAGTCAGCGGGATGCCCCAGCTTTCTTAATCCTCCTTTGCAGGTCTTGGCTCAGTGGGCTTTTCTCTTTTGAGAGATTGACTTCCTATGAGATAAGGAACCATCGCTGTCTTTTGGTTCCAGATGAATGTTTTTGATGTTGTTCGTTGTATTACGAACTGAGAGTTTGCGACTTTAATGCACATCTTTTTTTGAATTAACTGAGAGACTACCCTACCCCAGGTTTAATCAAAGGTTTTAATTTGTGTTTAAAACATAAAAATCCTACTTCTTTGGCTCGAAGGGGTTGACTAGGGATTATCTTCCTTATAACTCCAGTGTTTAGGATTTGAAAGAAATGCCTGTACATCGTCAGCAAGGTCTGTTCAAAAGCATATTGTATGAGATTATGGCATTGTTTCGTCATCCTCCCTCTAAAGGCTTGTAGCTTTTTATCAAGACTTAAATATCATAAAGAAATCATAAGAATAGTGAAAACGAATGGATGAATTCAAGACAAACATATGCAATGCATTAATGAAACAGAGTTTGACATCAACAGATAATTGTTTGAATAACAAAAGAAATTACAACTTGAAAATTCAAATGGAACAAAAGTCTCTTAGTTCGAGCTTTGTCATTTCAGGTGGAGAAACCCTTAACGGAAGATTTTCATCTCGCCATCCGGCATGAATTTCAGCACTCCATTGTCAATCAGATCTTGAATTTTGTTCTTCAAAGCCCAACAGCCGTCGGTGTCATGTCCAGGACTATAGGAGTGGTATACACAAAATGCATCAGGGTGATAGCTAGGAGCAGAGGTATTGGGCTTCCGAATAGGATCCCTTAAAGCAGTCAGATTGACCTCCAACAAGCGTTTCAGTATTAGAGATGATGGTATGTCAGTCTCAGTGAACTGTCTTCCAGACGTATTTTGCTTACGCCAATTTCCCCGTTGACGCTGGCACGGTTGTTGTTGGGCTTGTGACCCTGAAGCAAGTAGAGGAGCATTTCCCTTGTCTTCTTGTCTCAAAGGGGGTTGAATGATGACTTGCTCTTCAACCTCAGATGTTTTCCCCACTTGGTTGTCCCGAAGCAGTTTGTTGACGAGAACCCTGAGCTCATCTTGTCTTTGAGCCAAGTCCTGGATGAGAGCCATCTGGCCCACCATTTGTCCCATCATCTGGATCCTCATTGCAGTCATCTCAAACTGAAGTTCTTCCAACTGATCACTCCTGGTATTTCTTGAATTCCCCTGGACCATGCCCCTTGTGAGGAGAGCTTTCACTTCTTCTTGCCCCTGGGACAGGTTCAAGAACATTTCTTGAAGTTGAGCATTTTGATCCTGGATATCCTTGACAGTCCTCTCTAGAGCCATCTCTACTGAAATAAACAGTAGGAAAATAAGGAAACCTGAAAAGGAAAAACTGTTATGATGCAATGCATGATATGTGGATGCATGTTTTCAAGAATCTCTCGGGGTAAACACAAGAAAAATGTTAGAGGTTGAACTTTGACCAACATCTTTGATTGGAGAACCTTGCAATGGTGGATGTCTTTCCACGAGAATCAAGCTCACCATGTCAAGTGGGTCATAGCCCCTGATTCAAGTTGTTGCACTTGATCTTTGATGGCATTTGTTTAGAGGAGAAAACCTCTTGCCCCTTGGTAGACGTCTGGTTCAACGTGACCCTGCATCAAAAGACCCTCGGGATCCTTGAAATGGTTATTGAAAATGCTATGGTATGATGTTATGATGTTATGTACATGTATGCAAAAGTAAGAAAGTGTATATACAGGCAATCATATTCACACAAAGCAAACAAGTCCTTAGGTTTAGGCTTGCATGGGGGTTTGTAGGTAAGTACCCTTTTGAAGTTAGTTGGCTCATCCTGTCCTAAAATAGAAACCGGGTTCTAAGGAGCTCAATATCACTGGATTATTTTCTGTGTTCATTGTTTTGGTTTAGCCACTTAAATGGCGACCAAAATATTCCAAGAAAACAACCCTCAATGAGTGTAGTATCGAGTATCTACCAACTTCGGACTGCACCAAAGTCGGTCATCTCACTACCCCTAAAAAGGCCAAGATGGTCAAGTAAGGTTCTAAGAGTTCGTTAGTGCTTCATGACATCACTCAGCGGCCCCATATTCTCATTGACTACTCAAGGGCTACCGATACTCACAAATATGTCACACTAACATATCTACTGCTTCAACCATGTCGGTATACCCCGCACAGTTCCCTCACAGTTTATTGCTATTTACCTAAAAAGGTGCCCCCAAATCCGAGTGTAGGATTTATAGCGAACCCAAACAAGGAACCCAAAAAAGTAAAGCAATCAAAGCAATCAAAGCAAGTATGTAAAGGTGATCTAAAACCCTAAGGTAACCCCACTTTAAGAGAAATCCCCAGCAGATTCGCCAGTTCTGTGACACGGTGGAAGAACTGACTTGAGGTTTTGCGTTAGTTTTTGCACTTATTAGGTTTAGCAAGAGTCACCACCGACTTTTTATTTTATCCTAAGGAAAGGTCAAAAAGCACAGGAAAGACCTTTGAGATGTTTTCGTGGGTTCGGGGGGTAGATTATGAAAAGGGAAGATGCTAGCACCCTTTTCATCCATGGTTATCCATGGGCTCTTAGTTACTTGTTTTAGATCACCTGCCTTTGCTTTTCAATTGTGTGAAATGGTGCTTTGTGTGTGTGGTTTTGAAAATGTTTTGAAAAAGATGCCTTATCTAGGCAACCATTGTAAAAATTCTTTACTCGAATGTTTTACAAAGGTGTTTGTCTTTTTGAAAAGATGTTTCAATGTTTTTGAAAGTTGTTTGGAAGTTGTGTTGTGATGTATGTTTTCAAAAATGGCAAGTGTGTTTTGCAAGTTTGATCAAGTAACTAAGAGTTGTCTACCCTATTTTACTCAAAGATCTTTTTTATGCTTTTTAACCCTTTTAACAGTGTTGTTTCACCATTGTATTTGGTGAACAACCTTGTGTTAGGATGTCAACGGGACGGGCGCGGGTCATCGTATACAATCATTGAAGGCAACTTGTGAGACGCTCTAGCAATTTTTGTAAGGGACGAGATCATTTTATCGAAGGCAACATCGAGGGTCATCGAGGGACTAACGATCTTTGTTTATCGAAGGGACGTTTGCTAGAGTGTCTCATACTCGAGGGACATGATTGCATTTTCCGAGGCAACAAGCGAGGTTACCCTAGAGGTGCAAGTGTGAATTGTGTATTGATTTTCATGCATTTGTCTTTGTGTTAGGTTATCTAGCGGTTGATTTTGAATCTTCGCATACAAACCCTAATTACTATACAGTATATAGAAAGCGATAAATTGCGGGAATTTAAAGTCTAAGCTATTACAAATAAGTATCCGGGGATGGGGGTACAAATGTTTACAAATGGGGATGGGTCTCATCAGAATAGTAGTGTCCAAATATTATTTACAACCAAATCGAATCATCGCATTCTCAATGTAAAATATAGGAATAAAAAGGAATCGAAAGCAATGTAAGATGCACATGATTATTTACAAGCGATTAAGATGTCAACCTAATTTATTATTAAGTATTTTATTATTTATTTTTGTGTTTTTGTTAATTATAAATAAACAAAAAAAGGTTTTAAAGAGAAAATATTTGAACTTAACAAAAATCTATTGTTTGCATATTTTGTTAATGTTATTTAGGAAGTTTTATAAAAGTGATTTATCAAACAAAAAAGTTTTAAAGAGAAAATTGTTTAAACTTAATAAAGTCTAATATTTATGTATTTTTAAGTGTAATAAAATAAAAAAAGAAGAAGGATTGAATTGTATAAAGAAAATAAATGGGCTGTAAAGGATTATGTTTGGCCCAAAACGGAATTGAAGGAGAACAAGAGGGGGGGGTGTAGCGCCATAAATTTATGGGCTTAAGGGTTTTTATGAGGGAGCAGGCCCAAATGCATTTAACAATGTTTTAGGGTTCGTTTTGTTTGTTTCAGAAATTAGGGTTACAATGTTGGATGAGCGGCGTTGTTCCCTTTCTTCTTCATCGTTCTCTTCCTCGCTCTCAACAGAGCTTCTGATGTCCTCCACTTCGCCTCAGGCCACTAGGATACCACCTCCACCTTCTCCTCTCCAAGATTGCTCAGGGCAATGAAAAGAAGGTAACGTTTCTCTTAGCTCCCTCTTCGTGCATTTTTAGGGTTTCTGGATTCGTATACATTTTATGCTTTTACCCGTTTTGATCTTGGATTATTTATGTTTGTGAGGTATATCAATAGATTGAAGGAGAAGAAGATGATACCTTTGGGGGTTTTGTCTTTGGGGAAAGGACGGAGAGTGGACCGGCGGTATCCTCAGGCGGCCAAGGCAGGGAGCTCGTGACGTTGGCTTTGTTCTTGCTGGCTTTCTGGTACTTGTATCTTTTAGCTTTTGTTTTGTGATGAAAGTGTTTCTGAAAACCCTAGGATACTTCACTTCTGCATCTTCTTTTCTTCTTCTGATTTTGCCTCTGTGATGCTTTTGATGATTATTCTGTGATGAACTTTGCTTATGAGTTTCCCTCTCTTTGGCTTGCTTTGTTTTCAATGATGATGAATTCTGATTCTGAGGCACTTGCTACTGTTGTTATTGATATGTTCTTCTGAGATTACCAAATCTGAAACTTTGCTAGTTATTCTGATTTGGCTATGTTGATTCTTTCTGATGTTAATTGGTTTTGCCTATGATGAACTTGGTTCTGAGGCGCCTATTTTTGTTGTTTGGATATTTGGATGTGTTTGAGTTTGGATTTGAAATGAAGGCAAGTTGAAGGCTTTAGCAGGTTTGTGGAGGTTTGAGCAGGTTCGTATGATACAGACTTGTTGATTTCTGGTTTGGATTTGAACAAGCTTCATGGGTTGTTATGCAGGTTTGGATACAGATTTGTTTGTGGGTATGCAGGTTACTGAGTTGTTCTGAGGTTTATGCAGGTTTGCTTGGATACAGGCAGGCTGGAGGTGTTATGCAGGCTTTGAAACTGAACAAGCTTTTAGGTTTGTTGTTCAGGCAGGATGTGACAGGCTTTGGCTTGAAGGCTTAAAGCAGGTTACTGAGTTTGTTTAAGACAGGTTTTCTGGTTCAGGCTTGAAGGCTTGCAGCTTTGTTTGTGTTTACAGTTTTATGGTATATTTTTCTATGTGTTCTGCCCCCTGTGTTCTGAACTGAACTCTTTGTTATATTTCCATCTCCTAAGCCTGCAAAACTGTAAGCCTCTACTTCTCTCTCTCTTTCTCTCTCCACAGAAAACGCATATTATATTGCTTTAGAAGTACTTTTCTGAAAAGGTTGTGGCTGGGAAATGATGATAATTTGAAATATTGCTTGCAATGTTAGCTTTGCTCTGCCTCTTGTACTTTATTTTTTTCCAGATTTTCTGCATTGCTAGTTTGTTAGCCTCTTTGACAGTTTTTGACAGCTTCTTTGACAGCTTCTTTGACAGTTTTGAACTTGTGACTTAGTTGGCCATTTTGACTTAGTTTGGTTTGCCTTGTTTGCCTCTCTTTGACGGTTTGCACTTTACCATTTGTGAATTTCTTATGCAGCCTTGTATTTAATTAATTCCATGCTTGCAAACAATTTTTCTTTCCCTCTTTGTGAACCAAGAAGAGACATCTTCTTGCGATTTGCAGAGAGGACGAACAAACTGATTCCGGCCAACAACCTTTAATGATGAATTTTTTTGATTAACTGTCTGAAAATGCCTTTTTTAATTCATCTGCGTTTGACTTCTCTTTTTCTGTCGTTGCAGGTAAATACCAGTCGGGCAAAGGAAGCAGCGGTAGAAGATGAAGACTTCAAGAAACTTAGGATATAGTTTTATTTTATTTTAATCATTTGTAATAAACATTATTATAAATACTGTAAATAAAATTAATGTATTTAAATAACACTTGTACCAATAATTAAAAATAAATAAAAGTCTTTTTGTCAGATAATTCTCTATTTCACTGTCTATTTAATTATTTAAGTTTCTTGAATGAAAATAACTGGAAATACATCCCAATTATTTTAACTTAGATAAAATAAATAATTAATAACTTTGTAGTCTCACAAACCCCGCTTTAACCAGCAATAAGCCCGGCATGTCAGTTAACCAATTGCACAGCTAAGCAAACGTCCATACGCCTTTCACTTCACTTGATTAAACTAAAACTGCAAATTTTCAATCAGAAGCCTCAGCTTCTATCCCAGAGGTTCAGGTTTTGAGAAACAAACTGAAATCTTGAACAAGCGTCAAAGCAGTGTGACAGTCAATTTGGACACTGTGGATTCAAATTCTTCTGAAAATGCACGTGCAAACCCTAATGTTGGATTTACTGTCAAAGAAACGTCCGTCTGATCAAACCCTGAGCCAAACTCAACCAAACCAAAAGAAACCCTAATAATTTGTTTGACTGATTCCAAAGTCAATGGAAACCCTAATTTTGTTTGACTGATAAGAAAAGTCTGTTTGACCGATTCTTGAGCCAATCTGAAAAAATCAGGAAACCTGAAGCTGTGATTTCTTTGTGAAAAAAGGGAGGGCAAATTTTGGGGTACAACACTATTCAATTTCAAAGAATTTTTTGCAAAGCCTGGATCCGACCAGATAACAATTAATTCATCTCTTCCCTCAGTAAGTTTCCATGAAACCTGGACCTGACCAGATAGCAACCGACTACTTCATCCTCAGCAACTGTGAAGCCTGGATCCGACCAGATAACAGCTAATCTTTGAGTGATGTTCCCCATCAAAAGCATCTCTTCAATAGAATTTGAAGATATGCATATTCTTCATTTCCAACAGGCAATCAAGGACTCAACCTCCGAAGATTTCCTCAGCAGTAGTTAGGGATTTTATTTCCCGGACAAAAACACACATTTCTCATTCATACATCATAGCATGTACATAACAATGCATTTAGCATGATACCACATCTGGTAAGCATCATGCAAGCATCTGCATTTTTTTAACCCCCCTTCTCACAGGTAAAACATCAAGTCTAGTATGGATCAATAGGAGATTTATGCTGATACTTTCAAAGTTTACCAACACTCCTCCAAATGGCATCTATAAGCCCATTCACCATCCATCTTCGAGTGCAAATTTCTGGGCATTCTAGTGTTCAAACTTCTTTCACCATCAAGTCACGAATGCCGGATCCGCCAATCTAACTCTTCAGGTTTAAGAAGTTTGAACAGGAGCAGTTGTTGCACCCCAAAATGTGCCCTCTCATTTCTCAAGGGATCACTTTGGATCCTTAGGTTCGCTTTCATCAAGTCCCCAGGCCTTGAATTAACAATTTTTCCAAGCAAGCCATTCACAAGGGAAAAATGGTCATTTACACGCTGAAGAAGTCTGACTTTTACTTTTGGATCAAAATCAAATCAAAAATCAAATTTCATCAAGACATGTTGGAATATGAAGTTTGCTTCATCAAGAGTTTCAAAAGTCAAATCTTACTTTGAAAGAATCAAATTCTAAAGACTTAGAAATTTTTCTAAGTATTTAAGAAATATAACAATTTCAGAACTTCTGAGCTATTGTTCACAGTCAGCAAATTTTGTATGTTCTCAAGACAGAGTTTAGTCAGAACCTCTAAGCCAGTGTTCATAATGGTCCAGTCAGAGTTTGCAGAGTTTAAGTCAAAGAAGGTAACAAAGCGTGTTGTAAGTATACTTGAAGTTCTGAAGGATCCCTTAGAACATGCTGAAGTTAGAAGATAAGAGGATCAGAAGATGAGATGCCACGCTGAAGCAGAACTTCTAATCCAGAGTCAAGCAAGGATCCAAAGTATCACATGGGAACTCATTTAATGCTCACAACCGCCTGAGTTTGTATTCAGGGGATATTCCCCACGTGTACCCCTACTGTCTAGGGAAGACAAATTTCTATTCAAAAGTATGCTAGGCCAATGCGCTGTCTATACTTTTCCTTAATTCACGCTGCCAAATCCAGCTGAGACACTGTTAAACCTCCAACTTGAATGCAATGAACCACCACTTGCTCAAGCTTACTTCAAGAGTAAGTCAGCATCAAGCAGGTGATGTTGGTGCCACTTGACTGCCCCAACTGCAAAATTTCCCTATAAATAGAACATCATTTGCACACTGAAAGTCCGACCTCTCTCTTGACCCATCTCTCTCTTGCCCCCTCTCTCCCCTTTTACCAGAAAATTTGTGAAAGAGACGAAAGAGTTGAGAAAGAAGGCTTTGAACTACTGCAAAAATTCCAAGAACCCAGGAAACTATAAGCACAAAATACCAAAATCTTAGCATTGATTCATTATATTCAAACTCCATTTTTCCTCAAGTGTTCTTGATTTAAGCCATCCCAAATGTTGTAATCAAACAGTAACACATTCCCCCTTCACTTTCACCACAAAGGAGTCAGAATATCACCCCTTTGGCTGCTTCAGAAGTTGCAAACTTCCATCCTGCTGAGTACGTGAAGAAGCTACTCAGAACATCACCAGAAGTTAAGAACAATCTCCAGTTTACAGAATCCTTTCAAGTTGCAAGGTAAGTTTTTACTGACTCTCTTCATGACTGATTAAGCATTGTCAGATTTTTGCATATTCAGCACAATGTAGATATTCTGATCCTGAGGATGTACATATTCTGAAAATTCATGCATCTGCCTGCCTAAGTAGAAGAAATCCCAATTCAGAGTTTCATAAATAAAATAGGACTCAAAATTAGAACTAGAAAATACATGTTGCCTCTGATTCTTGCTTCTGATATTTCATGAAATTTGTCATAACTATTATGCATGCAACTTCTGTTCTGTAAATGACTAAGCTGTAGATGTTCTGACTGGCCAGGAGAGAGGCAAAATTCTGACAGTTGCGTCAGTACTTCTGAAAACTTCTAAATTTTCAGAAGGTCCAGAACTTCTGAACTTCCATATTTTTCTAACATGTTTCTGTTTGTGCAGCAAGTTAATGTCAGAACTTCTGACCTCTTCCATTTTGCGTTGGTTATGTTTTCTTCTCTTTTATTTTTGCCATTATATTATATTATATTATATTTCTAATAAAAAACAAAAACACCAAAAATATTTTTATATTTGCATGATATATTTTCTTTTAATATAAAAGGATAAAAAATATTTTCTTAAGCAAAAGTTATTTTCTTTTTGAACAGACAAACATTTTACATTTCTTGTACATTCTTATCTATTTCAATATGGTTGTAATAAGTAACTTAGTATTTTAACTTGCAACCCCATTCATAAATATGTACCCCCATCCCCTTAGATATTGTAATAGTGTAGAACTTTACATTTCTGCACTGTTATTGCTTTCAATATATGCTAGTAATTAGGGTATATGACAAGATATAAAAATTGACAAATAGATCACCCTAATCAAAGACAAATTGTGCATGCAATCAAACACACTCTCACACTTACACCCTTAGGTTAATTCCACTTGTTACCTTACAAAAATGGCCATGTTATGCATGTGGGATGTCTTAGCACAAACGAATCAAAAAAGATCATAGTCCCTCGATGACGCTATCAAAGTTTCCTTTCAAAATGATCTTAGTCCCTACAGAAAAGTATTAAGTCATTTCACAACATTGCTATCATGGTCATACGATGACCCAACGCTCGTCCCTTCACATACAACAATGGGGCTTCCTATCTAATTAATGGTAAGGTAGCAACATCTAAAGGAGGAGGAAAAACACATCTAAAACCTTTCGAGTAGGTAGATTAATTTTAGTTACTTGCCTAATTTCAAAACAAACATCCTTGATATTTTCAAAACAAACACCTACACTTTCCAAACATCTTCAAAACACTTTCCAAACATTGAAATATTTTCAAAAAGCTCAACACTTTGCATACATTCTTACGAATGGGAATCATTGCGAAGTTCTCCTAAACAATGGAACCTTTTCAAAATACTTTCAAAACCACACAAAAGCACAATTTTCAAACAAAAGCAAGTGATCTAACAAGTAACTAAGAGCCCATGGAAAACCATGGATGGAAAGGGTGCTAATACCTTCCCTTTTCATAATATACCCCCCGAACTCAAGAAAACATCTCAAAAGGTCTTTCCCGTGCTTTTTCACCTTTCCTTATTGGATAAAAGAAAAGTCGGTGGCGACTCTTGCTAAACCGCGACATTTGCAAACACAATCGCAAAACCCTCAAGTCAGTTCTCCCACCATATCACAGCATCACACATCACATCATATTCATAAAAATATCACATATACTCACAAATATATCACAATTACTCATCATAAATCAATTAAATAATTAAATAGATAATCTAATTATTTTGGGGATGTTACAACAACAACTAGAAAACCTTTTAATGGCAACAACCTTAAGAGCATGAACATAGTTGATAAATCTTGGGTTGTGATCAAACCAAAAGTTCATGTTGATCTGCAAAGTGTAAATATTCAAAGGATATCAGTTGATAGTCATCCTCTATTCACTAAGCGTGATCCACTTGAGGTTCTAGAAAATCATCTCAAACGTCTAGAAGTTGAAGGAACTGATACATATCTAATCGATTATGATTCGCTTCTGGATAAACCTCATTCCCCTATCAAGAGAAAATTTGGTTCACCTTAGAAAAATAAGAAGTATCATCTAAAGAAGCCAAGAATTTAGAAACCAGATAAATCTGTTATCTCGACTTAGTTTTCTGCTTCTATATCTCCTTCTAGTAAGTCATCTAATCTTGTTGTTTCTGGCCCTGACCTTAGAACAATTTCTTCATCAATTTTTACACCTCCATACCTTTCTACCACAGTTACAACTTCATCCATCCCCCCTTCGTAGTTTTTTAATCCAATTCTCACTAAAAAATCCAAAGTTTTAACCCCACCTCAAACCATCCTTCAAACAATAACCTTCTCTGAAACCCTTACTAGTAAGATCTTTTACACCTCCAACTTTCACACCCCCAATTTCTCAAAAATTATTTGATTTTTCCTTCACATCTACCGCATAAACCACACCCACTTCAACTCCAGAAATTACATCTTCCAAAACTCATCCAACAATCACAACTCAACCGACCTCTATCATTGTCTCCTCTTCTGTAAATCAAACATTCTCAGTTACTATTTCAGAACTCTTCACCACTCTAAATATTTCACATTCACACGCATTCTCTATTTCCATAACCAACACCACTTCAGCACCTCAAAATCTTATCAACACCTATGAACCTTTTGATCATGATTCTCCTCATCATATCAATGACGTTATCATCACCTATGAGTCTGATGACTTTGATAAAACAAATTATTATTGAAATGGTTCTGATAAAGTAACCATTTTTTCTCATCATACCTTTGTCTCTCACCCTCCTAGCTTTAGCATTGATGAAGTAATCTCTAGATTTAAAGACAATGAATTAAGGAGAGTAAAGAAGCTCCATGAGGAGTCCAGCTCTAGCAATGACTCTGCTTTCGTGAAAGCTAGTTGGAACAGGTTTAACAGATGGATGGCGATTAAGGTTCTTTGAATAATGAATCTTTCAGTCCAGAATAAAGAAAATTTTGTGAAGGATTATGAAGACAGGTTCATAGCTTTAGAAGCTCAAAAGGTTGCAGAAAGAGAAGCTACTGAAAAGAAGGCCGCTGAGATAGCTGTCACAGAAAAAGCAGCTGAGGAAGCAATTAGAATGGAAGCTGAGAAAAATGTCGATGGATTCTCCAAGGGCTCAGACAAAGTTGAAAGTTATTCTACTCTAATGAGGACTCTTGATAATATATAAAAATAACGGAAAATGGTTAAAGAAAGGCTTGACAAGTAGGATGCAGTCAACAATAACATTCAAAACATGTTGGCTCAACTCCTTGCTCAGAAGAACCCTTCCTCCTCTAACACTTAGGCACTACAGGATGCTTGTCATCAATTTGTTTCTGATCTCTTCTGTTTAGTTTGTTTGTCTTTTCTGAACATTGTTTGTTATTTCTCTGAAGTATCTTTTTCAATCATATCAATTTGTTTCATATTTTTTTAATGAGTGCTAATTGTGTTTTTCTCACAACTGATTTTTTTTCCTATTGAAATATTTTTGATTATGACAAAAAGGGGGAGAAAGATAGTGATGATTTTGATATATATAATTCGCTAAATCCCATTGCTTAGATTCTAACAAAATTCAAATGCAATAATTTTTTAAGAATGTTGTTTCAGGAACACGCTGATAAGAAAATGAATTCATTATTTAGAATGTTCAGATAAATAACTTCTAATGTCTCATGGGTTCTAACAAATCAAGATCAGATAAATAACTTCTATCATTTAGAAGATTCTGAGAAATCAAGCTCTATTGAAAAAGAATTTATGATTAACTCGTGATCTAATAAGCGTTAAAGAGGATCTTGTGCTTTAACAAGGCAGTAAAAAAGATAACAATGCTCAGATATCCCTTTCTCTTCTAAAGATTGTTAAGTATTTAACTCAGGGGGAGATTGTTTATCTCAGGGGAATTATTTCTAAACTTACTCTGATACATTGATTGATATAACCTTGTAAAATTGTTTCATCAAAATATATAGCTTTGTCATCATCAAAAAGGGGGAGATTGTTAGAACAAGATTTGGTTCTACAGATAATCTTTAAGTTTTGATGATAACAATTCATATATTTTATATGTAACAATTATGTGTTCTAATTGTTTCTTGAGTGCGCGGATAAAATATTCTAACTGATTCAGGATTGTTGTCTAAATAATCATCAGAATTACACTTAGCACGCATCAGAAAGACTATTTCATTAGTTCTGAAGAAACATCAGCAGTTCTAATGAATGTTGAATGGTTCGCCAGAAAAAGGTCCACATGTAATTCCCAGATAAGTGGTTGCGTCTGAAGTCACGAGTGTGTCTAGAAAAGGAATCTTTATGTGTGAATATTAGATGTCAAGCTTTTGCTTCAAAGATCATAAATCAAGATAAAGTGTGTCTCAGATAAGATTTGTCTTCCGCCTCAGATATAAAAAAAACTATTTTTCAGATAAGTTGTTGCTACATGTTTGAATACTAGGTTCTGATTCTGAAAGACTCTGATACATTTGGGAACATTACAATGAAATGTCTTCTGGAATATTCATCACTCCTTATCAGAAACATCCTATTAGAAGATTAAGAACAAAGATATGATCTCTTATGCGCTCTTTTACTACTTCAATCTAGAAGTATCTCATCAGAAGAAAATATCATAAACTTGCACAAGAAGAATACAATACAACAGTACAACACCTATTCCGCTATTTATGAAGAACGTAGTTTAACATTGAATATTTGGTGCGCCTTTGTCTCCCACGGTTACACGCTACCGTTGTAGCAGCTGGCAGAAGAAAAAGATGTTTGTACTAATCCAACGATCTTCTTTTCTCAGCCTATATAAAGGGATGACTACTTCCTTGAACAAAAATGATTCACGGAAAAACAATTGAAGCATCAAAAGTGAAGTTATTGTGTAAAGAAAAACAAGAGAGAAAATATTCAAAAAATATTCAAAAACACAAAGAGATATTGCTCAGATTTGTGTTAACTTTAATTCTCTATAACACAAGAGTTGTTGCTCGTATTTGTGTTATATATCATTGTTGTATACACAATAGTTATTACTCATATTTGTGTATAAACATTTTTCTTCATCGTTGTGTTAAATCTGTTTTTTAGAAGCACTCTTGTAAACACTGTTTGATTATAAATCTTTCTAGATATGTTTCCTCAAGTGACTAAGTTGTAGTCAAAATTACTGTAGAGGGCTAAGGTATTTTTCTAAACTCTTAGACGTTGTTGTAATCTTTCTAGATTATTATATTAAGGCCTTTTCTAAGTAAAAATCACCTTGGCGGGTGGGCAAGAATAGCCTTTTCTAACATGAACTTGTATAAACTAATCGTGTCATTTTTCCTTCTAGCTTATCTTTCATTGTTTGTTTGTGAGAAGATTTTATAAAAAGAAATAGTTTTTGAAAACCCAATTCAAACCTTCCTTTCTTGTGTTTTTCTCTAACTTCACCTCTGAAGTATACCTCTCCGCCTTGTTGGTCGACTACTGGATTCACCATTTTCGATTTCAACCGGCTATTGCACAAGACCTGCATAATCCAGCTTTCCTGCATTTTCCTGGTTATATCGATTTCTAGAAAGTGGGGAACCGATTTCCCCTTCTGAAAAACCAGTTCCAACAGCTTCATTATGCAAAAATCGCAAAGGAAATCGATTACCCTCATCTAGAAAATCGATTTCCTCAACTATCACGACCTTTTCTGTATTGTCAAAGAGCCTTATCTCATCCACTACCACATCTCGACTTGTTACAATCTTCTTGCTTTTCACATATATCAATTTGTATCCTTCGGTAGGATGATAACCAACAACCAACATTATTTCACCCTTGTCATCTAACTTATTTCGAAGCTGACCAAAATATGTCGAAATGCTACCAAACCGAAAACCTTTAAATGACTTAAACTTGGTTTAATTCCATACCATACCTCTTATGGAGTCACCTTGTAACACCCTGATTTAATTAAAAATTATTTTAATTAAATAATAAGACGATGCAGTGAAATTATATGTGTTGGTGGAATTTATGATGTGGTGTGATACCTTGTTGGGGACTAGATACCTTAAAATAATAGAAATTGAGATTATAGGGGTGTTTGACTAATTGTGTAGAAACACAGGAGTGTGTAGAATAATATGGATTATTACTATTATATTATTATTAAGATAATCATTATTATTTTATAATAATAATTAAATAATTATTTATTTGGGATAGTTATTATTATTATTAGACTATAAAAAGTGATATTGGAGAATAAGTCAGTACGTGAAATAGAACATAAGAAGCGTAGAAGAGAGAAGAGAAGAAAGAGCACTAGGAAGCTAGGGCAAGGATTTCACCGTAGGAATCAAGAATAAACCAAGAACCTAAGGTAAGGGGGATTCTAACTCTATAAGGGTTTGCCTAATGATGGGGTATGGTAGGATTTATGTTGTATAATCGTATATTTTGATTTCTCCATAATTGGTTGTTTTTGGGGTTTTTCCCGTTGATGGATTTTTGGTGATTTGGGTGTATTTTAATGTGATTGAATGATATGAATTGGTTAGGATTAGTAGATAAATATTGATGAATAATTAACCTGTTAAAAAGATGAATTTTGATGTAAAAATCATGATTTTTGGGTGTTGAAACATGGAGGTTCGTAATCTGAAAATTGCAGAATTCGCCACTATTATCGCAGGATAACCCGTTACCCGAATATGGTAACCGATTACCATATCAATGGTTGGAACGATGATAGCTATTATCCTGCGGTAACCGGTTACCATAAGTGGGTAATCGGTTACCATGATAAATTTTTAAAAGAAACGAGGCTACTGTCCTGCGGTAACCGGTTACCATAACTGGGTAACCGGTTACCACTACTACTGACAACATTTTTGGAAGACTTCTAAAACTCATAAATTTTTCCTCGGGTGTCCGCTTGACGCACCGTTTGGGCCTTTGGAAAGATAAAATAATTTCCTATCTTATAAAAATTACTTATAATACAGTAGTTAATTATTTCATCAACATTGATACCGATCCGTAGGTGTGTTTTAATTTGTATGCCATGAATTATGTTGTGGTTATTTGTGATGATTGTTTTGACTGTGCGACACAAGTTATATGATGATGATGATGATGATGACGACGAATGGCCTGCATTGGTGAAATTGTGATGAATAATAGCAATGATATGGAGTATGTTGTTGCATGATAGTGTCTCATGCATTCATAAAGCGAAGGCCTGTATTGGCGAGCAAAGGCCTGTATTGGCAAGCAAAGTTGATTTTCCTAAATTGGAATTATTGCGAAGAGGGTTCTACCTTTTTGGTACCACATGCATTGCATTAGTGTCAGTCCATTGCATCATATTGTGATTGAAAAATCGATGGGCAAAGATTGATGAAAGTGTGTATTATATTATGATGTATGATATGTGTTTATTATGTGCTTGAAACTTACCTGCTTATTATTATTATGATTTCTCTTATATTGTTATGATATCTCACCCTTTCTGTTTGAATGTTACCTCCATGTGGGTGACATGCAGATGACCCGAAGTAGCTAGAGATTGAAGGTTAGCTGAAGAGTTCTTCAATTGTGTAGATTGAGTTAATGTCTACTCTGATACGTAACACTTTGGGGTTTCGAGTGATTTGTTTTGTTATGATTAGGAGTGAACATGTATTACTCTATTATTTTGAATTGTTTTATGATTATGCTAATGTGTGAAGGATGATAATTATAACTCCGGTTGGAGATCGAGATGACTAATTATTTGATGTTTTCCGCTACGAATAAATGCATTGAAGTTTAAGACTTATAAGCAAGTGAATTATGTTGCGTATCCTAATTTGAGTATGTATGATTGGATAAGTATGTGACATCCTATCTAATTGATGTTTATTTAGAAATTAAATTACTCTGATTATTATATAAATTAACGACGGGGAAATAAGGTGTTACAATTGGTATCAGAGCAGGTCGGTCCGTCCGACCAGGTTGTTGAGTCGTTAGTGTAGTGTGACAGTAGAATAATGTCGATGTTTTTCTATCTAACCATTGTTTGATGTTGTGATGTGAGCAGAGCAATGGTTGGAAGAGGAAATGGTGCGCTCGGTAATACATTGCAGGCGTTGGCTCAGCCAATGCAGAATCAGCTTAACGCTGGTGGAAACGATGGAGCTCGTGCTTTGGAAACCTTCCAGAGGAATCATCCACCTACATTTATAGGGAAGCATGATCCTGAACGAGCGCATGAGTGGCTCAAGGATATTGAGAGGATATTTCGAGTTATGGACTATTCTGATACGCAGAAAGTGCGTTTTGGTACGCATATGCCGACACGAGAGGCTGATGACTGGTGGATTGCTACTCGCCAGAGATTGGAAGGCACATGAGAGGCTATTACTTGGGTTGTGTTTCATAGGGAATTCCTGGTGAAGTATTACCTAGAGGATGTCCGTGGGAAGAAGGAGATCTTACATCTGGAACTGAAACAAGGGAATTTACTGGTAACTGATTATGCTACCAAATTCATGGAATTGGCGAACTATTATCCTCATTACAACAAAGAGACTGCTGAATTCTCAAAGTGTGTGAAGTTTGAAAATGGATTGCGTTTGGAAATTAAGAAGGAAATTGGGTATCAGCGGATCCGTAAGTTTTCAGATTTAGTGAACAGCTACAGGATTTATGAAGAATATAGTGAGTCTCACTACAAGATTGTCACTGAGAATAAAGGCTAGCAACAACCTTATCGTGGGAAGCCTTACAATTCTCTGAATGACAAAGGAAAGAAGAAAGCTACTGATGGTAGGAGACCAAGCGGGAGAGGTGCCCCTGCTGGTATTATGCATTACAAATGTGGAAGACCTGGTCATCGGAGTAGTGAATTCAATATTGAAGTGAAGAGGTGTTTCCGTTGTGGAAAAATCGAGCATGAGATAACAGAACGTAAACATAAGGAAGTAATATGTTTCAACTGCGGTGAAGAAGGACATATCAGTGCCCAATGCCAAAAACCTAAGAAAGACCAATTTGTTGGGAAAGTGTTTGCTTTAGCTGGGACTCAGACATCTAGTGAAGACCGCTTGATCAGAGGTATATATTTCATTAATGGTACTCCTTTAATTACTATTATTGATATTGGTGCTACTCATTATTTTATTGCTACTGATTATGTTAAAAAGTTGGGTCTTACCTTGTCTTCTATGAACGAAGAAATGGTTATCGATACTCCAGCCCAAGGGTCGGTGACTACTTCTCTAGTATGCTTGAAGTGTCCTTTATCTATCTATGACAGAGACATCCGTGTTGATCTGGTCTGTTTACCGTTGAGTGGTCTGGATGTAATTTTGGGTATGAACTGGTAAGAGTATATCTATGTTCATATTAACGATTATAACAAGTCGGTGCGGTTTTCTACTCCTGAAGAGGAAGAGGGAGATGGTTTCTTATCTGTTAGACAGTTGAAGGAGTTATTGCAGGATGAAGCTCATTTGTATTCTTTGATGGCGTATTTATCTATTGAGAATCAGGTTGTAATTGATGAGTTACAGGTTATGCGTGACTTCCCCGAAGTTTTTCCTGATGATATTCCAAACGTGTCGCCCAAAAGAGAAGTGGAATTTTAGATTAATCTTGTACCTGGTACGAAGCCTATTTCCATGGCACCATACATGATGTCAGCGTCTGAATCGTCAGAGTTGAAGAAGCAATTAGAAGAGTTACTTGAAAAGAAGTTTGTGAGACCAAGTGTGTCGCCTTGGGGAGCTCTGGTATTACTTGTGAAGAAGAAAGATAGAAGTATAAGACTGTGTGTCGATTACCGACAGTTGAATAAAGTAACAATAAAAAACAAGTATCCACTTCCAAGGTAAGACGACTTGATGGACCAATTGGTGGGTGCACGGGTGTTTAGAAAGATTGATTTGAGATCAGGTTATCATCAGATTCGAGTAAAGAGTGAGGACATTCAGAAGATAGCATTCAGAACTCGGTATGGACATTACGAGTATTCAGTGATGCCTTTCGGTGTTACCAATGCGCAAGGAGTGTTTGTGGAATATATGAACCGCATCTTTAACACTTATTTGGATCAGTTTGTTATAGTATTCATTGATGATATTTTGATTTATTCTAAGTCCGAAGGAGAACATACGGAACATTTGTGGATTGTATTGCAAGTATTGAAAGAGAAGAAGTTATATTCAAATTTTTCGAAATATGAGTTCTAGTTGACGAAAGTTAGTTTCCATGGTCATGTTATTTCAGGTGATGGTATTGTTGTAGATCCATCTAAAGTAGATGCAGTGCTACATTGGGAAGCTCCAAAATCAGTTACGGAGATGGTAAAGGTAATCCAAGAGAGGATGAAAACTTCGCAGAGTAGGCAAAAGAGTTACCATGATAAGAGGATGAAAGATATTGAGTTTCAAGATGGAGACCACATATTCTTGAGATTATCACCGATAATCGGTGTAGGTCGTGCTCTAAAGTCAAAGAAGTTGACTTATCGGTTTATTGGTCTGTATCACATTTTAGAGAAGGTGGGAAGTGTTGCTTATAGAGTGGCCTTGCCACCTAAATTGTCAAATTTGCATGATGTGTTCCATGTATCGCAACTCCAGAAATATATTTAAGATCTGTCGCATATAATTTCGATAGATGATATACAAGTACGAGATAATTTGACCGTCAAGATTGTACCTGTGAGGGTAGAGGATCACAAAATAAAGAAGTTGAGAGGCAAAGAGATCACCCTTGTGAAAGTAATCTGGGGAGGAGCTATCGTAGAGAATGCGACGTGGGAGCTAGAGAGCAAGATACGGGAGGCTTATTCAAAGTTATTTGCTTCAGGTAATTTTTTAGGACGAAAATATTCTAAGTCGGGGAGAGTTGTAACACCCGATTTAATTAAAACGTATTTTAATTAAATAATAAGACGATGCAGTGAAACTATATGAGTTAGTGGAATTTATGATGTGGTGTGATACCTTGTTGGGGACTTGATGCCTTAAAATAATAGAAATTGAGGTTATGGGGGTGTTTGGCTAATTGTGTAGAAACATAGGGGTGTGTAGAATAATATGGATTATTAATATTATTGTATTATTAGGATAATTATTTATTTGAGATAGTTATTATTATTATTATATTATAAGAAGTGAGATTCGGAGAATAAGCCAGTACGTGAAATATAACAGAAGAAGCGTAGAATAGAGAAGAAAGGAAAGAACACTAGGAAGCTAGGGCAAGGATCTCACTGTAGGAATAAAGAATTAACGAAAAACCTAAGGTAAGGGAGTTATAACTCTATCATAGTTTGTCTAATGATGGGGTATGATATGATTTTGGTTGTATAATCATATGTTTTGATTTCTCCATAATTGGTTGTTTTTTGGGTTTTTCCCGTTGATGGATTTTTGGTGATTTTGGTATGTTTTGATGTGATTGAATGATATGAATTGGTTAGGATTGGTAGATAAATGTTGATGAATAATTAACCTATTAAAAAGATGAATTTTATGTAAAAAATATGATTTTTGGGTGTTGAAACATGGAGGGTCGTAATCTGAAAATTGCATAATTTGCCATTGTTATCGTAGGATAACCGGTTACCCGAATATGGTAACCGGTTACCATATCAATGGTTGGAACGGTGATAGCTACTGTCCTGCGGTAACCGGTTACCATAAGTTGGTAACTGGTTACCGTGATAGATTTTGAAAAGAAACGAGGCTACTATCCTGCGGTAACCGGTTACCATAACTGGGTAACTGGTTACCACTGCTACTAACAACATTTTGGGAAAACGTCTAAAACTCATCACTTTTGACTCGGGTGTCTGTTTGACGTGCCGTTTGGACCGTTGTAAATATAAAATAATTTACTATCTTATAAAAATGACTTATAATACAGTAGTTAATTATTTCATCAACATTGATATCGATCTGTAGGTGTGGTTTGATTTGCATGCCATGAATTATGTTGTGGTTATTTGCGATGATTATTTTGACTGTGTGACACGAGTTATATGATGATGATGATGACGAATGGCCTATATTGGCAAAATTGTGATGAATAATAGCGATGAATACAAAGTATGTTGTTGCATGATAGTGTCTCATGCATTCATAAAGTGAAGGCCTGTATTGGCGAGCGAAGTTAATTTCCCTAAATTGGCATTATTGTAAAGAGGGTTCAACCTTGTTGGTACCACATGCATTGCATTAGTGTCAGTCCATTGTATCATATTGTGATTCAAAAACCGATGGGCAAAGATTGATGAAAGTGTGTATTATATTACAATGTATGTTATATGCTGATTATGTGCTTGAATCTTACCTGCTTATTATTATTATTATTATGCTTTCTCTTATATTGTTATGATATCTCACCCTTTCTGTTTGAATGTTACCTCCACGTGGGTAACGTGTAGATGACCCGAAGTAGCTAGAGATCGAAGGTTAACTAAGGAGTTCCTTCAGTTGTGTAGATTGAGTCAGTGTCTGCTCTGATACGTAACACTTTGGGATTTCGAGTGATTTGTTTTGTTATGATTAGGCGTGAACATGTATTACTATTTTATTTTGAATTGTTTTATGATTATGATGATGTGTGAAGGATGATGATTATAATTCCAGCTGGAGTATCGAGATGACTAATTATTTGATGTTTTTTTCTGCAAATAAATGCATTGAAGTTTAAGACTTATAAGCATGCGAATTGTGTTACGTATCCTAATTTGAGAATGTATGATTGGATAAGTATGTGACATCCTATCTGATTGATGTTTATTTAGAAATTAAATTACTCTGATTATTATATAAATTACCGACAGAGAAATAGGGTGTTACACACCTTGTCCAGCTTCTTTGTAGGGCACTTATTCAACAAATAGGCTGTTGTAGAAACGGCTTCTCCCCATAAGTTCCTCCAGCAAGCTTTTTCCTATCAACATTCTACAAACCATGTTCATTATCAAATGTTTTTTCCTCTCGGAAACACCATTTTGTTGAGGCGTATAAGGTGGCACAACCTCACGTACTATATCCTCCTCATCACAATAATTCCCAAACTCATTCGAGGTATACTCACCTCAAACATCTGTTTTGAGAATTTTGATTTTCTGACCACTTTTTCGCTCAACCATGGACATGAACTTTTTAAAAACATCATATACCTCACCTTCCTCTTGAGTAGTGTTTTACCCCAAAATTTTCCCTCTCATATTATCAAGATTTTCCTTACAAGACTTCTTGGACTCCAGACAGGATTATGGTTCGCTCAGCTCAAGACCTCCTCTTACACTGATGACCTGAAATTAGGGTTTGAGTTTGCACAAGGATTTTTGGACCATCAATGCTTAATGTGACTTTCATACACCATCTTGGACCCCTAAGATTGCTTATACCAAGTTTCAAGCCTTGAATCACATTTTTTCCCAGTCAATTGGACAGTTGACCTAAAAATCAGCTGTATTGGGGAAAAAGTCAACCATGGCCAATTTACAGTCAAACTTCAAAATTTTTGATCCACAACAACACTATAGGCTCCTATGTACCATTTGATCAAGTTTGGATCAAAACTCCTCAAGAAATTTGATCAGATCATCAAAAGGGCAAAATGGTCAAAATTAGGGTTTTGATTGAGAAAGGGAAATTTCTGATTTTTAACCTAGCCAATGACCAATTGGGTTCAATCTTGATTTCAAGGACTCAATAGCATCATCTTGACCTAATCACATTGTTCAAAATATCTCAAATGCATAGGATTGACAGATAAATTTTGCAGTCAACTGATCAAAAATCAATTGTACACTGAAAAGTCAAACTTTGACTTTTTGGTCAAAATCAAGTGCCGAGGGTCATAATTCATCAAGATATGTCAAAATGTGAAACTTGTTGACCAAGAAACCTAAAATTGCAAATTAGGGTTTAATTTGAAAAAATTTCATAACTTAGAAAATTTCTAAGTTATGAAAATTTCTTATTTTTTCCCAACTTTCCACAACCTTTTCACCATGATGCAATTGGATTCAAACAAAACTTCCAACATGAAAGTTGTATTCCTCCATGAAATATACAACTTTGGTTCACAAAGTTTTCCCAAAATATGCTTGTATCTCAAGTTATTATTTTGTGAATAAGGGTCCATAAACTTTTTAACTTAGTGAAATTTTGCCCTAGTTTAGGCAGATTTTTTACCTAACTTCATGGAAACTTTTCACCTAGTTCGAAGAGGAATCTCAAAATTCATTTCAAAGATGGATTGTAGAGCATTTTACAAGATTTCCAAAATGTCCAAGAACTCTCCAAGATCATTTATGGTTAGGGATAATCGAAGAAATGAAAATGGCAATTTATCACTTTTGTTCAAGGCATTTTTCACAATGGTTCAAGTTGCAAATCTGTCCTAGCATGCTTGTACCTTACATTACAGGTCCTAATCCTTTCTACACTCCATAATTGAATTCTAATTCAGTGGACAATTGCTTTATTTTGATCTTTGGAGCATTGTACATTGAATTAATCCAAAAATGGCATAAAGTTCATAATACTACTTTGATAAAGCATGCTTTTTGAAACTTTGCAAATCTTGAGCCATGGACCTGATATTTTGTTGCAAACAAGATCTACAGTTATCAGGAAAAGTTTACCAACTCTCATCAGCTAAGGAACTAGCAAGTACAACACTTTAGCATTGTCACTTCCAACTTTCTTCAAAAGCAAGAAAACTTGCAAAAGTCAAGACAACTTGTGTATCTGTTAAAGGCAAGCCTTGCCATCATTTCAAACAACTTCAGAACTTTGTAACAAGCCTAAGCACGAATTGCTAACATCCCAAACACCCTCAAACACAAAAAACACCAATTTCTTCCGAAACAGGGCAACCTCTGCAAATAACTTGCTAACTTGAAACTTGCTCGTGCGTTTTGCTTTGTAACACTTCAAACACATTACATATATCCTACCTAAGTTGTCCAGGCCTTTGTCTTGTAACTGTAACCCACGTTTCAAGGATCACCATTTTCATTTTGAAGGTTTGCAGGTTGACTTCTACAAGGAGATTCAAGAATCTACAAGGAAAGCTGAGCATTGGAGAAGCTTGAGAGAACTTCAAGGAAGCTCACAAGAACTTCAGGCCTCACTCAAAGTTCCCACATTGCCATATCCAAACTCAACTGAACAAGGTATTTTTCAAAGTTCCATCTCCTTATTTAGGCATCCTTAAGCTTAGATTTGTGAAGCAAAAATGTAGTCCCTAACTTGCTTAAGCTGTACATATGCATAGTTTTTATTTATATTAACTGAGCTAAGAGTATTTGGTTGTGGAATATGCTGAAAAAACTAGGTCAGAAATTAGGGCCATTAAAATTCTCCCTGGTCTTTTAGAGTTAGGTCATGAATTTTATATCACTAGAATCGTGAGATCATAAGCTACCTTTTTTGTGTTATGAGTTTTTGATTTTATGCAAGCATGAGCAAGAACAAGATTTGAAGGCAGAGCGCGCACGTTTGTTTGGCTGGAGGACAGGGACGACAGGTTTTGGGCCTGGCGCGCCTTGGGCCTGTTTGTCCTACTTTTCACACCTCCATGTTTCCTATTTGCACCCCCCTTGCATTTTTTTATATTTTGCATATTTTTTCATTTCTTTTATGTTTATTGACTTTAATATTTTTTTCTGAATATTAAAAAATCCCAAAAATATTTTCTTTTTTTTTTGCATTTTTTTTATTTTATTTTTTATTTTATTTGGCATAAAAATAGTTTATTAGGTTTTATTTTCTTAAATAAACTTGTAAATAATAAAAATACTTAAATATTTTATTTTTTTATTTTATACACATTAAATATTTATTTTTCATACATATTGAATTTTTAATATTTACACATAATATTATTATTATTATTCTTGAACAAAAATGAATAAAAGAATATTAAAAAACAATATTTTCTTTTAAAACAAAAACTAGGGTTTCCCCTTTCAAAAATAATAACATTATTTTTTTCTTATTTTTAGGACTTTGATAATTTTATTTTCTCATACATAAAACAATTACAAAACATTGTTTTGCATATTTACATTTTATTGCATATTAAAATAATTGTTTATTTATTTATTGTACAATAAATTCAATTGGGTTGTAATAGTGAATTAGGGTTTTATTTTGTGCAAATATCCCCATTCAAAACTTGTATCCCCCTCCCATAATATTGTTGTAATAATTTAGATTTACTTTACGCAATTTATCGCATTATATACATGTTTAGTAAATTAGGGTTTGTATGATAAGACGAAAATCAAACAAATAGACATGACCTAATTCAAGATAAACAAAATGCATGAAAAATGACAACACATTGTACACAAGCACCTCTAGGGTTTCATCCACTTGGTTGCCTTAAAACATGGCCATGGTATGCATGCTAGGTATCTTGGCAAAACAATACAAAACAAAAGATCATAGTCCCTCGATGACGCTATCAAAAGGTTGCCTAAAATCAAAATGATCTTAGTCCCTCAAAACTTGCTAAAGATACTTGGCAATATTGTTATCATGGTCATACGATGACCCACGCCCGTCCCGTTTAACATCCAAAGATAGGGTTGTCTACCAAAACAATGGTAGGTCAACAACATCAAAGGAATAAAAATGTACAAGAAAGACTTTTGAGTAGGTAGATAGATTCTAGTTACTTGATCAACTTCAAAACAATCCTTGCTATTTTCAAGCAAACACACACATTTCAAAACATTTTCCAAACAACTTTCAAAATATTGAAACATTTTTCAAAAGACAAACATCTTTGTATACATTCTTACAAACAAGAATCATTACAAAGATTGCCTAAACGATGGCCTCTTTTCAAAATACTTTTAAAACCACACAAAGCACCATTTCAAACAATTGCAAAATCAAAGCAAGTGATCTAAAACAAGTAACTAAGAGCCCATGGAAAACCATGGATGAAAAGGGTGCTAGCACCTTCCCTTTTCATAATCTACCCCCCGAACCCAAAAACAATCTCAAAGGTCTTTCCTATGCTTTTTTACCTTTCCTTTTGGATAAAATAAAATTCGGTGGCGACTCTTGCTAAAACGCAACATTTGCAAACACAAACGCAAAACCTCAAGTCAGTTCTCCCACCGCATCACAGAACTGGCGACTCTGTTGGGGATATATTATAAAAGTGGGGTTACCTTAGGGTTTTAGATCACCTTTACATGCTTATATTGCTTGATTTGTTTGCTTTACACTTTGGTTCTATTGTTTGGGTTTGAATCCTCTACCCGAATTTGGGAAACATTCATAGGTAAATAACAATACATTGTGGAAACTGTGCGGGGTATACCGACATGGTCTAAGCAATAGCTATATTAGTGCGAAATATTTGTGGGTACCGGTAGCCTTTGAGTTAATCAAAGAGAATACAGGGCCGCTGAGTGATCTCATGAAGCACTAATGGACTTTTAGAACCTTTACTTGACTAACTTGGCCTTTTAGGATGTAGTGAGATGACCGGATTTGGTGCAGTCTGAAGTTGGTGGATACTCGATACTACACTCATGGAGGGTTGGTTCCTTGGAATATTTCGGTCGCCAGTAAAGAGGCTGAATTGAAACAATGAACAAGGAAACAATCCAGTGATATTGAGCTCCTTAGAACCCGGTTACTATTTCTAGGACAGGTTGAGCCAACTAAACCTCAAGAGGGTACTTACCTATGAAACCCCATGCAAGCCTAAACTAGGAACTTATGTGATTTTTTTGTACATATATACTTGTGCATAACATCATGGACATCATCAAGCATCATATGCATCCACTAACCATTTCAAGGATTTTGGAGATTCATCTTTGTTCTTGTTTTGTAGGTTATGGATTCACTTCGGCGGAAAATTGTCCAGATCAACCTTGTAAGAATTCCTCCACAACTCAAGGAGCTAGCTTCAAGGATTCCTGAGAATTCTCCATTCACCGAGAGACATGGTCGTCTACTTAACTTGGTCACCGTCAACATTGAGGAGGATATGCTGAAAGTTCTCTTCCAGTTCTTTGACCCTTTGCATCATTGCTTCACATTTCCTGACTACCAACTTGTGCCTACTTTGGAGGAATTTTCTCAACTCTTGAGGATTCCTATTCTCAATAAAATACCCTTCAAAGGTACGGAAAGAGATCCAAAGCCAGAAGATATTGCTCAAGCCTTACACTTGCACTCCTCTGATGTCACAACCCATTGGGAAACTAGAAGTGGTGTCAAAGGCTTCTTGTCAAAGTTTCTGTTTGAGAAGGCCCAAAGTTGTTGGAATTCTATAGACTTGGAAGCTTTTGAGGATATTGTAGCTCTTCTCATCTATGGGATGGTCTTGTTCCCTAATCCTAACTAACTTATAGATGTGAGTGCTGTCAAAATTTTCATGACTCGCAACCCAGTGCCTACATTCCTTGGGGATATCCTCCACTCTTTTCACACTCGTACAATGAGGAAAAGAGGTGTTCTCATGTGTTGAACTCCTCTACTGGTAAGATGGTTTATTTCTCATCTTCCCCAATCAATTTTGAAGAATGAGAAAGGTTTGAGGTGGTGACAACGATTGATGACTCTTACACATTCAAATATTCATTGGTGTTCTCGATCAAAAGAGAATGTCATCATCATTGACCGTTGTGGGGAATTCCCTAATGTCCCTCTACTAGGAATTAAGGGAGGCATCACCTACAACCCTTGCTTGGCTCTGAGACAGTTTGGTTACGCCCGAAGGGATGACCCACATGACATGCTGATTCAAGGTTTGGTTTTCGACTTCGACAACAAAAACCAAGGACTCCGACAAAGGTTCATCCGAGCTTGGAGAATGCCCAACAAGGTGGACAGTAAGACCTTGGGACACAAGAATTCCATCCCTCTTGAGCCTTACCTCAAGTGGGTACGAACCCGCGCCTAAAGTCTTATGATGCCTTACCCCTACATTCTCCCAGTGATTTTAGAGCCTGTTATGGAAGGAGAGGTTCCATACACCCTCCTACATCTTGACATGCCAACATCACTCAAAGATTTACAAAGGAGTTGGATACAACTCAAGGGAGAGCGCGATACTTTTGAAGCCCAATTCTACGCAAGCGAGAAGAAGGTTTTGGAACTTGTGATTGGTGGAAATAGAACTGACTGTTTTTTTTAGCTGGTTCGCGAAATGTCGCGGTAAGCAAGAGTCGCCACCGTATTTTATGTTCTCCAACATGGAAAGGACAAAAGCACAGCAAAATTCCTTCTTTGAGAATGTTTCTCGGTTCGGGAGGTAGATTTATAGAAAGGGAAGGTGTTAGCACCCTTTCTATCCATGGTTATCCATGGGCTCTTAGGTACTTGCTCTTATGTTTTCAAAATTTGTTTGCTTTTCAAGTGTATGTGGGTTTTGAAAAAGTTTCGTTTGAAAAATTTCTAGTTAACTCTTGTATCTGTCCTCAAGAGTGTATGAAATATTCGTTTGAAAAAACTTTTTGAAAGTGTAGGTGTGAAAAAGATGTTTTTGTTTGTTTGAGAGAGCAAGTACCCAGGAGAAATCTACCTACTCTAAGGAATTAAGTTGTGTAAGAGTCCTTTAGACAGTACTATCCCACTATTGAGAAGTAGGTAGCACCGTCGTTGGAGTTATTCGGGTCAATTCGATTATTAGGGACATGTGGTCACTAAAGCAACGTTAGGACGTTTTAGTGGTAATCCTAATGTCTTAGATCATTTTTATCGAGGCGACCATTTCGAGGCAACTTATGATCTTGGGACAAAGGACGACCTCTAAAACATCCTATACTTAATGACCACGTTCGAGGCAACCAAGTGAGGTGTATCCTAAGAGTGGCATGTGCAAGTGTATCAATTTTCAGTTATTTTACTCTTGCATGTCATGGTGAGCTATTGTTGATTTTTAAGTTTAAGAGTTAATCTTGTCATGCAATCCTAGTTAGCATACATCTAAGCAGTTTAATATATGTACAGGAATTTAAAGTGCGGGAATTGTAAACCCTATGCTATTACAAGGCTTTCAGGGAGGGGGATTATTTACATGTCCAAAAATTGGGGAAATAAAAGCAGTAAAAAGGGTCTTAGTCAAGCTATTACATCCCAATAAGCAGTTACAATAAAATAAACGCGCGCGAATCTGAAAATAAACTCTAAAAATGCTAAGAATAAAATATTTTTTGTTGTTTTATCTTATTTCGGGAAAATGATCTAAATCTTTTTAATTTTAGTTTTTTTGAGAAAATGTTAAGATAATTAAGAGATTAATTAAGAAAGTTAATTTTAATAGAAAAAAAAACTAACCTAATGTTTTTGTGATTTTTTTTTATTTTAATGTTAATTAAAAAGATTTAAAAAAAAGGTCAATGAAAACAAAAATAAAACACAAGGGGGGATCCTTCGATCCAGCGAAAAAGGAGTTTCGACCCAGGGAGAGAAATGGTCCTTTCGATTGGGCCAGACAGTGAGGCGTGAGTAGCCTTCGATCCAGGGAAGAGGATTTCCCTTCGATTATGGAGGTCATGGCTTTCGATCCAGGAATGAGATGCCTCCTTCGATCCAGCAGGCTAATGGGTTCGATCCAGAGAAGGGCTCTCCTTCGATCTGGGATGTTATACCTGCAAAAGCATGTTAGCAAAATAAAATGCAGGGCCTGGGTATTGAACCCCATGCCCTTTGATCCTGCGCTTGCTGGTTCTCTTCAGGCTATGTCTGCAGCAAGTGTTAGCAAACGAAAAACATGACCTGGGTGCTAAACCCAGGCCTTTCGATCCTGTCTAGGATGGCAAATAAAAAATAACAACAAGTAATAATGTGTTATGCAAAATGAAAGGTTTTTTGACAATTTACCCTCTCTTACAGTAGTTGGAACCTTCGATTTGGCACTGGCTGGATGGGAGCACTTTCAATCTGAGGGATTTTGGGCGTGGGCACCTTCGATCTGAAGGACTGCTTTGGCTTGGAAAATTCTAACAACCTTTGATGGATTGTTTGGGCAGCGCCTCTCCAATGCTTCTGATTTTCCTGCAGAGTTTTTGAAGAAGTGTGTATAATTTTCGTTCTATGATTTTCGTGTGATTTTTCGTGTAATTTTTTTGTGTGTCTTGTAATGTGTCACTGGCCTCCTATTTATAGGAGTGTGGGAGTGCACGAAAATGGCAAGGGACAACCATTAAAATAGGCCTTTAACGCTCTGGACAAAAATCAAACACATTAAATCATTTCCTTTTTTGAAACATTCGTGTCCCTTGAATGAACCTAGACGCTTAGATTTCGAGTGCTTTCAGGCCATGCTCTTCGATTAGTCCTGATTTGCCTCTTTCGAATGGACTCCCTGCGTACCCTTCGAATGGGCCTGGCCCAAATATCAATCGAAGGATTCCAATCGAAATGCTCTGCTAACAGGCCAATCAAAAGGTGTTGTTCATGCCAAATGAAGGACATGGTTGACATGCCTGTCGACATTGCCTTGACATAATTCCAATCGAATGCTTGTCCATAATGCCAATCGAAATACTCCTTCAGAATGCCAATCGAAATACTCCTTCAGAATGCCAATCGAAAGGTATTTGAAGTACCACTCAAAAATCTTCTTTTTCCTTAGGCAAGAGTTTGTGATCAACCAGGCAGGGGGAAGACTTTGGAAAACATGAGAGGGAAAATTTTGGGGTGCAACAGTTGCCCCTGTTCAATTTTCTTAAACCTGAGGATATAGATTGGCTTTCTAGCCTTTCGCGATCCGAAGGTGGAAGATGATTGAACACAAGAGTGCCCAGAAATTTGCACTCGCATGGTGTAGTATCAATATTGTGACGTCGGGAATGGGCTTACAAATGCCATTTGGAGATGGTTGGTAGGAGGATGGGCTTATAGATGCCATCTGGAGACTGTTGACAGGTGGATGGGCTTATAGATGCCATCTGGAGGTGTAATTTTTGTAAGTTGAAAGAGGGAACCTGTGTAGGGTTGCCTGATGTTAAGCTTGTGTAAAGTTGCATCTTGGAAAGAAGGACACTTGTGTAGGGTTGACTGATGATGAGCTCGTGTAAAACTGCATCTGAAATTCAGAAGGAACCTGTGTAGGGTTACTTTGATGACGAGTCCGTGTAAAACCGCATCTAGAGCTGAGAAGGAAACCTGTGTAGGGTTTACTGATGACGAGTCCGTGTAAAACTACGTCTGGAGTTTGAGAAGGGAACCTGTGTGGGGTTACTTTGATGATGAGCCCGTGTAAAAATGCATCTAAAATGGAAAAGGAACCTGTGTAGGGTTACTTTGATGACGAGTCCGTGTAAAACCGCATCTAGAGCTGAGAAGGAAACCTGTGTAGGGTTTACTGATGACGAGTCCGTGTAAAACTACGTCTGGAGAGAGAGAACCTGTGTAGGGTTTCTTCGGGATAAGTTCGTGTAAAACTTCTGGAGGACCCGGGGTAAGGTTACTGCAGGATAAGTTCGTGTAAAACTTCAGGATGAACCGGAGTAAGGTCATCTTGAGATAAGTCCGTGTAAGACTTCTGGAGGAACCGGGGTAAGGTTACTGCAGGATAAGTTCGTGTAAAACTTCTGGATGAACCGGGCTAAGGTCATCTTGAGATAAGTCCGTGTAAGACTTCTTCTGAAAGAAAAGGAACCGGGGTAGGGTTACTTTGATGATAAGTCCGTGTAAGACTTCGTTTGAAAATTGAGAAGGAATCGGTGTAGTGTTACTTTGATGATAAGTCCGTGTAAGACTTTGGGAGGAACCGGTGTAGGGTTACCTGAGGATGATCAAGTAGATAATTGTCCTATTTGGTTTCAGATATTAACCCACGATCAGTCGTCCACAGAATTTTCCTGGCTTGTTACCGGTGTTGATCTGGAACTGTAAAGGTAGATGGTAATCATCTTTTGATTGACTTTTTCCTGAAAAGACAAAGTATTAGTCGTATGCAATGTCATGATGCATGAATTGCATGATTTTAAGATGTTTTCAAAAATAAATGAGATTTGTGTTGTATGATGCGTATGCATGCTATAATGTATGAAGAGGTGATGTTTATGAATGTATTCTCGTTTGGGCAAATAAATCCTTGACAAATGCCGGGAGTTTGAATCCTGGGTTGATGTTGAAGAGTAGAGTTCTTCGTTTCCGTTGGGGATAATGGTTGCAAGAATAAACCGGTAGGAGAAGATGACTCCGTCGGGGAATAAACTTGTTGGAGAGATTACTCTGCGGGGAATTACTCTGTGGGAAGAGATACCTTGCTGAGGTTTTGATGATAACCCTGCTGGGGGTTCCGTTGATAAGCTCTGTTGGAAGATTTGATGAACTTCGTTGGGGATAGGAAGAGCTTCGTCGAGGACGATCTTTCTGTGGTAATTAGCTGAGGATAACCCAGTTATAAGTTCTGGTGGGGAATAACCTTTTAATAAAGCCGGGGAGAAGCGTTCGTACTCTGCCGGTGATAAGCTTCCAGAATATACTGGGGATAAGCTTCCAGAATCTACTGGGGAGATTGATACAACTCTCCTGGGGAAACTTTTGGACTGTACTGGGGAGTGGCTCCACTGGATGTCTGGTATTCCACCGGGGAACAATCTTAGATTAAGACTACCGGGGATACTTGCTAAGGAATAGTTGTACATTCTACTGGAGGATATTGAGATTTTCTGGGGATATCTAACTTCTTTAAGGCTGACAGTAGACTAACTCTGCTTGGGGAGAGCGTTGTTGACTTGCTGGAGATACTGTACCTTGTCAGGGCTGACGGGAGACCAACTCTGCTCAGGGGAGAGTATTGCTGAATCTTATCTTACTCTGCGAGGAGTGAAGGTATCTTGGTCACGTTCTTCAGCTGAACCTACCTTAGTACCTTGGTGGGTAGAGCAACTAGATCGCTTAGACAACTCATATTGCCCCTGTTTCTGTGGGAGAAGATACCCGTGGAGGCGCTTGATGACTGCCGGTTGACAAATCTTCTTCTGGTAGGCAAGTGACGAGATGACGGAACATAGTCGTACGCTTTTGATCCCTAACTTTTGCCTGGTCCGCCCTTTCGGGTTTTCAGTCCACCGGGATACCCATTTTTGCCCAAGCCGCCTTTTCAGGTTTTCGACTTGCCGGGTGTACAGATTTTTTTTTCATTTCATCCCTTATTTTTTCCTAGGTGTGTCAACCTAGCGGGTCTTTGCTTATGCGTAGTATTTTTTCGACTATGTCCACGCTCTTAGGATACAGGAAGTTGTCACTGTCAGTAGTGCAGTGTTACCATACCACTAGAAGATCTTCGTTTGATCGTCCAATGCCCCAAGTGATCCAGATGGAGATTTGCCCCAAGCTGGTTGGCCTTTTGAGAGATTCTTAAAATCTTGACCTAACTGCCGCAGATGATGGACAATGATCGTGTATGCCCCCTTGGTTGGAAGTGCTTTTCCATTTAAGGTGACCTTTTGTTGAGAAGGCTTTTGTTCACTAGATGCTCGTCATGCAAAGTTCCCTGTTGTTCAAACAAATAATCATCTGCAAACAATGTTATTTTGAAAATGCAAAGCTTATGTCCTTTTCGAAAATGCATTTTTTTTTCATAAAAACAAGTGAATTTTATTTTGAACCGTGATGTCAACTCGTTATTTCACCGCAAGCCTTAAGGAGTCAGGATACCTTTGGTAACAGTATGCTTTCGAACTAACCCATGCTTCAGCTAGGACTTTTAAGGGTTGTAGCGTGGCCTGGTTCACGGTTTAAGAAACAAAGGATAAAGGCTCAAATTTTATTTGTACCCTCCCGTTCTTCCTGATGTTCTTCAATCCTAGGCTCAGCTAATCGTACGTTAGACCTTGTTTGAGTCTTTGCTTTGATATACCAGTGATGGTTTGAATATTGACAGTTTATTTGGAATAGGCAGTCGTTTCTTTCTTTTTTGTTGAGGGTTTGTAGGACCTCTTTCTTTTTGGTTGTGTTATCCCTAAATTTTGCCTGAACTATTTCTTTTGCGATTACAGTCAGCGGGATGCCCCAGTTTTGTAAGTCTCCATCATAGGTTTTGACTTAATGGGCTTTTATTTTTTTCTTGTAATGATTGCCTGTCTTTACGATTGTTCGGAACCATCACTGTCTTTTGCTTTGTAAGGACTTCTTTGGTGCTATTCGCTGTGCACTTGGATCAACTGAGAGAACTACCCTGCCCCGGGTTATAATTAAGGGTTTTAATTTTCGAAAAGAAAAACTCCTACTTCTTTGGCTCAAAGGGGGGTTGACGAGGGATTATCTTCCTTATAAGTGTTTAGGAATTGAAACAATGCATGTACCTCATCAGCGGGGTCTGTTTAAAAGCATACTGTAGATTGTGGTATCGTTTTCGTCATCCTCCCTCAAGAGGCTTTAGAATTTTCAATCGAGAGTTGAACATCAAGAAAAAATAAAAGCAATTTTGAATATAGAGAACACAATTACTTCAAAACAGACACGTGTAATGCATTAATGAAATAATAGAGTTTGACATGATAATTGTTTGAATAAGCAAAGAAAATACAACTTGAACATTCGAATGAACAAAAAGTCTTCTAGTCTCAGGACATGTCACTTCAAATTGTGAGTCTCGCAGGGATAGTAGAAGAACTCGACCTGACCATCTGGGGTGAATTCCACTGCTCCCTCATCAATCAGGTCTTGAATTTTGTTCTTCAAAGTCCGACAGTCGTCGGTGTCATGTCCAGGACTGTCAGAATGGTATGCACACCTTGCATCAGGATTGTACCTTGGGAAGGCTGTGTTGAGCTTCTTAGGAGGGTCCCTTAATGTCACCAGATTCAATCTTAACAGGTGTTGTAAAGCTTGAGACAGCGGCATGTTGATCTTGGTAAATTTCCTTCGGTCAACCCGCTGCTTTTGGTGAGGTTGATGCTGGGCTTGTGACCCTGAAGCAAGCTGAGGAGCTTTTCCCTTGTCTTCTTGCCCCAGAGGTGGTTGAATGATGACTTGATCTTCAACCTTAGATGTTTGCCCCAGTTGGTTATCCCGCAGCAGTTGGTTGACGAGAACCCTGAGCTCTTCTTGTCTTTGAGCTAAGTCTTGAATGAGAGCCATCTGCCCCAGCATTTGGGTTCTCATTGTATCTACCTCAGCTTGCAGACGTTTCAGCCGTTCGTCTTTATCGTCTTCTGGACTGTTCCTGACCAAAGTCCCCATGAGGAGTGTTCTCAGCTCTTCCTGCCCCTTGGATAGATTTAGGAGGATCTCCCCGAACCGAGTCTCTTGAGCATGAAGATCCTGGTTGCCTTGTTGGGAAGCCATTGCTGAAATAAACAGCGAAGAAGGTAAGTGACCCGTAACAAGGGTACCTGTTATGCAATGATGTGTATGTATTCATGCAATGTTTTCAAGGATCTCGCAGGGTAAACAAGAAAATTGTTAGAATTTGAATTTCGTAGCTTGATTGAAGGAACTTCATGTTGTTGAGAGTCCTTCTTCAAGAGTCAAGGCTCACCATATCGAGTGGGTCATAACCCCTGACTCAAGTTATCCCCTTTTCCCCTTGCTAGGTATCATGACCTGCATCACAAACCCTTGAGATCCTTGAAATGAATTAGTCCTTATGTAGGATGTATGCAATGGTATGATAGCATGATGTTATGATATGCGTGGAGTGATGTAAGTAAACCCTGTTATGAGTCCAGGTTAAGGACTGTAAACAAGACCTGCAAGAAACTCAAGTGTCAGATAACAAGCATGCAAGTAGTCAAGCTTGAAGGCACACAAGTCACACAAGACAACCCTTAGAGTTCAGGCCAGCATGAAGTTTGGGGTACTACCCTCTTGAAGTTGGTGGGCTCAAAAACCTGTCCTATCAAAAGTAACCGGGTTCTAAGGAGCTCAATATCATTGGGTTGTTTTCTATGTTCATCGTTTTGATTTAGCCACTGAACTGGCGATCAAAATATTCCAAGAAAACAACCCTCAATGAGTGTGGTATCGAGTATCAACCAACTTCGGACTGCACCAAACTCAGTCATCTCACTACCCCTAAAGAGGCCAGGATGGTCAAGTAAGGTTCCTAAGGTCAGTTCATGCTTCACGACACCACGCGGCGGCCCCGTACTCTCCTTGACTTGACTCAAGGGTTACCGGTACTCACCAAAGTGCCACATCAACGTAGCAAACTGCTTCAACCATGTCGGTATACCCCGCATAGTTCCCTCACAGTTTGTTGCTACTTTCTAAGAGATATCCCCCAGATCCGGGTTAGGATCTATGAAACTCCCAAGACAGGCCCATAATATTAAAGCAAACAGATCAAGCAATTGAAAACATGATGATGAACTATTCCTAAGGTACACCTCACTTTTAAAGTATCCCCAGCAGAGTCGCCAGTTCTGTGATCGGTGGAAATAGAACTGACTGTTTTTTTTAGCTGGTTCGCGAAATGTCGCGGTAAGCAAGAGTCACCACCTTCTTTTATGTTCTTCAACATGGAAAGGACAAAAGCGCAGCAAAATTCCTTCTTTGAGAATGTTTCTCGGTTCGGGAGGTAAATTTATAGAAAGGGAAGGTGTTAGCACCCTTTCTATCCATGGTTATCCATGGGCTCTTAGGTACTTGCTCTTATGTTTTCAAAATTTGTTTGCTTTTCAAGTGTATGTGGGTTTTGAAAAAGTTTCGTTTGAAAGATTTCTAGGTAACTCTTGTATCTGTCCTCAAGAGTGTATGAAATATTCGTTTGAAAAAACTTTTTGAAAGTGTAGGTGTGAAAAAGATGTTTTCGTTTGTTTGAGAGAGCAAGTACCCAGGAGAAATCTACCTACTCTAAGGAATTAAGCTGTGTAAGAGTCCTTTAGACAGTACTATCCCACTATTGAGAAGTAGGTAGCACCGTCGTTGGAGTTATTCGGGTCAATTCGATTATTAGGGACATGTGGTCACTAGAGCAACGTTAGGACGTTTTAGTGGTAATCCTAATGTCTTAGATCATTTTTATCGAGGCGACCATTTCGAGGAAACTTATGATCTTGGGACAAAGGACGACCTCTAAAACATACTATACTTAATGACCACGTTCGAGGCAACCAAGTGAGGTGTACCCTAAGAGTGGCATGTGCAAGTGTATCAATTTTCAGTTATTTTACTCTTGCATGTCATGGTGAGCTATTGTTGATTTTTAAGTTTAAGAGTTAATCTTGTCATGCAATCCTAGTTAGCATACATCTAAGCAGTTTAATATATGTACAGGAATTTAAAGTGCGGGAATTGTAAACCCTACGCTATTACAAGGCTTTCGGGGAGGGGGGTTATTTACATGTCCAAAAATTGGGGAAATAAAAGCAATAAAAAGGGTCTTAGTCAAGCTATTACATCCCAATAAGCAGTTACAATAAAATAAACGCGCGCGAATCTGAAAATAAACTCTAAAAATTCTAAGAATAAAATATTTTTTGTTGTTTTATCTTATTTCGGGAAAATGATCTAAATCTTTTTAATTTTAGTTTTTTTGAGAAAATGTTAAGATAATTAAGAGATTAATTAACAAAGTTAATTTTAATAGAAAAAAAAACTAACCTAATGTTTTTGTGATTTTTTTTTATTTTAATGTTAATTAAAAAGATTAAAAAAAAAAGGTCAATGAAAACAAAAATAAAATACAAGGGGGGATCCTTCGATCCAGGGAAAAAGGAGTTTCGACCCAGGGAGGGAAATGGTCCTTTCGATTGGGCCAGACAGTGAGGCGTGAGTAGCCTTCGATCCAGGGAAGAGGATTTCCCTTCGATTATGGAGGTCATGGCTTTCGATCCAGGAATGAGATGCCTCCTTCGATCCAGCAGGCTAATGGGTTCGATCCAGAGAAGGGCTCTCCTTCGATCTGGGATGTTATACCTGCAAAAGCATGTTAGCGAAATAAAATGCAGGGCCTGGGTATTGAACCCCAGGCCCTTTGATCCTGCACTTGCTGGGTCTCTTCAGGCTATGTCTGCAGCAAGTGTTAGCAAACGAAAAACATGACCTGGGTGCCAAACCCAGGCCTTTCGATCCTGTCTAGGATGACAAATAAAAAATAACAACAAGTAATAATGTGTTATGCAAAATGAAAGGTTTTTTGACAATTTACCCTCTCTTACAGTAGTTGGAACCTTCGATTTGGCACTGGCTGGATGGGAGCACTTTCAATCTGAGGGCTTTTGGGCGTGGGCACCTTCGATCTGAAGGACTGCTTTGGCTTGGAAAATTCTAACAACCTTTGATGGATTATTTGGGCAGCGCCTCTCCAATGCTTCTGATTTTCCTGCAGAGTTTTTGAAGAAGTGTGTATAATTTTCGTTCTATGATTTTCGTGTGATTTTTCGTGTAATTTTTTTGTGTGTTTTGTAATGTGTCACTGGCCTCCTATTTATAGGAGTGTGGGAGTGCACAAAAATGGCAAGGGATAACCATTAAAATAGGCCTTTAACGCTCTGGACAAAAATCAAACACATTAAATCATTTCCTTTTTTGAAACATTCGTGTCCCTTGAATGAACCTGGACGCTTGGATTTCGAGTGCTTTCAGGCCATGCTCTTCGATTAGTCCTGATTTTCCTCTTTCGAACGGACTCCCTGCGTACCCTTCGAATGGGCCTGGCCCAAATATCAATCGAAGGATTCCAATCGAAATGCTCTGCTAACAGGCCAATCAAAAGGTGTTGTTCATGCCAAATGAAGGACATGGTTGACATGCCTGTCGACATTGCCTTGACATAATTCCAATCGAATGCTTGTCCATAATGCCAATCGAAATACTCCTTCAGAATGCCAATCGAAATACTCCTTCAGAATGCCAATCGAAAGGTATTTGAAGTACCACTCAAAAATCTTCTTTTTCCTTAGGCAAGAGTTTGTGATCAACCAGGCAGGGGGAAGACTTTGGAAAACATGAGAGGGCAAATTTTGGGGTGCAACAGAACTCACTCGTCAACTTCACGAAGAGCAGACTCTCAACACCTACATTTCACCAAAGAGGATGCGCAACGTCTTCTTACCTTAGAATTTTGTATTATTTTTCCCATGGGGCATTGATGTACTAACAAATTCTATCTTATTAATATGACGTGTGTTTCTTTTTTGTTTAAAAAAATTTTGAATTTCTGAATCCTTGAAAGCATTACAGGAATACATATCATTCATCATATGCATAAGCAGGTCTTCACACCAAGTTTCCTCATCTCTCTGCTGTTTATTTCAGCAAGATGGATATTGAACAAACGGTCAAAGACTTACATGCTCAGAATTCACAATTTCAACAGCTACTCTTGACCTTGGCCAAGGGGCAGGAGGAGCTCAAGACTCTACTAGAGAAAGAAAAAGAGAAAAAGAAGAAGAAGAGAGTTGGTGTGGCTATCTTGGGCAGAAGGTTTGAAGGACAAGCCATACAAACTTTGGAATTCCCATCAACATCTGAAGAGGGGGAAGGAAAAGGAAAGGGAACTGCAGTGCCATCTGATTCTGAGGCAGAGGAAGAGGAAGATGAGGACTATTTTGAACAGCAGTATCCTCCGGCCGATGAAAAATACAAAAACATGGAAGAACGTCTAGCTGCTATGGAGATACAGAGAGTGCCTGGGCTGGACTTTGAGGAGTTAGGGTTGGTTTCTGAAAATGTAATCCCTCCTAAATTTAAAATGCCACTGTTTGCTAAGTACGATGATGTGTCTTGTCCCAAGATGCACCTACGATCTTATGTCAGGAAAATTCAACCACATTCTTCTGACAAAGACCTGTGGGTCTACTTTTTCCAGGACAGTTTATCGGGGACGCAGTTGGATTGGTTCTACCAGTTGGAGAGGTATGATGTGCATAATTGGGAAGATTTGGCAGTCGCCTTCTATAAACAGTACCAATACAACACCGACTTGGTGCCGACCCGTACTCAGCTACAGAGTATGGCTATGGCTACCATTGAGGGCTTTAAAGACTACGCTCAAAAATGGAGGGATTTGGTTGGAAGGGTGCAACCACCTTTATCTGAAAGAGAGCTAGTGGACATGTTCTTGGGGACTCTGTCAGGTCCTTTCTTTAATCACCTGATTGGAAGCTCCTCTACAGGTTTCACTGAGTTAATTCTAACTGGCGAAAGGGTGGAAGCCGATATTAGAAGCGGGAAAATTCAAAAAGATGCATCTACCTCTGTTGCTGCAAAAAAGCCCTTCACCGGAAAGAAGGAAGTGTCTACTGTCTATGCCCAGAGGAATCAGGGAAGAACCGAACGATGACCAACAGTGGGGGCCGTCATGATTCAGAAGTCTGCGTCAGACCAACAGAGAAACAATCAGTCGAGGAATGATCAGCCGAGGAATAACTAGCAAAGGATGGAAAGGCCTGTAAGGCAATTCACCAAGATAAACATAACTCTTGCTCAAGTCTTACCCCATCTCTTGAAGTTGAACCTGGCGATGCTAAAGGAGGCCCCTAAAAATCCTAACACTGCTTCTCCACACTACCATCCTAACGCCAGATGCGCGTACCACTCAGAAAGTCTAGGGCACGACACCAATAACTGTTGGGCCTTGAAGAACAAGATTCAAGATCTAATTGACGCAAAGGAAGTTGAATTTGAAGCTCCTGAAAAGCCGAATGTTATCTCTGCTCCAATGCTGAGGCATGATGTCAGTGCACTAGAGGATAGTGAAGAAGAGGGCAGACTGGAAGACTGGATTTTCCCTACTGTTGAAGGAGGACTGTGCAACTAGGAAGCAAAAGACTTTGTTCCGATTACTTTCATACCGCAGTAATTTATCTTTTCCATTTATGTTGGATCTGTAATAATTCACAAATAATTCGTAATTTTCAACCTTGTGTCTTACCCAAGGCACATAGGTCCATTTGTAAGGGTTCTTATTTTCATTTCATATGTCATTTTAATTAATCATGGACGCTTTTCATATTTAAACCTTTTGTGCTCATTGTCTTTCTTTTTACATTTTGTTGTTTTAAGATGGTTATGTCCTTACACACACCCACACTCACAAATGCAGGTACCATTCCACTCCGGAACCCATGGGTAACGATACTGCTATAGCCTTCAGTGACTCTGAAGATCTGATCAACCAAGCCGAATACGAAGGTGAGGAAGATTGTGAGGTGCCAGGGGAATTGGCCAGACTTTTACAGCAAGAAGAAAGAACAATTCAGCCTCATGAAGAGCAGTTGGATACAATCAAATTGGGAACTGAGGAAGACAAAAAGGAAATCAAGATAGGTGCCAACCTAGAGCCGAGTGTCAAGGATCGTCTGATTCAGCTACTGCATGACTATGTTGAAATCTTCGCCTGGTCATACGAAGACATGCCGGGACTTGATACAGACATTATGGTACACCGTCTCCCCACAAGAGAAGACTGTCCACCAGTGAAACAAAAGGTCCGCCGCATGAGACCTGACATGTCAGAGAAGATCAAAGCAGAAGTTATGAAGCAGTTCAATACTGGATTTCTGGCTGTTACTTCCTATCCACAATGGGTTGCTAACATTGTTCCCGTGCCTAAGAAGGACGACAAAGTGAGAATGTGCATGGATTATAGAGACTTAAACAGGGCCAGCCCTAAAGATGACTTTCCACTTCCGCACATTAACATTTTGGTTGACAACACAACTCAACACAAAGTATTTTCTTTCATGGACGGATTCTCAGGCTATAACCAGATCAAAATGGCACCTGAGAACATGGAGAAACTACTTTTGTTACACACTGGGGTACGTTCTGCTACAAAGTGATGCCATTCGGACTGAAGAATGCCGGGGAAACCTATCAATGCGCCATGGTAGCTTTGTTTTATGATATGATACATCATGAGATAGAGGTCTACGTAGATGACATGATAGCCCGATCACAAACGAAAGAAGAACACCTTGATCACTTGCAAAAGCTGTTTGTCAGGTTGAAGGAGTACAAGCTCAGATTGAACCCAAACAAGTGTACATTCGGAGTCCGGTCCGGTAAGCTCTTGGGTTTCATTGTCAGCAACAAAGGCATCGAGGTTGATCCTTCCAAAGTCAAAGCTATACAAGAAATGCCTACTCCTCGCACTGAGAAGGAGGTCAGAGGTTTCTTGGGACGCCTAAACTACATTGCAAGGTTCATTTCTCACCTAACATCTACCTGTGAACCAATCTTCAAGCTGTTGAAGAAAGATCAGGTAGTTAAATGGAATGATGACTATCAAATTGCTTTCGATAAAATCAAGGAGTATTTTCTAGAACCTCCTATCCTGATGCCACCCGTCGAAGGGAGACCGCTAATCATGTATCTGATTGTCCTAGATAATTCAATAGGGTGCGTGCTGGGCCAACATGACGAGTCTGGCCAAAAAGAGCATGCCATTTATTACCTTAGCAAAAAGTTTACCGACTGTGAGACCCAATACTCACTGCTCGAGAAAACTTGTTGTGCTTTGGTATGGGCTGCTCGCCGGCTAAGGCAGTATATGTTGACTCATACCACTTTGCTGATATCTAAGATGGATCCGATCAAGTACATCTTTGAGAAGCCTGCTCTATCCGGAAGAATAGCTAGATGGTAGATGATCCTAATGGAATACGACATACAGTACACGGCCTAAAAAGCTATAAAGGGGAGTGTGCTAGTCGATCATCTGGCCCATCAAGTTGTCGAAGATTATCAATCCATGAGGTTTGACTTCCCTGACGAGGACATCATTACATTAGACAACATTGAAGAGAACAGACCATATGAAGGACCTGAACAAGGATCCCGATGGACCCTGTATTTTGATGGGGCTTCTAATGCACTTGGCAACGGTATCGGCACGGTACTCATTTCCCCATAAGGTTGCCATACACCTTTCACCTCCAGACTTTGCTTCAACTGTACGAACAACATGGCAGAGTATGAAGCTTGCATCTTTGGACTCAAGGCTGCTATAGACTTGGGAATCAAATCCTTAGATGTGTTTGGGGACTCATCTTTGGTCATCAGTCAGATCAAAGGAGATTGGGATACTAAACATCCAAACCTCACCCCTTACAAAGAACATGTCTTGACATTGTTACCACATTTCGAGCAGATTACCTTCGAGCACTTCCCGCGAGAAGAAAATTAGCTAGCAGATGCTCTAGCTAGAATGTCATCCATGTTTAAACTTGATTGGGACAATGAGGCTCCCCAAATCACCATTCAACGGATGGTTAAACTTGCACATTGTCACGAGATTAATACCGAAGAAATAGTGGAACAGTCGTGGTTTCATGAAGTCAAAAGGTATCTCGAGGCTAAGGAATACCCTGAAGGAGCTTCAGTCAATGATAAAAAGTTCTTAAGGAGATTCTCGGTAAAGTTCTTCTTAAGTAATGGCATCTTGTACAAGCGCAATCATGATTCTATTCTGCTCCGTTGTGTGGATAAAGATGAAGCTGAAAAGATCATGGCTGAATTGCATGAGAGCACCTTTGGCACTCACTCTAGCGGGCATACGATGGCTAAGAAGATTCTACGGGCAGGCTATTACTGGTCTATCATGGAAGCTGACTGCTATCAACACTCCCGTACCTGCCACAAATGTCAAATTTATGCAGATAAGGTGCACGTGCCTCCTGTTCCTCTAAATGTCTTAACAGCTCCTTGGCCCTTTGCTATGTGGGGAATCGACATGATTTGAGAGATCAAGCCTACAGCATCCAATGGACACCGCTTCATTCTGGTGGCCATTGACTACTTCACCAAGTGGGTCGAAGAAGCTTCATTCGCATCCGTTACTAAGAATGTGGTTGCCTGCTTCATCAAACATAATCTTATTTTCCGGTACGGTATCCCCGAAAGGATCATCACTGATAACGGTACAAACCTTAACAATACTATGATCACCGCCTTGTGCGAGCTGTTCAAATTTCAACATCACAATTCATCTCCCTACCGGCCAAAGATGAATGGTGCAGTTGAAGCTGCTAACAAAAATATCAAGAAGATCGTACAAAAGATGACAGTCACCTACAAGGACTGACATGAAATGTTACTGTTTGCTCTTCATAGGTACCGTACCACGACACGCACATCAACTGGGGCAACACCCTATTCCTTGGTATATGGCATGGAGGCTGTTTTACCTATCGAGGTTCAGATTCCCTCTTTGACAATCATGAAGGATGCTGGTTTGAGTGAAGACGATTGGATTCAGACCCGGCTTGATCAACTTAACTTGATTGACGAAAAGAGACTTACTGCTATTTGTCATGATCAGACGTATCAAAAGAGGATGATCAAGGCTTTCAACAAGAAAGTCAAATGCCAAGTATATCAAGTCGGGGATCTAGTGATCAAGCGCATTATCTTGTTGCAAAGTGATCCCAGGGGAAAATGGACTCCTACTTACGAAGGACCATTTATAATCAAGAACATCTTTTCTGGTGGGGCAATGATCTTAACCACCATGGACGGCGATGACCTGCCGCACCCTGCGAACACAGACATAGTCAAAAGATATTACGCATGAATGACCCGCTAGGTTGACACACCTAGGCAAAAAAGGGCATCCCGGTGAATCGAAAACCCGAAAGGGCGGTTCAGGAAAAAATTAGGGATAAACAAAAAAAAATCCATACACCCGGAAAGTTGAAAACCTGAAAGGGCGACTTGGGCAAAAAAGGGTTTCCCGGTGGACTGAAAACCTGAAAGGGCGGTCCAGGCAAAAGTTAGGGAATTAAAGCGTATGACTATGTCTCGTCGGATCACAGAAACCTAAAATTGCAAATTAGGGTTTAATTTGAAATTTTTTCATAACAGAAAATTTCTAAGTTATGAAAATTTCTTATTTTTTCCCAACTTTCCACAAATTTTTCACCATGATGCAATTGGATTCAAACAAAACTTCCAACATGAAAGTTGTAGTCCTCCATGAAATCTACAACTTTTATTCACAAAGTTTTCTCAAAACATGCTTGGATCTCAAGTTATGATTTTGTGAATAAGGGTCCATAAACTTTTTAACTTAGTGAAATTTTCCCTAGTTTAGGCAGATTTTTGACCTAACTTCATGACAACTTTTCACCTAGTTCCAAGAGGAATCTCAAAATGAATTTCAAATATGGATTGTAGAGAATGTTACAAGCTTTCCAAAATGTTCAAGAACTCTCAAAGATCATTTATGGTTAGGGAGAATCGAAGAAATGAAAATGGCAATTTATCACTTTTGTTCAAGGCATTTTTCACAATGGTTCAAGTTGCAAATTTGTCCTAGCATGCTTGTACCTTACATTACAGGTCCTAATCCTTTCTACACTCCATAATTGAATGCTAATTCAGTGGAAAATGACTTTATTTTGATCTTTGGAGCATTGTATATTGAATTAATCCAAAAATGGCATAAAGTTCATAATACTACTTTGATAAAGCATGCTTTTTGCAACTTTGCAAATCTTAAGCCATGGACCTGATCTTTTGTTGAAAACAAGATCCACAGTTATCAGGAAAAGTTTACCAACTCTCATTAGCTAAGGAACTAGCAAGTACAACACTTTAGCATCGTCACTTCCAACTTTCTTCAAAAGCAAGAAAACTTGCAAAAGTCAAGACAACTTGTGTATCTGCTAAAGGCAAGCCTTGGCATCATTTCAAACAACTTCAGAACTTTGTAACAAGCCTAAGCAAGAATTGCTAACATCCCAAACACCCTCAAACACAAAAAACACTAATTTTTGCCCAAACAGGGCAACCTCTGCAAATCACTTGCCAACTTGAAACTTGCTCGTGCGTTTTGATTTGTAACACTTCAAACACATTACATATATCCTACCTAAGTTATCCAGGACTTTGTCTTACAAATGTAACCCCTGTTTCAAGGATCACCATTTTCATTTTGAAGGTTTGCAGGTTGACTTCTACAAGGAGATTCAAGCATCTACAAGGCAAGCTGAGCATTGAAGAAGCTTGAGAGAACTTCAAGGAAGCTCACAAGAACTTCAGGCCTCACTCAAAGTTCCCACATTGCCATATCCAAATTCAAATGAACAAGGTATTTTTCAAAGTTCTATCTCCTTATTTAGGCATCCTTAAGCTTAGATTTGTGAAGCAAAAATGTAGTCCTTAACTTGTTTAAGCTGTACATATGCATAATTTTTATTTATATTAACTGAGCTAAGAGTATTTGGTTGTGGAATATGCTGAAAAAACTAGGTCAGAAATTAGGGCCATTAAAATTCTCCCTGGTCTTTTAGAGTTAGGTCATGAATTTTATATCACTAGAATCGTGAGATCATAAGCTACCTTTTTTGTGTTATGAGTTTTTGATTTTATGCAAGCATGAGCAAGAACATGATTTGAAGGCAGAGCGCCGCGTTTGTTTGGCTGGAGGACAGGGATGACAGGTTCTTGGCCTGGCGCGCCTTGGGCCTGTTTGTCCTACTTTTCACACCCCCATGTTTCCTATTTGCACCCCCTTGCATTTTTTTATATTTTGCATATTTTTTCATTTCTTTTATGTTTATTGACTTTAATATTTTTTTCTGAATATTAAAAAATCCCAAAAATATATATATATTTTTTTTTTTGCATTTTATTTTATTATTTTATTATTTTTTTCTATTTTTTGGCATAAAAATAGTTTATTAGGTTTTATTTTCTTAAATAAACTTGTAAATAATAAAAATACTTAAATATTTTTATTTTATTATTTTATACACATTAAATATTTATTTTTCATACATATTTAATTTTTAATATTTACACATAATATTATTATTATTATTCTTGAACAAAAATGAATAAAAGTATATTAAAAAACAATATTTTCTTTTAAAACAAAAACTAGGGTTTCCCCTTTCAAAAATAATTACATTATTTTTTCTTATTTTTAGGACTTTGATAATTTTATTTTCTCATACATAAAACAATTACAAAACATTTTTTTGCATATTTACATTTTATTGCATATTTAAATAATTGTTTATTTATTTATTGTACAATAAATTCAATTGGGTTGTAATAGTGAATTAGGGTTTTATTTTGTTCAAATATCCCCATTCAAAACTTGTATCCCCCCTCCCATAATATTGTTGTAATAGTTTAGATTTACTTTACGTAATTTATCGTATTATATACATGTTTAGTAAATTAGGGTTTGTATGATAAGACGAAAATTAAACAAATAGACATGACCTAATTCAAGATAAACAAAATGCATGAAAAATGACAACACATTGCACACAAGCACCTCTAGGGTTTCATCCACTTGGTTGCCTTAAAACATGGCCATGGTATGCATGCTAGGTATCTTGACAAAACAATACAAAACAAAAGATCATAGTCCCTCGATGACGCTATCAAAAGGTTGCCTAAAAATAAAATGATCTTAGTCCCTCAAAACTTGCTAAAGATACTTGGCAATATTGTTATCATGGTCATACGATGACCCACACCCGTCCCGTTTAACATCCAAAGATAGGGTTGTCTACCAAAACAATGGTAGGTCAACAACATCAAAGGAATAAAAATGTACAAGAAAGACTTTTGAGTAGGTAGATAGCTTCTAGTTACTTGATCAACTTCAAAACAATCCTTGCTATTTTCAAGCAAACACACACATTTCAAAACATTTTCCAAACAACTTTCAAAACATTGAAACATTTTTCAAAAGACAAACATCTTTGTATACATTCTTACAAACAAGAATCATTACAAAGATTGCCTAAATGATGGCCTCTTTTCAAAATACTTTCAAAACCATACAAAGCACCATTTCAAAAAATTGCAAAAGTAAAGCAAGTGATCTAAAACAAGTAACTAAGAGCCCATGGAAAACCATGGATGAAAAGGGTGTTAGCACCTTCCCTTTTCATAATCTACCCCCCGAACCCAAAAACAATCTCAAAGGTCTTTCCTGTGCTTTTTTACCTTTCCTTTTGGATAAAATAAAAGTCGGTGGAGACTCTTGCTAAATCGCAACATTTGCAAACACAAACGCAAAACCTCAAGTCAGTTCTCCCACCGCATCACAAGTAGGTATGTCCATAGCTTCCTACTAAAATCATCGATAAATGTAATAAAATACCTATTGGCATCATACGAGTCGACTTGAATTGGACCACACACGTCAGAGTACACCACCTCAAGATGATGTTTGGTCCTATGACCTACATCCTTACTAAAAATACTATTGTGTTGCTTCCCTTGAACACACTCTTCACATGTCTCAGCTGGAACATTGATTTTAGGCAACCCGGTTACCATGACATTCCTTTGTAACACGTCGAGATCTCTAAAATTGATATGTCCAGGACGGTAATGCCACAACCATTCATCACCACTTTCTTCTGTAGAAAGACATCTATGTTACATCACTTTCAACTCTATCTCGAAAGTCTGGTTGGCAGCCATGGGTGCTTTGAGGACTAAAACTCCATTTCGATCCAAAACACGTAAAATCTTGTTTTCCATGTGAATCATGTAATTCTTCTCAAGTAATTGGTTAATACTCAAGATGTTACATTTAATTACAGGAATGTATAGCACATATTTAATCAAGGAATGACGTCCATCCTTTTCATGATCAAAACATCACTGACTCCATCAATTGCTAAAGTGGTATCATCCGCGAATTTCACTTTATTCTTTGTGGCTTGATTGATTTTGACAAACCAGTCCTTTCTACCTGTCATATGCCTTAAACAATAAGAATATAAGTACCACTCATCACTACCTTGGACTCCATCTTAACAGTTACGATTATTTTTTGCTCCGAACGCGTTTCTGCAGCATTTTTTGAGGTGTTGTCCAGTAGCTATTTTTGCCATAATTCTCCTATGAGATTATGACCAGAGGCATGTTATCATCATCCAACTCCTATTGATAAACCTAAGCATCATCACTTTGATTTTTCCTTGATTTCATGTTACATTCCTTTGCGAAATGACCAAGTTTATGGAAATTGTAACATTTCACATTACTCTTGTCAAACTTCTTGGTATAGTTTCTTTGACCACTACCTTTGGAGATGCTCTCACCTCTTTTACCCTATATAAGCCTTTGAATTTTGAGAATCTTTTCCACCAAAATTATGGAATTTTTCTTCCCCTTCGAAGACCACTTTCCTTCAATCGTTTACTCTTCTCGTTGAACCGTGCTTGCAACACAATCCCCGCTTTAGCTTTGTCATTTCCCTTTCATCCATTCTTTATTCGTGATCCTCAAGTGAACTTTAAAGATCCTCCTTTCTCAATGTAGAAGGTCCTTCAATTCCTCGATTGCGACCACGGTGTTGTCGAATCTTGACATTAAAGAACGTAAGATCTTTGATACAACATGCTGCTCTGAAATAGTTTCACAACAAGATTTCATATGGTTCACCAAACGCATTATATGCGTTACATAATCATTGATCGACTCCTTCTCTTTCATTTGCACCAATTCAAACTGCCTCTTGTGAGTTTGTAACCTCACCATATTTGCTTTATCATCCCCTTCATAAGATTTCTTCAAGATTTCCAATGCTTGCATCGCTGAGTCGCAATCTCCAACCTTTTCGAAGTTGTCATTGTCGATGCAGGAATGAATTAAGAAGAGTGCCTTATAGTCTTTATTCTTCTCTTCCTTGAATGCATCCTTCTAAGCCTATGTATCTTCTCCCTCAAGTGGTGTAACACCATTGTTAACCACTTCAAGAACGTCTTGATACCCAAAATAAACTTTCATTTGTTTACACCATTTGTCATAGTTCTTTGAATCAAGGGTTTGAAGATCGGTATGGACTCGATCATTATAAATGGTAGTCACCTTTGTAGTAGATTAATGGATCAGAACCGAGGCTCTTGACGCCAAATGTTGGAACAAGCACAAATCTTGTATGGTGAATCAATGGTGAAATATGGTTAATTGGAGAAAATGAAGTGAACGTGAATATGTGTAGAAATTTATATAGAGAGAGTAATTGAAATGAAATGTTATTATGACATTAGTATCAGACATTACAATGAGGGAGTAGATATAGGTACTAAAAAACATGTTGGAACCAAAACAGACCCATAAAATAGTTGAAAAAATAAAAACACGGGGAGGAAATTGATTTCCCAAAAGGGGGTAATCGATTTCCTCAACTCAAAACAAAAACGGAAAACAAAAATTACACATGGAAATCGATTTCCCCAAACTGAGAAATCGATTTCCTCTTCAAAACTTTAAATTTCCAGATTTCCAGAAGTGTTTTTTCAATAAGTTGTTTTCGAAGAAATGGTATCAGAAACTGTTAGTGTGTGAGGCACTTTTAGTGAGGAGAGAATAGAGAGAGAATAAGGAAATAAGTATTTGTATTATTGAATAGTACAAATAACGATATAGACTAGGACTATTTATATACAATCCTAATTGGGCTTGGGTCTACACAACTTAGATTATATTTAAATATTAAATCTAATCAAATCTAGTATAATATAATATTTTAACAAATGTAATTTAATATTTCAACACACACCCATAATCCAAGTTGTCGAACATACTCTAAAAATAGTCAATCTGAATTATTCCTAATTTTTTCTAAAATTCAGGAATTTGTCGATCTTCAATCCTTTGGTGAAAATGTCGACCAACTCTGCTTCACCCGAGCAATGCCTTACTTCAAGTTCACCTTGATTTACCTTTTCCCTCAAGAAGTGAAACCTTTCTTCGATATGTTTACTTCTTCCTAGCAGAACTGGATTTTTCGTTAGATTTATAGTTGACTTGTTATCGATTTACAACACAAGAGGTTTCTTCACTTTGACCTTCATTTCTTCAAGTACAAATATGATCCAAATTGCTTGACATGCATCATAAAATCCTGCTATATATTCAGCTTCACACAATGATAATTCCACCATAGGTTGCTTCTTCAAACACCATGAGATTGGGGCACCAAATACTTGAAAGAAATATCCAATTACGCTTCTTGAATCTTCCTTATCTCCACACCAATCAGCATCTAAAAAACAATTAACTATTGCTTCTTTGCTTTCAGATTCTCTTCGAAATAGTATTCTGCAGTTTATTGATCCTTTTAAGTATCTCAGGATTCTTCTTGCCACCTTCATGTGTGACACCCTTAGTTCACTCATGTATCTGCTCACTAATCTGACTGCGAAACCTATATCAGGTCGACTGTTGCTCATATTCCCCAGAGATCCCACAATTTGCTTAAACAAAGTTACATCAACTTTGTCTTCCTCTCAATTCTTATCCAGTTACACATTTGGTTTGACAGGTAAGGATGCAGGATTCGAATCATACATTCTGAATCTCTTGAGTATTTCTTTGACATACTTCCTTTGATGTAGCATCATACCTTGTTTTGACATTTGAAATTTCATGCCTAGGAAATAAGATAACTTTCCCAGATTCGACATTTCAAATTCCTTCATCATCAGCTCTTTGAACTTCGACAAGTTCTCTAAGCTATTTCTAGTTACCAACAAGTTATTGACATACAATAATATGATTGTTATATCTTGTTCTACAACCTGAACATTCACACCATACTCTAACTTGCATTTGACAAATCCTAATTCGACTAAGTATGAGTCTATCTTCTTATTCCATGCCCTAGGTGCATGCTTGAGACCATAGAGCGCTTTGTGTAACTTATATACTTTACTCGCTTCATTCTAAATCACAAACCTTGGAGGTTGTGTGACATAGACCTCTTCGTCTAAAGGACCATTCAAAAATGCTGATTTGACATCTAAATGAAATGTCGACCAGTCTTGGTTGCATGCCAATGTTACCACTAGCCGAATAGTCTCCAATCTTGCTACTGGAGAAAATACTTCAGAGTATTCGAGTCCTTATTTTTGAAGAAACCCCTGAGCTACTAATCTTGATTTATGTCATGCTATCGAACCATTAGCACTATGTTTCAACTTGAACACCCACTTCACTTTAATAGCTTTTGTATGTGTTGGAAATTCGACTAACTCCCATGTATTGTTTCTTTCAATTTCCTATAACTCTTTGACCATAGCTAACTTCCATTGTTTAATCTTCAAAGCTTCATTATGGTTTATTGGTTCAACACCTACAAGTAAATAAAAATGGACTAATTCTCCATCTGGCGTGACTTCATTATCACCCACGACTTCATAATCATGAAGTCTTTTTGGAAGAACTCTATTTCTTTGAGGTATCTGGCTTGTTTCAGCCACAGCTTCTTCAACTTTGACTGTTACTAGAATGTTAGCAACAACTTTATCTTCGACTTTGATTGGATTCTCAACAATTCCTTTGATTTTGACTTCATCAGTTTCTTCATCAAAATAAGAGCTCATCACAGGCTTGTTAATTGAATTACTAGAATTCCAATCCCAGACAAAATTTTCATCAATCACAATATCTCAACTCAACACAATCTTCTCATTAACTGGATTGAATAACCTGTATGCACCAATTTTATGATATCCTACCAGAACCATAGGTTTACTCTTGTCATCAAGCCTCCTTCTTCTCGCATCAGGAACATGCATGTAACACATAGAGCCAAACATCTTCAAATGACTCACTAATGGTCGTCTGTCACTCTATACTTCTTCATGAACCTTGTTCTTCAATATCTTAGTAGGGAACATGTTCAAAATGTAAATTGCAGTCGAAATAACTTCACCCCACAAAGATTTTGGCAAATTTTGCTGCTTTAGCATTCATCTCTCCATTTCCAGTATAGTTTTGTTTCTTCTTTCTCCAATTCCATTATGTTGAGTAGTATAAGGAGCATTTACCTCATGATCAACACCATGTTCGGCACAAAACTGTTCAAACATCTTCGAAGTGTATTCACCACCTCTATATGTTCACAGAACTTTGATCCTCTTCTCACTTTGGTTTTCTACAAGTATCTTGAATCTCTTAACGATTTCGAATACTTCTTCCTTTCTATGAATCACATAGATCCACAACTTTCAACTGAACACATCAAGAAAAGAAACAAAATATTTGTTTCCACCAATGGTATGTTCTTCGAATGGACCACATACATCTGAATGTACCACTTTGAGTATGCATGATGATCTCATTTGCATAGTCGAAACAAAAGAGTTTATAGATTGCTTTCTGACTAAACAACCTTCACAAAGTTTGTCAGGCATCTCAAGACTTGGAATACTAGTAACCATATCTTGATTAATCAGTTGATTAAGTGATCGAAAGTTCAAATGTCCAAACCTTAAATGCCATAACCAAATATCCATGTGGTCGACAATAATTTTCAAACACTAAACTTTTATCGAACTGATCATAGTCTTAAATGTTTTGTTCTTCGACAACGAAGATTTTAAGACCAAGTTGTTATTGGTGTCGAACAATTTCAAAGCTCTGTCTTTCATAACAACTGAGAAACCTTTTTCGACCAGTTGTCCAACACTTAGTAGGTTGCACTTCATTCCAGGTACATGGAGCATATCTTTAATCATAACTTTCCCTCCATTATTCATTTGAAAGACTATGTTCCCAGTACCTTCTTCTTGCAACGATATATTATCAACAAGTTTTACCTTGCTCTTCTTCGACTCGTCAAAATCTACCAACCACTCCTTTCAACAAGTCATGTGATTCGAGTAGCCTGAGTTGAGGAACCAGATCTTGGATTCAACATGGTTATCTACAATTGTGATAACCCAGAAATGTATCGAATATTTAGGTTAACTTATATGAATTTTATCCGCATTTTAATTACCTTTATTATTCTTTATTCGTATTATGCCGGTATTTTCTATGTTTTCAGGAATTTTCTATTACAAGACACAAGCAAAGAAAATCGGGAAAAGTTGTGCCAATCATGCTTAAATCCATATAAAGAATGAACAATTATGAAGTTATGGGGTGTATGACAAAACAAAGCGCATCATAAGTAAAAAGGCCCTGAAGAATAAATGAAGGAAGGCCCAAATTTCCCCAAGCCCAAGGTGTAACGACCGTTACACTCTCCTTGCCTAGGTGTAATGACCGTTATACCCTTGCCAGCTAGCCCTTCCTGAAGACTTGGCCTACAACGACCGTTGCAGCCTTATCCGTTTTAATAGGTCATGATGACCGTTCCATCCTCCTTGAAGAGAGGAGCGTAATGACCGTTACGCTGGGCAAGTGGGAGGAGAAAATATCTCAACCCCCACGCACCTCCAGGCCTATAAATAATGCCTCATAATTCCTGTTTGGGAGCTCCGAGTTTTTATTCCTTTTTCAAATGAATTTTTCTTTTCTTTAATTTTAGTGTTACTCTGCCAAAAATATTCTCCGCATTATTTATTAGTTATTTTTCATCAATCTCTGCGAGATACTTGAAGTGATCCAAATATTCCGCCATATTATTTTCAAGTTTAATTTAAGTATTTTATTTATCTTTGTCAAGATTGTTCGAAATGTTATGTTTATTTAAATTGTTTGATGATAATTATTTTTGTTGCGTTGTTACTAAATTGTTTAACATGCTAGGCTAAATTCATTTATCGGTATGTAAGGTCACATAGCTAACGGGATTTTGGCAACGCCGATTGATCAGTTCCTTTTTAAGAATAACTTTTCCGGTTTCAATTATCAATTCTAAAAACCAACTGTTTTGTTACGAGAGTAAAATACAGATAGAAATTAGGATCAATAAAACGAGAGTTTGAGATAATAACTGGGCAGTGATAATTGGGTATTAACTTAAAATACAGCGAGAGCCTTTTAAGTTAATTAGGTTTTATTTGTTTTCAAAAACTATTTTTAAACTCTATTTGAAACAGCGAGAGCACTCACTTAGGTTTGATAGTAGGATTTGAATCAATAAACACGAGAGTGTGAGAATAGGATTTTCAAACAAATACCTCCTACTGAGAACTATTTTATAAATCCGAATTAGGTCATCGAGTTGTTAAATCCCCGAAGCCCGACCATTGCATACCAATATTCCCCCTTGAATCTAAACTAGATATTAATTAGTTAGGTTCCCAAACCCCAATTAATTATATTATTAGCCTTAGATTTACATAGTAACCTAAGATAACGATAGTTCGACATTTAGTCCCTTGGGATTTGATAATCTTTAAAGCTACACGCGATAGGACTGTATACTTGCGGTCTAGATTCTTTAAGACTCAAAAAGTCGCGATCAAGTTTTTGGCGCCGTTGCCGGGGACTAACAAGTTGATATTGTAACTCTTTCAGTTACGCTGTAGAGACTAAGGCACCATCCCCAATTGTATGCCAAGCACTCGCTCTAGGAGTGAAGGCTTAGTGCTACCAATTTCTGAACCTAAGCGCTCTATTACTAGGAGACGCCGCGTACGAGTATCTTGTACGAACAATTCCCTCTCTAATTCTTCTATTCCTGTTGAATCAGTTGAAGAACCAAACATGGGTGAACAGCCACGTTCTCTCAAGTCTTATGCTATTCCTTCGCAGGAAGAACCACATAATAGCATTGCGGCTCCTCCGGTCGAGGCTAACAACTTTGAACTCAAACCTTCCCTATTATCTATTGTACAACAAAACCAATTTTCTGGAGGGTCAATGGACGACCCCAATCTACATTTGTCGATGTTTCTGCAATACGCAGATACAGTTAAGAATAATGGAGTCAGTCAAGAGTCGATAAGACTTCGTCTTTTCCCTTTTTCCCTAAGAGATAGAGCCCGAGCTTGGCTCCAGTCTCTACTAGCTAACTCGGTTACCTCTTGGGATGAGTTGAAGAAAGTTTTTCTTGCAAGATATTTCCCACCAAGTAAGACAGCTATGCTAAGATCCCAAATAAGCGATTTTCGACAAAAAGACAGCGAGTCTCTTTTCGAAGTTTGGGAAAGATACAAAGACATGTTAAGGCTCTGTCCACATCATGGCCTAGAAGAATGGTTAATCATCCATACCTTCTACAATGGTCTCCTTTATAATACAAGATTAACAATAGATGCTGCCGCAGGTGGCACACTTATGGATAAATCTTACATTGCTGCTTATGCTCTCATAGAAAGTATGGCTCAAAACCACTATCAGTGGGGGAGTGAAAGAGGTCAAGCAGACAAAGCTCCAATAGAGAAAGCACCGACAAAAGGCGGCATGTACGAGATCAGCAGTCTTGATAGCGCCCATGCTAAGGTAGACGCCCTCACCCAGAAGATAGATAGTTTAACTGCAGTACCTCCAGCCACCGTGGCTGCTATAACTCTGAATTAAGAGATATGCGGAGTACCTGGACATGCCTCTGCTGAATGACAAATCTTAGCAGGAACTCCCCTCGACCAAGTATATTATGCTCAAGGAAACCCTTACTCAAACACTTACAACCCTGGATGGAAAAATCATTTGAATTTCTCAGATAAGAACATCAATGCGTTGTATGCACCTAGCCAAGCACCTGTTGTACCACCAGGGTATCAAAAGGCACCTGCAGCTGCTCCTAACACAGCTAGGAAGTCTAACCTTGAACTTCTGATGGAAATTTTTATAGCTTCCCAAGCTCAAACCAACAAGGAATTTCTAAACCAAAATATTCACACTAGTGAGCAAATCAAACAATTAGTGAATAAAGTAGATGCTTTAGCCACCCATAACAAAATGCTTGAAACCCAGATTTCGCAAGTAGCTCAACAACAAGCACCCACTGCTGCACCTGTTGGTACCTGTAGCGGTAGAAATGTTCAAGACTAAGCCATTGGATTGACTAGACTTTATACAAATCAAAATAAAAATCGCCACCGCGCTTTATTGTTTCCAAAGGAATGGGAAAATAGCGAATAACCCAAAAAAAGGGGGAAAGATTCAAGGTAAGGGGGTTGGTTGTGCAAAGGGAAGGTATTAGCACCCTAAACATCTACGGTACTCCACAGGAACCTCTTTGTAAAATCTGTATATTTTGGCTATAAAAATGTGTTATATATAAAATGGATGGTGGAGGTGAGAAGAGAAATATGTTTTTTTTAATAATTTTTGCACCTGCCGCGGTTGCGAACTTTTAGTGCCTACGTACCACATTTCATGCAATAGGGGATCAGGGTACACGTAGTTCCTCTTTTAAAAATTTGAAACACAAGTGTGTTGGTTAATTTGAAGAGATAAGACATCATCGTCATTGTCCGTGTGGAAAAACATACTTACTACCCACAATCATGAAAAAGGAGAATTTGCATCATCTCAAAGTGTAGGATATGGCTTGGATTTTAAAATCAACAATGCCTCACTTAACACCCAAGTGGAAAATATCTCTCTTCACTACATGTTGTAGAAGTATAGTTGTTTGCATCACTACAAGGATTGACAAGAGCCTAATCTTTTAAGAAAAGTTTAAAGGTAAAAGCCAAAGTGGTAAAATGGTTTGGAATGAGATTGATTGACTTTTAGTCTTCTCATAAAAAAAATGTCAAAGTATTATTAAATTTATTGAGGTTTATTGATGAAAATGTTTTGAAAATGCATGGACCTAAGTCCAAGTTTATTATGAAAGTGTTTAAGTTTATAAACAAGAAGACTTTGAAAAGGAGGGAGAAGATTTTTGAAATTAAAGAAGATGAGAGGAGAAGAAGAGGCTATCCTAAAGCATAAGGTAAAATCTAAGGATAAGGACCATCTAACCAAACAAGAAGCCAAAACTTGACATTATGAGCCAAGATAGAATTCTCATTCTTTGGAGTGAAACCAAGCAAGCAAAGATACTAGACCTCTTCAAATGTATTAAGTCTTCACAAAAATTGGGCAGAGTAACGGCTGTATTCGGGTGAATTCCAGATTATAAAACAAAGAGTGTAATCACAAAAACTTGCACACAAAAACAAACAAGCAACCACATGTCTTGAGGTAAACCTCAAGAGCTCCAGACAAAATAATCAGATAAGATCACAAAGTCTCCAAGATAGACCAAGGTTTCTAATCCTAAGTCCAAGAAAAAGTCCACTGCTCCATCATTCCAAGGATAATAACCAAATAGTCCCACTACCATTAAGAGTTTTTTAGGGTTTATGTTGATTATTAAGTATCTTAAGAAAAGAAAAATAAAAACTCAAGTGAGCAAAATAAAAAGGGCAAAAAAATAAATGCTCAAATGAGCAAAGATGAAAATGGCATGAAATGAAAATGCTAAAAGATAAATAATACATAAAGCATAAAAGAATAAAAAGAATAAAATAAAACAAGTTAATAATTAGTGGTTAGTTGGATGACCATCTTGAAACTTGTATTTGGAACTCATTAGAGGATTGGTAGAACCAAATCCTCCACACAATAAGTTGCATTTGCTTTCTGTCAATTATATCATCCATTTGGAATTCTCATAAGTACTATTTAATGATCAATGATGTTTAAGTGATCCGCGTTGACCAAAGGTGTTGTAGATCCATTAGAGGATTGGTAGAACCAAAGCCTCTACACAATGAATCTCAAGGTTATTGGATCAAAGAGATCAAATTAATATACTTGGGCTTGCAATCATAAGCTTGGGCCGCAAATGATCATTTATTCGGATTGGGACAAAATTAATATACTTGGGCTTGCAATCATAAGCTTGGGACAAAACTTAAAATTAAATTGTGAAAAAATAAAAATCAGAAAGAGAATAATCAAAAATATTTTTCATAATTTTTTTGGATTTTTTGGACTAAAACTGAAAAAGAAAATAAAAAGATGTGGACCATTGGATGAGAGTCAAAACGCGTTAGTAATCAAATCCAAAGCATCTGGCGCGCTGTGTATATCATGGTCTTTAGTGAATAATGTACAGAATCATTAATAAATCAGATTTAAAAAAAAAAACAAATGGCACACTTTCATTGGTTAGAAGGTGACACGTTGGTCATCTCCAACCTCCAGCCCTCACGAATTGCAGGTCTCTCAAACTGTAAAATCAGAAGCTCAGACCTATGCCATTCGCTTCGTCTCTTCAAGACGAAGACAACCATACCCTCGCGCCATATTTATATAAACTGTAACTCAAACAATTTGGAAAGAAACTTTTGAAAAGGGATTTGAAAATTCATGGTCAAAACGTGCTTCCAGATAAAAGTAAGTGTTGCGACTAGGATCAGGGTAATGAGAGCAACACAATGATACTAAAGTTTTGAAGAATTGATGAAGGAATCTACCTATTGAAGTTGAGTTGCAGAGCTCTGAAACTGGACTTCTAGGAAGCAATATAGGGCACGATTCTTAAATGTAATTGTATGGTTATGTTCAAGGAAGATCAAGGAATGTGAGTTGATGGAGAAAATGGATTGAAAAAGGCTTGAGAATAGGATTCGAAGTAGCTGAATTATGAGTTGTGAAGCAAGTTTGGCAGGGTGATTATGGCTATCTAAGCTTGGGAATTTGAATGGGGGATGACCCTCTATTTATAGGGAATCAAATGGAATGTTCAAGCATGTGGAATGATGCAAATTGGAGGGAAATCCTGTGAACCTGATACACGAGCAAAGTGTGATCTGATTTGCATCAAAACTCTTTAAATCCTTGCGTTTCAAGGCTCTAGTCCACTTTGGAAACTTGTTTAAACATGTTTAGATCACAAACGCGTTCTAATTTGATGTTTAAAGGCCAAAACATGTATTTCAAATTCGGACTCATGGTGAAACTTCAGTTCTAAGTTACCAAGTTCAATCCAATGGCATTTCCACCTCAAGGGGTCTTAGGGCAAGATTCTTGATGCTTCGGAAAGATGATGTAACAAGCTTTGCAATGGAAAAAGTATGGAATCAAATGGATGCTTGAGCTAAAAGTTACATGGAGTCAAAGTTGAAGAAAAAGAGTTGACTTTCTATACTTATAAATATTTCAAATTCTTCTTTAAAAATGACCTATAATCTCTTGCATCCAAACATGGCCTTGCACTTGGAATTTGCTCTTGATCAAAAAAGATGGAATGAAGTAGACCTCTTGAATGACATTTTTCAATTTGAACCAATAAAAATATCCAAAAATTGAGCAAGTTATGGCTTGTTGAAGTTGGCCCGAAATCATGAAATGACCTATAATATTTTGCATCCTTAAGGCAACTCCCATCCATTTTCTCACTTTGCACATAAAAGAAGGCATGAAGTACACATCTTTAGGATCATCATGAAAAAATAATGGGCTCAAGGTGATAAAAATTGACCAAGTTATGACCATTTGAAGTCACATAGGGAAAATTGTGGATTCATCTGGATGACTTGTAACCTTTCCTCTTCACCAAGTTTCTTCCACATGAAAAATTCTTGGAACTTTTGAAGTGATTTGTTGGTAACTGTGATACGGTGGGAGAACTGACTTGTGTTTTGCGTTTGTTTTCGCACTTGTTCGGTTTAGCAAGAGTCGCCACCGACTTTTTATTTTATCCTAAAGGAAAGGTTAAAAAAGCACAGGAAAAACCTTTTGAGATGTTTTCGTGGGTTCGGGGGGTAGATTATGAAAAGGTAAGGTATTAGCACCCTTTTCATCCATGGTTACCCATGGGATCTTAGTTACTTGTTTTAGATCACTTGCCTTTGCTTTTCAATTGTTTGAAATGGTGCTTTGTGTGTGTGGTTTTTTGAAAATGTTTTGAAAAAAAGTTTCCTTGTCTAGGCAACCATTGTAATGACTCTTGTTTGAGTATATGCAATGGTGTTTGTCTTTTTGAAAAGATGTTTCAATGTCTTTTGAAAGTTGTTTTGAAAATTGTTTTGAAAGTTGTGTTGTGGAGTGTGTTTGGAAAGTAGACAAGTGTGTTTTGCAAGTTTGATCAAGTAACCAAGAGTTGTCTACCCCTAAATTTACTCAAAGATTTTTCTATGTTTTAACCCTTTTAACAGCATTGTTCCACCATTGCATTTGGTGGACAATCTTGTGTTAGGATGTTAACGGGACGGGCACGGGTCATCGTTTAGACCATGAATGCAATAGTGCCAAGTGTCTTTTGGCAATTTTTCCTTTAAGGGACTTGATCATTTTTAGGCAACTTGAGAAAGCGTCATCGAGGGACTATGATCATTTGATTTGTTTTGTTTTGCCAAAGACACTCAACATGCAACATGGCCCATTTTTTTGAAGGCAACAAGTGGAGGAACCCTAGGGGTGCAAGTGTGAATTGGTGTATTTTATTGTCATGTATTTATCTTTGTATTAGGTTATCTAGCGGTTGATTTTGAATCTTCACATACAAACCCTAATTACTATACAGTATATAGAAAGCGATAAATTGTGGGAATTTAAAGTCTAAGCTATTACAAATAAGTATCCGGGAATGGGGGTACAAATATTTAAAAATGGGGATGAGTCTTATCAGGATAGTAGTGTCCAAATAATATTTACAACCAAATCGAATCGTATTCTCAATGTAAGATATAGCAATGTATAAGAATAAAAGCAATGTATCAAAAGTATTGGTGAAAGTGTATGTGATTATTTACACATGATGCAAAAATATTAACCTTATGCAATATTAAGTATTAATATTATTTTTGTGTTTTTGTTAATGTTATAGAAACTTGTATAAGATTAATTAAACAAAAGTTTTTTTAAAATTAACTAACTTAATAAAATCTAAAATCTACATATTTTGAGTGTAATAATAAAAAAGGTATTGTTAATGAAACTTAATGTGAAAAATTAGTATATTAATTTATTTAACAAAATAAGTTATATAAAAAAGATATAATGTGATAACAAAAAGAGGGTATTAGTTTAAAAAAAGGAATTAAATGGGCCTTAGGGGGCTTTTGTGAGGGCAGGCCCAAGCAACAAAAGCAAACAGATTCAAGTAAAAGGGGGTGTAATGCCAGCAATACGTTGGGCTTAAGCAATTTAGTGGGATTGAGGCCCAAACACGTTTGAGAATTTTGTTTTAGGGTTTCACATGCTTTGGCTCAGAAAAGGGTTATAACTTTTTTGGAACGGTGCCGCTTCTCTCCACCTTTCTTCGTCCTCTTCACTTTCTTGAACGGAGGCCACTGATGTTCCTTTCTCCACGCCTGGCTACCGGACGCCATCTCCATCTCCCTCTCTCCATGTTTGAGCAAGACAATGATGAGAAAAGGTATGATTCGGTTTTAACGAGCTTTTAGGGTTTCATGTTTTTTTTATCTTGCATGCTTTATTGATGTATGTTCTGATTTTTATGTGTTGTTGTTCATGTGAGGTGTGTAAGAAGGGAGAAGAAATTTCTACCTTTGGAGAGGAGACGGAGGAGGACGGCGGAGTCTTAGGCGGCCGGGCAAGGGAGTACGATGCTGATGAGCTTCCTAGAAATCTGGTACCTTGTATCTTACCTTTGGTTTTATGATGATTGTACAATCTAAAAACGCTAGCTTTTAGTGCTCTCTTCTTCTTCTGTTTGCTTGCTCTGAGATACTTGTTGTCGATTCTGAGTTGCCAAATGTGCTAACCCTATGATGAAGTCATTCTGAGGGTTTTGTTGGTTTGAATGTTTTGATTTGATGACTGTATGCTTGGTTTCTTGATGATGAACCTTTGTGTTCTTTGATAATGATGATGATTTCGAATCTGAATTGCTTGTTTGCTATCCTTTCACTTCTAAATAGCTTTTCCTCTCTTGATGTTGTGTTGCTTCTGCCAACGATGATGATATTGACTCCGAGGTTGCTTTTGATATCTTTGGCTTTGGCTTGCTCAATGATGAACTTTTTAGTTCTGAGAGCTTTAATGTTGTTGCTTCATGATGTTTGATGCTGAGTTTTGGATGGGTTGGAATCTAGCTTGAAACTGGTTTGTATGGGGTTTCTGGTTTTGACAGGTTATGGGTTGGGTTCTATTTGAATAAAGGCTTGAATGTTGAGTTTTGTAACTTACATGCTTATTGGCTTGTGTTGCTGTAAGTTGGAAGGTAGGATGTTACAGTTTTGTGAACTAGTTTGATGTTTGAAGCAGGTTACAGGCTTGAGGCTGTTAGTTTGTGTTTGACAGGATGCAAGGCAAGTTTGGAGCAAGCTTCAAGCTTTTCAAAACTTATCAGTTTGCTTGCTTCAAGGCTTTATTGGAGTCACAGGCTGGCTTTAAGTGTTTGAGGCTGGCTGTTTGTTGGCTTAGAACAGGTTGGAGGCAATTTGTGTTATTGTTTAGGCAGGCATGAGGCTTGAAGTTTTTGACACAGTTGTGAGGTTACAAGCTTTGTGTTATTTCTGTTATGTGGTTCTGCCCCCTTTTTCTTGTTTTGATATGTTTTTTATATCTTTTCCTAAGCCTGCCTATAAGCCTCTCCACCTCTTTCTCTCTTTCTCTCTCCACAGATAAAAAGCATTTTTTTATTGCTTTAGACTGTACTTACTCTGAAAAAGTGTGGCTAGAAAATGATGATATTTGAATATGTTGCTTGCATTCTATCTTTCCTCTGCATACTTCCTGTTTTTCTGTCTTGCTTTTGCTAGCTTGTAGGCAGCTTTGACAGTTCTTGGTTGACATCTCTTTTGGACAGTTCTGCACTTGGTTGGCCATTTTGACTTAGTTTGGTTTGCCTTGTTTGATAGTGCAATTCAGTTTAGTTTCTTTGACAGTTTGTTTGCCCATGTTGACAATGCATTTTATGCAGCTTGTTTGCCCATTTTCATTTGGTTTGCCTCTTTGGTTGACAATTTGAAATTATGCAGCCTTGTATTAATTCATGCTTGCAAATATTTAAATTCTTTCCCACTTTCTGAACCAAGAGTCCTCTTGTGATTTGCAGAGACGGTGAACAAACTGATTCCGGCCAATCACTTTTAATGTTGAGTTTTAAATATTTGTCTGCCTTTTTAATTAAATTCATCTGCATTTGACTTCTTCCTTTTCTTTTTGCAGGTAAAAATCAGTTGAGCAAAGGATGAGTAGCAGTAGAAGATAAATATTTCAAGACATTTAGGATATAGTCTTTTATTTTATTTTAATCATTTGTAATAAATATTATTATAAATACTTGTAAATAAAATTACTTGTATTTAAATAACACTTGTACCAATAATTAAAAATAAATAAAAGTCTTTTTGTCAGATATCTCTTTTATTTCACTGTCTATTTAATTATTTAAGTTTTCTTGAATTAAAATAACTGGAAGTAAATCCCAATTATTCTAACTTAGATAAAATAAATAATTAATAAACATTGTAGTCTTGCAACCTCGCTTTAACCAATAATAAACTCGGCGCTCCAATTAATCATAGCAATGCAGTCAATCACAACAAATGCCCATATGCCTTTCCTTTTACTAATTAAACCAAACACTGCAAATTTCCAACCAGAAGCCTCAGCCCATGTCCCAGATGTTTAGACCTTGAGAAACAAGCAGAAATTTTGAGCAAACGCCAAAGCAGTGTAACAGCCAATTAAAACACTGTGGATTCAAATCCTTCTGAAAATGCGCGTGCAAACCCTGATTCTTGATTTATTGTCAAAGAAACGTTCGCCTGATCAAACCCTGAGCCAAACTCAACCAAACCCTAATAATCTGCTTGAACTATTCCAGAGTCCATGAAAACCCTGATTTGGGTAGACTAATAAGAAAAAGTTTGTTAGACTGATTCTTGAGCCAATCTGAAAAATCAGGAAAAGCCCGAAGCTGTGATTTCTTGTGAAAAAGAGGAGGGCAAATTTTGGGGTACAACAGTTGCCCCTGTTTAATCTTCTTGAACCTGAAGAGTTAGATTGGCAGGCTTGCCTTTCGCGACTCGAGGGTAAAAGGAGATTGGACACTAGAGTGCCCAAAAAATTTGCACTCGTCAAAGCGTAGTTTGAGAGAATGGGCTTAAAGATGCCATTTGGTGATGGGCTTAAAGATGCCATCTGGAAATGTTTGTTGAACTGTATGTCATTGGTGAGTGGGTGAGTATCGGAAAGGTATCCATGTTTTGGAACATCTCTGAACTGGGGGTCTGAATAAGCAATAGATTGACATCCGTATCTGGAAGCATCCATAAACTATTTTCAAAAGTTGCATCTGAACAAGCGATAGATTAACATCCGTGTTTGGAGAATCCGTAAACTGTTTTCAGAAGTCTTGAATCTGAACAAGCGATAGGTTAACATCCGTATCTGGAGAACCCGTAAACTGTTTTCAGAGGTTGAAAAATCTGAACAAGCGATAGGTTAACATCCGTGTCTGGAGAACCCGTAAACTGTTTTCAGAAGTCTTGAAGTTGAATAAGCAATAGAGAAGCATCCATGTTGGGAAGCATCCTTCTCCCCACAGAGTTTTGCTTCCCAGCATGGTCGCTAGAGCATCTTTCCTCCCCGCAGAATCTTCCATTTGCCAAGTTTATTCCGCAACAGAGTCATCTTCTCCTACCGGTATTCTTGCAGTTATCATCCCCAGCGGAAGTTAAATCTATTCCTCAACATCAGCCCAGGATACGACTTCCCGGCACCCGTCAAGGATTCACTTTCCTAGACAAAAACATACATAAAACATCACATACGTCATTATAGCATGCATAGACGCATCATATCATACGAATCTCATTTATGTTGAGAACATCATTGCTTGATTCATATCATGCATTGCATATAACTGACCTTTACCTTTCAGGAAAGATCCAATTAAGTTCTCAAGCTACAAGACTTTGTCTGGTTCAGTTAAATCGACCCTAAGATTTTCCTGATGCTTATCCAGTCAAAGGCCTTCTCTGGTTCAGTCAGATCGACCCTAAGATCTCCCTGATGCTTATCCAGTTGAAGATATTCCAAGACCTAGACCGGTTCAGTTAAATCGACCCTAAGATTTTCCTGATGCTTATCCAGTCAAAGGCCTTCTCTGGTTCAGTCAGATCTACCCCAAGATCTCCCTGATGCTCATCCAGTTGAAGATATTTCAAGACCTAGTCTGGTTCAGTTAAATCGACCCTAAGATTTTCCTGATGCTTATCCAGTCAAAGGCCTTCTCTGGTTCAGTCAGATCGACCCTAAGATCTCCCTGATGCTTATCCAGTTGAAGATATTCCAAGACCTAGACCGGTTCAGTTAAATCGACCCTAAGATTTTCCTGATGCTTATCCAGTCAAAGGCCTTCTCTGGTTCAGTCAGATCGACCCTAAGATCTCCCTGATGCTTATCCAGTTGAAGATATTCCAAGACCTTGTCCGGTTCAGTTAAATCGACCCCAAGATTTTCCTGATGCTTATCCAGTCAAAGGCCTTCTCTGGTTCAGTCAGATCGACCCTAAGATCTCCCTGATGCTTATCCAGTTGAAGATATTCCAAGACCTAGACCGGTTCAGTTAAATCGACCCTAAGATTTTCCTGATGCTTATCCAGTCAAAGGCCTTCTCTGGTTCAGTCAGATCGACCCTAAGATCTCCCTGATGCTTATCCAGTAGAAGACACCCAAGATTTTCTCAACGAGCGTTGTTGAAGTTAAAATCGTCCAAGGTTCTCTTACCATTCATGCCAAGACAGTAACCATCCCTGGTTCATTCATCGCCGTTTGAAACTCCAGACTCAACTCCTGTAACCAGTCAGGACACATCTATACCAAGCATCTGAAAAACCAGCTCCTGCAACGTGTCAGGTACTCATTTTCTGTTTTTGCAGGTATGCAGGTTCTCTCTAAGGAATCTCCTACGCGATCAACATCCAGATGGAATCTATAAGCCCATCATCCTATCCAGCAATCTCCCAAATGGCATCTATAAGCCCATTCCCCATCACACTGCTAACGGGTGAGCGTAAATTTCTGGGCACTCTAGTGTTCAATCATCTTCCACCTTCGGATTACGAAAGGCACGTCGGCCAATCTGCATCCTCAGGTCTAAGAAGATTGAACAGGGGCAACTGTTGTACCTCAAAATTTTCCCTCCCATATTCTTCAAGAAATTGTCAAGCCAAGTCACAAAATTCCCAAGGGTTGCACAGTGCAAAGGTCTCCTATACAGTCAAAACTAGGGTTTGTGTGCTGATCAAGGAAAGGAAGTTTTCAAAGGCCCAATCAAGTCCTATATGCCTACAAACATGGTCAAGTATCCTCATATCAAGTTTCAAGGCATTCAGTTCAAAATTGCACAGTCAAAACCCTAAATTGCACTACAGTCAACTGTAGGGGCAAAATGGTCATTTGACAGTCAAAAGTTCAAATTTTTGGTCAACATATCATTTTGAAGCCACAAACATCATTTGATCAATGCTTGATCATGATTCTCAAAATTTGGCTCAGAAAATCATCAAGATGCAAAAGTTTCCTTATTTGGACAGCTGAAAAAGTCAACTGAAATTGACCAGGGCATAACTTTCACATGGATTATCAGAAAAATTCCATCCAAATCTCATTTTGAAGAGAAAGACATTTCCTACAACTCATCTTCATACTTCAAGTCCAAGAAATGCTCTCACAAAAAGTTATCAATTTCAACATTATAGGTCATTTTCAAAAGTCAACAAAAGGGGACTTTAAGTCAAAGGCCATAACTTGAGATTGGTAAATCAAAATGACATGGGACCAAAGACATTGGTTAAAGGACTCAAAGACCTTTCCAAAATGTCCAAGAACATGAGAAAAGCTTAAAAATTGAGCAAGTTATGCCTTGTGGAAGTTGGGAAATTTTTGGATATTTTGAAAAGTCAACATTACTTCAAATGACCTAAAATTGCTAATGGGTCCATTTTTCTTCCATGATTCATCATTCCAAGCATGTGCACGACCACTTGGCCCAAAGGGAAGTATTTTCTCATTTTTTATTTATTTATTTGAATTTTTATTTATATTAATTCATTTAAATCATTTAAATATGTGAAAAATATCTAACTTGACCTAATAAATCTTTTCATGCATGTTTTGCCCTCAATATTTCGTGCATATGCTAATGTGGAAAGATTTGGCTTGATTGGATCCTAATTGACACAAAGGCACATGAAAAAGATATGAAAATTATGGTGGAAAAAATCAAATATTCAATCAATGATTACAAGAGATTTGGATCCAATTTGTTAACCTAATTGATTCATATATATGCCAGGATCATAAACCTAATCAGAGAGACCAAAAAGCTGCGCTAAAGAACCATTGACAAACTTGGAAAAATTCCCTAAAAGCTCAAAACTAAAAAGCACCTTTTAGGTCGATTCAAAGCATAAAAACGATTCCATTAGCTTCCTTGAAGGTCCCTGATCACATTCCAATCAAGAACAGCCATCCAAACGCCAGGAATTGGTATATTGAATCAAAACTGTACAGAGAAAAAGTGATTATCGTGTTTCATGTTTTAAGCATTTTTACAGCATTTTGTTCATAGATTCTTGTTCCTCATTTGATTCTAAAGCTAACCAATGCATTTAATTTGATTATTACGCTGTATATACGAATATGCCATGAGTGAATTTTAGGGTTTTCAGAGGTTGGAATTGGGGATTTGCAAACGAGGAAAAATTAAGCCTTGAGACCACCACCATCCAATTCAGTGCATGGAGATGAAGAAGAATCACTTATCGCGTTGAATTTATGAACCCCATAGCACTATTCGCTATTTTCTCTAAAGCCTCCTAACGCAACGCATGAAAAACCGTTGCTTTTGTTTTTATGTTTCAGGGATAATGGAGAAGATGATGTGTTGTCGAAACATGATACGCTGATTTGAAAATTCGCGCGCGTTTCCAAGCGTTGACTCACTTTCTTTTTATAATATTTGTTAACCATTATATATTAAATGTGATTCAGATGGCGTAGTGGCACAGGTGTTGAGTGGTGATGCTAGTGACCTGGGTTCGAGTCCCAGGTCTTGCATATTTCAATATTGTTTTTCCATAATGATTCCCATGCAGCGCTTGTATGGGAAACCACCATGTATCCTCCAGATCAAACCATACACGCGTCTAACGAATCCAAATCAAAGGCTGGGATTGAAGAGCACCATAAATGTGAGTCAACGTTGATGCACGCAAGCCATGAAAGTCAAAAAGGGCCTCAGCGCATTGGGCCTGAATTCCTAAAGCATACCTCACAATTGGGGCCTGAACCCCCCCCCCCTAGTTTGCAATTTTCTTTTTTTTATTTTGTTTTCAATTGTTATTTTATTTGTTTTGTTGTTTTAATTCAATTAATTATTTTTTAACAAAATACAAAAACATCATAAAAAATCAGAAAAGACAAAAAACATAATAAATATTTTCATAAATAATTGTATGTAAATTAATTAATTTAAATTAGGTGCTTTAACTTTAATTCTTTTAATAAAAATATAAAAAAATGTAGAACTAGGTTTAATTGATAATTTTTATTTCCTTTTAATTTTTCTTTTTACCATAATATTATTTATTTATTTATTTTTATAATTAAATTGTACATAAATAACTTAGGTTTCATTTAGGTCAAAAAACTTTAATATTTTTCTTAACAACTTAAAAACCATTAGAATTAGGGTTAGCTAATTTTAATTAATTCTTTTTTCTAGTAAATCTTAAAAAACATAAAATTACCAAAAACATTTTCTTTTAATTTTAATTTTAATTTCATCATATTAATTTAATTTTTTGCGAAAGGGTCCAGCGCCCATATTTCTAACTGTTTAATTTCGCATACTTGTTTCTCTTTCCGCTTAAATAATTATGTATCTCTCCCGAAGCTTTGTAACATTTACTTCTCGCACTTTCTAATTCTTTTCAATTCTTTATTTTTCTGTCAAATCGGGTCCGGTTTAATTTTGGCGATGTGGACCCGCGCCATTTGTAATAGTTTTAGATTTACTTCTTCCGCAATCTTTTAACTGTTAACAAAGCATGCAAGAATGAATGACCATAATAAAATCAAGCGTAGAACACCAATAAACATGACAAGACAAATACAACTGAAAACGACACACGAATCGCACACACCACCCCTAGGGTACGCCTCACTGTTGCCTTGCCTCGAAAGGTGATCGTCGAGTAGAGGGTGTCTTAGTAAGTCCTCATGATCCGGGAACCTGGCATGAGGGTAGCTTCTAAGGTGTCTTCCCATTGCTCTGGTGATCGCCATGTCCCGAACCTCGAATTGACCCGAACACCTCCAACGGTGGTGCTACCTACCTCTCAATGGTGGGATGGCACTACTTTAAAGGACATTTACACAGACGAATTCCTTAGGGTAGGTAGGTTCTCGTAGATACTTGCTCTCTTCAAAAACAAACAAAAATCTTTTCACACCGACACTTTTCAAAAGCTTTCAAAGCAATTTTTCAAACACTCTGACACAAGAGTCGAACTGGAATTTTCAAAGAAACTTTTTAAAACCCACAATTGAAAAGCAAACAAACACTTTTGAAAACACAAATGAGCAAGTATCTAAGAGCCCATGGATAACCATGGATAGAAAGGGTGCTAACACCTTCCCTTTCTATAACCTACCTCCCGAACCGAGAGCAATCTCTTTAAGGAATTTTTCTGTGCTTTTGTCCTTTCCATTTGGAGAAAATAAAAGACGGTGGCGACTCTTGCTTCCGCGACATTTCGCGAACCAGCGTTAAACAGTCAGTTCCAGATCCACCGATCACACATGAAATGTATGATGCAATATATGTTATATCAATGTTTATGATACGAATGTAATGAATGCGCATGTAAGCTAATGAGCTGTCTTGCTGAGGATAGATGAATCCTGGATGGCTGGAGATAATAGAATCTTGGCTGCTGCCAGGGAAAGCAAATCCTTGACTGCTGCAGGGGATGGTTGGAAATGAGAAGTCCTGGAACCACTGTTGGGGAATCAGGAGCTTGGGTTGTATGCCAACCTACTGGGGATTCCTGTCTTAAGGAGATTTTCATTGGGGAATGTCTGAATATCCTGTGAGGAACTGAGAATGAGAGTCTTCATTCTGCTTGGGGATTGGTAGTTGGAAGTTTTAGCTCCGCTGGGGATTGCAAGAATCTTTTGATTGCTGCAGGTATTGATCTGGGATCTTGAAAAGTTTGGTCGGTGAGATAGTTGTCCTGGCTGGTTTCAGGTATTAATCTCTGACCTGAGAAAGAAAGATAGTTTTCCTAGCTTGTTACAGGTATTAATCTTCAATCTCTTCATGTAGATAGTTTTCCTGGCTGGTTTCAGGTATTAATCTACAATCAGTCGTCCACAGATAGTTTTCCTGGCTTGTTACAGGTATTAATCTGGAACTTGGGTTATACGCCACTTTGAGAATGAGAATCTTCATTCTGTTGGGGGTCAGAAATTGGGAGTATACCAATCTACTGGGGTTTCAAGGATGAGAGTCTTCATTCTGTTAAGGGTCATAAATTGGGAGTATACCAATCTTCTGAGGTTTTAAGGATGAGAATCTTCATTATGTTAACCGTTAACTGCTATCTGGTTGATCTCCAGGCTTTCGCAGAAACTTGTTGGGGATTGAACTATTATCCCATCGAATCCGGGCTTCATAGATTGCTCTTAGGAGATACCACTATCTGGTCGTAATCCAGGCTTCGTGGTAGTCTGATACCGTAACTGGGATCTGAATGAGTGACAGAATGGCTACCGTGTCTGGAGCGTATCTAAAACTATATCTTGGAGTTGAGATCTGTATGAGTAGCAGAATGACTTCCTTGTTTGGAGTGTATCTGAAACTGTAACTAGGATCTGAGTGAGTGACAGAATGGCTACTGTGTTTGGAGCGTATCTGAAACTGTATCTTGGAGTTGAGATCTGTATGAGTAGCAGAATGACTTCCTTGTTTGGAGTGTATCTGAAACTGTAACTAGGATCTGAATGAGTGACAGAATGGCTACCGTGTCTGGAGCGTATCTGAAACTGTATCTTGGAGTTGAGATCTGTATGAGTAGCAGAATGACTTCCTTGTTTGGAGTGTATCTGAAACTGTAACTAGGATCTGAATGAGTGACAGAATGGCTACCGTGTCTGGAGCGTATCTGAAACTGTATCTTGGAGTTGAGATCTGTATGAGTAGCAGAATGACTTCCTTGTTTGGAGTGTATCTGAAACTGTAACTAGGATCTGAATGAGTGACAGAATGGCTACCGTGTCTGGAGTGTATCTGAAATTGTATCTTGGAGTTGAGATCTGTATGAGTAGCAGAATGACTTCCTTGTTTGGAGTGTATCTGAAACTGTAACTAGGATCTGAATGAGTGACAGAATGGCTACCATGTCTGGAGCGAATCTGAAACTGTATCTTGGAGTTGAGATCTGTATGAGTAGCAGAATGACTTCCTTGTTTGGAGTGTATCTGAAACTGTAACTAGGATCTGAATGAGTGACAGAATGGCTACCGTGTCTGGAGCGTATCTAAAATTGTATCTTGGAGTTGAGATCTGTATGAGTAGCAGAATGACTTCCTTGTTTGGAGTGTATCTGAAACTGTAACTAGGATCTGAATGAGTGACAGAATGGCTACCGTGTCTGGAGCGTATCTGAAACTGTATCTTGGAGTTGAGATTTGTATGATTAGCAGAATGACGTCCTTGTTTGGAGTGTATCTGAAACTGTAGTAACTAGGATCTGAATGAGTGACAGAATGGCTACCGTGTCTGGAGCGTATCTGAAACTATATCTTCCAACAGGTGATGAAGGAATTGTTGAACACTTTCGACATTCGAATGCCCTAAGTGATGATGAAGGAGACTTGCCCTAAGTTAATCTGTAATTGAGAGATTTGTTGAAATCTTGACTGGACTGCCCCAGGTTAACTGAACTTTGAAAGATCTGTTGAAACCTTGACTGGACTGCCCTAGGTTAATTGAGCTTTGAAAGATTTTGTTGAAATCTTGACTGGACTGCCCCAGGTTAATTGGATAGTGACATGTCATGCCCCCCCTTGTTGATAGGAGATTTGTCAATGGAAGTGTCATCCTTTTTGAAGTGATTTTAACTTACTGAGAGAGTTTTCGTTCCTCCGAACATTCGCTGTATGAATTTCTTCGCTATCAAACAAATAACCATGTGCAAACAACGGTATTCAAATAATGCAAAGTTTATGCTTGTCTCGAAGTTTTAAAAAATGCTTTTTTTAGCAGAAAACTTTTTATAAGACAAAATCAACACAAGACTTAGAGCAAAGCCTTACAGGAGTCAGGATACCTTTTTGTAACAGTATGCTTTCGAACTAACCCGTGCTTCAATTAGGACTTTTGAAGGGTTGTAATGTGGCTTGGTTCACGGTTTAAGAAACAAAGGATAAAGGCTCAAAGTGTATTTGTACCCACCCGCTCTTCGTGATGTTCTTCAATCCTGAACTCAGTTAATTGTGCGTTGAACTCTATTCGAGTTTGGACTGACTTTTTTGGTGATGGTTCACACAAGTTGAATTTGGAGGGCAGTCATCCTCTCCTTTTTTTTCTTTTGCAACATTTTTCATGTTGTTGAGGATTTGTAATGACCTCGTTCTTTTGATTTGTTATCCCTAACTTTTGCCTGACTGTTCCCGTTTTCGAGATTACAGTCAGCGGGATGCCCCGGCTTTCTTAAGCCTCCTTTATAGGTTTTGGCCCAGTGGGCTTTTATCTTTTGAGAGGTTGACTGCCTATGAGATAAAGAACCATCACAGTTTTTTGGTTCCAAAGGAATGTTTTTGATGTCGTTCGTTGTATTACGAACTGAGATTTTGCGACTTTAATGCGCACCTTTTTTTGAATTAACTGAGAGACTACCCTGCCCCAGGTTTAAATCAAAGGTTTTAATTTGTTTAGAACAGAAAACTCCTACTTCTTTAGCTCGAAGGGGTTGACTAGGGATTATCTTCCTTATAACTCCAGTGTTTGGGAATTGAAAGAAATGCCTGTACATCATCAGCAAGGTCTATTCAAAAGCATACTGTATGAGATTATGGTATTGTTTCGTCATCCTCCCTCTAAAGGCTTGCAGCTTTTTATCAAGAGTTAAAATATCATGAAGAAAGCATAAGAGTAGTGAAAACGAATGGATGAATTCAAGACAAACATATGCAATGCATTAATGAAACAAATTTTGACATTAATAGATAATTGTTTGAATAACAAAGAGATTACAACTTGAAAGTTCAAATGAAACAAAAGTCTCTCAGTTCGAGCTTTGTCGCTTCAGGTGGAGAAATCCTTAACGGGAGATTTTCATCTCGCCATCGGGCATGAATCTCAGCACTCTAATGTCAATCAGATCTTGAATCTTGTTCTTCAAGGCCCAACAGTCGTCGGTGTCATGTCCCGGACTATAGGAGTGGTATACACAAAATGCGTCGGGATGATAGCTAGGAGCGGAGGTATTGGGCTTCCGAATAGGATCCCTCAAAGCGGTCAGATTGACCTCCAACAAGCGCTCCAATATTAGAGATGACGGTATGTCAGTCTCAGTGAACTTTCTTCTCGGCGTATTTTGCTTACGCCGATTACCCCGTTGACGCTGACGAGGTTGTTGATGAGCTTGTGACCCTGAAGCAAGTAGAGGAGCTTTTCCTTTGTCTTCTTGTCTCAAAGGGTGTTGAATGGTGACTTGCTCTTCAACCTCAGATGTTTGCCCCACTTGGTTGTCCCGAAGCAGTTGGTTGACGAGAACTCTGAGTTCCTCTTGTCTTTGAGCCAAGTCCTGGATGAGAGCCATTTGGCCCACCAGTTGCCCCATCATTTGGTTCCTCATTGCAGTCAGCTCGGACTGAAGTTCTTCCAACTGATCACTCCTGGCATTGCTTGAATTCCCCTGGACCAAGCCCCTTGTGAGGAAAGCTTTCACCTCTTCTTGCCCCTGGGACAGGTTCAAGAACATTTCCTGAAGTTGAGCATTTTGGTCCTGGATATCCTTGACAGTCCTCTCTAGAGCCATCTCTTACTGAAATAAACAGTAGGAGAATAAGGAAACCTGAAAAGGAAAAACTGTCATGATACAATGCATGATATGCGGATGCATGTTTTCAAGGATCTCTTGGGGTAAACACAAGAGAATGTTAGAGGTTGAACTTTGATCTTTAATTGGAGAACTTTGCACCTGTGGATGTCTTTCCAAGAGAATCAAGCTCACCATGTCAAGTGGGTCATAGCCCCTGATTCAAGTTGTTGCACTTGATCTTTGATGGCCTTTGTTTAGAGGAGAAAACCTCTTGCCTCTTGGTAGACACCTGGTCCAACGTGACCCTGCATCAAAAGAACCCTCGAGATCCTTAAAATGGTCATTGAAAATGCTATGGTATGATGTCATGATGTTATGTACATGTATGCAGAAGCAAGTAAGTGTATATACAGGTAATCATATTCACACAAATCAAACAAGTCCTTAGGTTTAGGCTTGCATGGGGGTTGTAGGTAAGTACCCTCTTGAAGTTAGTTGGCTCATCCTATCCTAAAATAGAAACCGGGTTCTAAGGAGCTCAATATCATTGGATTATTTTTTGTGTTCATTGTTTTGGTTTAGCCACTTAACTGGCGACCAAAATATTCCAAGAAAACAACCCTCAATGAGTGTAGTATCGAGTATCTACCAACTTCGGACTGCACCAAAGTCGGTCATCTCACTACCCCTAAAAAGGCTAAGATGGTCAAGTAAGGTTCTAAGAGTTCGTTAGTGCTTCATGACATCACTCAGCGGCCCCGTACTCTCCTTGATTGAACTCAAGGGTTACCGGTACTCACAAATATGTCACACTAACATAGCTTACTGCTTCAACCATGTCGGTATACCCCGCACAATTCCCTCACAGTTTTATTGTTATTTACCTAAGAAGGTGCCCCAAATCCGAGTGTAGGATTTACAACAAACCCAAACAAGGACCCAAAAAGTAAAGCAATCAAAGCAATCAAAGCAATCAAAGCAAGTATGTATAGGTGATCTAAAACCCTAAGGTAACCCCACTTTTAATTTTATTCCCCAGCAGAGTCGCCAGTTCTGTGATACGGTGGGAGAACTGACTTGTGTTTTGCGTTTCTTTTCGCACTTGTTCAGTTTAGCAAGAGTCGCCATCGAATTTTTATTTTACCCTAAAGGAAAGGTTTAAAAAGCACAGGAAAAACCTTTTGAGATGTTTTCGTGGGTTCGGGGGGTAGATTATGAAAAGGGAAGGTATTAGCACCCTTTTCATCCATGGTTACCCATGGGCTATTAGTTACTTGTTTTAGATCACTTGCCTTTGCTTTTCAATTGTTTGAAATGGTGCTTTGTGTGTGTGGTTTTTTGAAAATGTTTTGAAAAAAAGATGCCTTGTCTAGGCAACCATTGTAATGACTCTTGTTTGAGTATATGCAATGGTGTTTGTCTTTTTGAAAAGATGTTTCAATGTCTTTTGAAAGTTGTTTTGAAAATTGTTTTGAAAGTTGTGTTGTGGAGTGTGTTTGGAAAGTAGACAAGTGTGTTTTGCAAGTTTGATCAAGTAACCAAGAGTTGTCTACCCCTAAATTTACTCAAAGATTTTTCTATGTTTTAACCCTTTTAACAGCATTGTTCCACCATTGTATTTGGTGGACAATCTTGTGTTAGGATGTTAACGGGACGGGCGCGGGTCATCGTTTAGACCATGAATGCAATAGTGCCAAGTGTCTTTTGGCAATTTTTCCTTTAAGGGACTTGATCATTTTTAGGCAACTTGAGAAAGCGTCATCGAGGGACTATGATCATTTGATTTGTTTTGTTTTGCCAAAGACACTCAACATGCAACATGGCCCATTTTTTTGAAGGTAACAAGTGGAGGAACCCTAGGGGTGCAAGTATGAATTGGTGTATTTGAGTGTCATGTATTTATCTTTGTATTAGGTTATCTAGCGGTTGATTTTGAATCTTCGCATACAAACCCTAATTACTATACAGTATATAGAAAGCGATAAATTGCGGGAATTTAAAGTCTAAGCTATTACAAATAAGTATCCGGGAATGGGGGTACAAATATTTACAAATGGGGATGAGTCTTATCAGGATAGTAGTGTCCAAATAATATTTACAACCAAATTGAATCGTATTCTCAATGTAAGATATAGCAATGTATAATAATAAAAGCAATGTATCAAAAGTATTGGTGAAAGTGTATGTGATTATTTACACATGATGCAAAAATATTAACCTTATGCAATATTAAGTATTAATATTATTTTTGTTTTTTGTTAATGTTATAGAAACTTGTATAAGATTAATTAAACAAAAGTTTTTTTAAAATTAACTAACTTAATAAAATCTAAAATCTACATATTTTGAGTGTAATAATAAAAAAGGTATTGTTAATGAAACTTAATATGAAAAATTAGTATATTAATTTATTTAACAAAATAAGTTATATAAAAAAGATATAATGTGATAACAAAAAGAGGGTATTAGTTTAAAAAAAGGAATTAAATGGGCCTTAGGGGGCTTTTGTGAGGGCAAGCCCAAGCAACAAAAGCAAACAGATTCAAGTAAAAGGGGGTGTAATGCCAGAAATACGTTGGGCTTAAGCAATTTAGTGGGATTGAGGCCCAAACACGTTTGAGAATTTTGTTTTAGGGTTTCACATGCATTGGCTCAGAAAAGGGTTACAACGTTTTTGGAACGGCGCCGCTTCTCTCCACCTTTCTTCGTCCTCTTCACTTTCTTGAACAGAGGCCACTGATGTTCCTTTCTCCACGCATGGCTACCGGACGCCATCTCCATCTCCCTCTCTCCATGTTTGAGCAAGACAGTGATGAGAAAAGGTATGATTCAGTTTTAACCAGCTTTTAGGGTTTCATGTTTTGTTTTATCTTGCATGCTTTATTGATGTATGTTCTGATTTTTATGTGTTGTTGTTCATGTGAGGTGTGTAAGAAGGGAGAAGAAATTTCGACCTTTGGAGAGGAGACGGAGGAGGACGGCGGCGTCTTAGGCGGCCGGGCAAGGGAGTACGATGTTGATGAGATTCCTAGAAATCTGGTACCTTGTATCTTACCTTTGGTTTTATGATGATTGTACAATCTGAAAACGCTAGCTTTTGGTGCTCTCTTCTTCTTCTGTTTGCTTGCTCTGAGATACTTGTTGTCGATTCTGAGTTGCCTGATGTGCTAACCCTATGATGAAGTCATTCTGAGGGTTTTGTTGGTTTGAATATTTTGATTTGATGACTGTATGCTTGGTTTCTTGATGATGAACCTTTGTGTTCTTTGATAATGATGATGATTTCGAATCTGAATTGCTTGTTTGCTATCCTTTCACTTCTGAATAGCTTTTCCTCTCTTGATGTTGTGTTGCTTCTGCCAATGATGATGATATTGACTCTGAGGTTGCTTTTGATATCTTTGGCTTTGGCTTGCTCAATGATGAACTTTTTAGTTCTGAGAGCTTGGATGTTGTTGCTTCATGATGTTTGATGCTGAGTTTTGGATGGGTTGGAATCTAGCTTGAAACTGGTTTTATGGGGTTTCTGGTTTTGACAGGTTATGGGTTGGGTTCTATTTGAATAAAGGATTGAATGTTGAGTTTTGTAACTTACAGGCTTATTGGCTTGTGTTGCTGTAAGTTGGAAGGCAGGATGTTACAGTTTTGTGAACTGGTTTGATGTTTGAAGCAGGTTACAGGCTTGAGGCTGTTAGTTTGTGTTTGACAGGATGCAAGGCAAGTTTGGAGCAAGCTTCAGGCTTTGCAAAACTTATCAGTTTGCTTGCTTCAAGGCTTTATTGGAGTCACAGGCTGGCTTGAAGTGTTTGAGGCTGGCTGTTTGTTGGCTTAGGACAGGTTGGAGGCAATTTGTGTTATTGTTTAGGCAGGCATGAGGCTTGAAGTTTTTGACACAGTTGTGAGGTTACAAGCTTTGTGTTATTTCTGTTATGTGGTTATGCCCCCTTTTTCTTGTTCTGATATGTTTGTTATATCTTTTCCTAAGCCTTCCTGTAAGCCTCTCCACCTCTTTCTCTCTTTCTCTCTCCACAGATAAAAAGCATTTTTTATTGCTTTAGACTGTACTTACTCTGAAAAAGTGTGGCTGGAAAATGATGATATTTGAATATGTTGCTTGCATTGTATCTTTCCTCTGCATACTTCCTGTTTTTTTGTCTTGCTTTTGCTAGCTTGTAGGAAGCTTTGACAGTTCTTGGTTCACATCTCTTTTGGACAGTTCTGAACTTGGTTGGCCATTTTGACTTAGTTTGGTTTGCCTTGTTTGATAGTGCAATTCAGTTTAGTTTCTTTGACAGTTTGTTTGCCCATGTTTACAATGCATTTTATGCAGCTTGTTTGCCCATTTTCATTTGGTTTGCCTCTTTGGTTGACAATTTGAAATTATGCAGCCTTGTATTAATTCATGCTTGCAAATATTTAAATTCTTTCCCTCTTTCTGAACCAAGAGTCCTCTTGTGATTTGCAGAGAGGGTGAACAAACTGATTCCGGCCAATCACTTTTAATGATGAGTTTTAAATATATGTCTGCCTTTTTAATTAAATTCATCTGCATTTGACTTCTTCCTTTTCTTTTTGCAGGTAAAAATCAGTTGAGCAAAGGATGAGTAGCAGTAGAAGATAAAGATTTCAAGACATTTAGGATATAGTCTTTTATTTTATTTTAATCATTTGTAATAAATATTATTATAAATACTTGTAAATAAAATTACTTGTATTTAAATAACACTTGTACCAATAATTAAAAATAAATAAAAGTCTTTTTGTCAGATATCTCTTTTATTTCACTGTCTATTTAATTATTTAAGTTTTCTTGAATTAAAATAACTGGAAGTAAATCCCAATTATTCTAACTTAGATAAAATAAATAATTAATAAACATTGTAGTCTTGCAACCTCGCTTTAACCAATAATAAACCCGGCGCTCCAATTAACCATAGCAATGCACAATCAATCACAACAAATGCCCATATGCCTTTCCTTTTACTGATTAAACTAAACACTACAAATTTCCAACCAGAAGCCTCAGCCCATGTCCCAGATGTTTAGACCTTGAGAAACAAGTAGAAATTTTGAGCAAACGTCAAAGCAGTGTAACAGCCAATTAAAACACTGTGGATTCAAATTCTTCTGAAAATGCGCGTGCAAACCCTGATTCTTGATTTATTGTCAAAGAAACGTTCTCCTGATCAAACCCTGAGCCAAACTCAACCAAACCCTAATAATCTGCTTGAACTGTTCCAGAGTCCATGAAAACCCTGATTTGGGTAGACTGATAAGAAAAAGTCTGTTTGACTGATTCTTGAGCCAATCTGAAAAATCAGGAAAAGCCCGAAGCTGTGATTTCTTGTGAAAAAGAGGAGGGCAAATTTTGGGGTACAACAGTAACTATTTGAAGAGAATAATGTTTTTGGAATCACTCAAAAATACCAAAAGATGAGCAAGATATGCCCCTCTGAAGTCCAAAACCCTAGCCTTTAGATCAAGAGAATGCTTGGTGGAACTTTGCCAAGTTTGAACAAACTTTTTGTGCCAATATTCTTCCTTTGTGAATAGAATTTGTTGAGGATGATGATGAGGACTCATGGCCACCAAAACTACTTCCATACCAACTTCAAAACAACTTCAATGGTGAGGTTTGAATCTCTAAAGACTTTGACTAGGGCATGGAAATAAACTCATGACCCCATGATGCAACTTGCTAAACCTCATTGCCTTTACCCACATTATTAACAAGTAAGACAAACCAATATTGTATTTTGTTAATTTAGAGAGAAAATAAAAGCAAAATATCCATGATCACCAAAGAAAACAAGTCAAGGTGCTTGGTAACTCCTCAAAGAGCAAGGCTAAAGATAGGGAGAAGAACCAAAAGTCCTAATGTGATTTTGTGGTGATTGAAACAATATGGTATGATAAAGGGATCTTAGGGGGGAAAATGGGGTACAACAGTACCTTTCCAAGTCAACCTCAACAAAATCCAAAAGGACATGCTCACGCTATTATATTGCAAAGTGGAACCGAATACGATGGACCAATCGACCCTAGAGTTGAAAACCCAGCCATGTCCCAAAGTTCTAGAAAAGCGATCGAGGAGGATAAAGAACCAAAAGATAAGGAGAAGGTAGATGATGGAGAGACAAAAGAAAATGAAAAACCTTATGTGCCTCCTACTCCTTACAAACCATCAATCCCGTATCCTCAAAGACTTGCTCAATCTAGAAGTGAAGGGTAATTTGAGAAATTTGTTGAACTTCTGAAACAATTAAACGTCACGATACCATTCACAGAAGTTATCACTCAAATTCCCCCGTACGCTAAGTTTCTCAAAGAAATCTTGTCAAACAAGAAAAAGATAGAGGAAAACGAGATAATTACACTCACTGCTGAGTGTAGCGCAATCATCCAAAACAAGATGCCTCAGAAGCTGAAGGATCCCGGAAGTTTCTCCATACCCTGTAATATAGGTAAGTATGTCATAGACAAAGCTCTATGCGACTTAGGCGCTAGTATAAGTGTTATGCCCATGTACATATCCAAAAAGCTTGACATTGGAGAATTAAGACCAACTAAGATGTCATTACAACTAGCGGATCGCTATGTCAATGATGTACTACCAATGTTCACTGAAGGTAGAAAGAGAAAATATATCTTATCAGCACCGTTCACTGATGATGAACTATCAATGTTCACTGAAGATAGAAAAAAGATAACAATCACCGATGTTCGCTGCCGATGTACTACCAACATTCACTGAAGGTAGAAAGAGAAAACATATCATATCACCGCCGTTCACTGACGATGAACTATCAACATTCACTGAAGATAGCAAAAAGATAAGAAACACCGACGTTCACTGCCGATGTGCTACCAACATTCACTGAAGGTAGAAAGAGAAAACATATCATATCACCGCCGTTCACTGACGATGACTATCAACGTTCACTGAAGATAGCAAAAAGATAACAAACACCGACGTTCACTGCCGATGTACTACCAACGTTCACTGAAGGTAGAAAGAGAAAAAATATCATATCATCGCCGTTCACTGATGATGAACTATCAACGTTCACTAAAGATAGCAAAAAGATAACAAACACCGACGTTCATTGCCGATGTACTACCAACATTCACTGAAGGTAGAAAGAGAAAAAATATCATATCACCGCCGTTCACTGACGATGAACTATCAACGTTCATTGAAGATAGCAAAAAGATAACAAACAACGATGTTCACTATCGACGTACTACCAACGTTCACTGAAGGTAGAAAGAGAAAATATATCAAGTTTCCCCAAAATTCTGGTGTTTCACCTAGAATGGGTCTCAACTTCTTCTTTAACCAAGGAAATCTGCCTGGAAAAGATCAAACATAAGTTGTCTCAAATAAAGAGACTTGTTACTTGTTATCATGGAGAATTGCAGAAAGAAATCACTTTCTAAGGATAGAAATGTGACTTCCCGGGGACATGCCACGATATTCCTGCTGAGGAGATAAAGTCTTCCTGTGAAAAATAAATGCACGAACCAAAACTCAAAGTTTTCAGAGATCCATAAATCTAATACAGAGATAAACTAGAGCAAGACGGCCAGTGTAGATACATCCTTTGAGAAATAAACTCAAGAGGGACAACCAAAATCACTTGAGCGAAGAACGTTATAAGAAAGGTCATAACATAATGCTAATGAATGATGGTTTTTAATTATGCATGATGTATGTATGATTGTATGAGTGCTATCGTGCATATGCTGATAAAAGGATACATAATCAGCACAAACAAACAAAACTGCCTCAGGTACTAAAAACAATTGGCTAACTTCAACCAGAAAGATCAATCCAAAAGGGTAAAAGCAACGGCGGAAACCAAACCCACTTCCTACCTTAACTTTATTGAGGAGAAACATAATCCAGATGTAGCCAAGTCAAACAAATATCGAGATAGAATATCTTTCTTCCGGTTTCATCAGGGAAATCATCTTTTCAAAAGCAACATGCCTACTGGGGATTGCGAGACCAGCCTCAAACAAAGCGGATTGACGTTGACACAACCAAACTTCATCAGGGGATTCAATCCTACCTCCCCGGAGAAAACTTTCATCACGAATACTCATTACCACCAAGAGATGCCATGGAATAACCTTCCAGAAAAGAAACAAGACTCGAGTGGGGATAGTGGGGTCACAAACCCAATACTGCATCTTGCACCCACTGATATCGTCTTTAACCATCTGAGAAACACATAAGGATTGCGTATCTACCAGCAAAATGACCCGTGAAAACTTTCATGAAGGGAGTAAACTTTAAAACAACCGGAGTTTGTTCATTCTTGGGATCACCATTCTTGTTGTCATTGTTTCATCACAAATCCCAAAGTAAATTGAATTGTAAAGATCTCTTCTCTTTTCTTTTGAAAAGTCAATTTTGCTTTTTAATTTCTTTGCTTTAACAGTTATTATCATTAATAAATGAAGTCTTTGCAAGCTAAATAAAAATGAGAACACAAAGAATTGGGCAAAAGCTCGAATTTCATTAATAGAATGGTAGTCTGCGAGTGGCGAGACTCCATGGATGATTACAAAGTTTGGGAAATGGTAATACATAATGGAAAAGATACATTGAGATGCAATGACCACCATCCCCCCTAGCAACTTTTGAAATCCTGAGCAACAACTTTCGTTGAAGTATGGAAAGGATCCGAGAAGATTGTTGCTTCAACGATCAAGTCTCGTCTGACGTAGTTACTTGCCAAGAAAATCCCTAACTTATGCCTAAGCTGCCCTTGCGGGTTTTCAACTTAGCAGGAAATTTATTATGTTTATGTCTCTAATTTTTACTTAGACTGCCCTTTCGGGTTTTCGGCCTACCGAGACGCTCCTATTTGCCTAAGCCTCCCTTTCGGGTTTTCAAGTTAGCGAGCTGTTCTTTTATTTCTTTAGGCAAGGTATTTCTTGACTGCATCAGCATTCATGGGACGTGGGAACTCCTCGCCATCCCTAGTTTCAAGAATTAGTGCACCACCAGAGAAGGCTTTCTTGTCAACATATGGGCCTTCAAAATTTGGAGTCCACTTGCCCCTAGAATCAATGTTGAAAGACATGATCTTCCTGAGCACGAGGTCGCCTTCTCTGAATTCACGAGGTTTGACCTTTTTATCACATGCTTTCTTCATTCTTTTCTGATATAACTGCCCATGACATAAAGTTGTCATTCTATTCTCTTTAAACAAATTCAATTGGTAAAACCTGTTCTGAACCCATTCAGCCTCTAACAATTTGGCTTCCATTATCACACGCAGCGAGGGAATCTCTACCTCGACTGGGAGTACAGCTTCCATTTCATACACTAGGGAAAACGGGGTTGCTCCTGTTGAAGTGCGAACAGATGTTCGATATCCATGCATAGCAAAAGGGAGCATTTCATGCCAATCCTTATAAGTGACAATCATTTTCTGGATAATTCTCTTGATATTCTTATTAGCAGCTTCAACAGCCCCATTCATCTTTGGCCTGTATGGAGAAGAATTGTGATGGACAATCTTGAATTCTTCGCACAGTTCAGTCATCATCTTGTTTTTCAAATTCGAGCCATTGTCAGTGGAGATTCTGCTCGGCACACCATACCGGCATATAAGATTGTTCTTGATGAAACGCACAACCACCTATTTGGTAACATTGGCATATGAAGCAGCTTCCACCCATTTGGTAAAGTATTCAATTACTACCAAGATAAAACGGTGTCCATTCGAAGCTTTGGGTTCTATCATTCCAATCATATCAATACCCCACATAGAGAAAGGCCACGGGGAGGAAATCACATTGAGCAGTGTCGGAGGTACATGGATCTTATCTGCATAAATCTGGCATTTATGGCACTTCTTTGCAAATTTGTAACAATTGGATTCCATTGTCAACCAATAATAACCTGCCCTTAGCATCTTTTTAGCCATTGAATGTCCATTAGCATGAGTTCCAAATGAACCTTCATGAATCTCAGGCATCAACATGTCTGCTTCGTGTCTATCCACGCATCTGCGCAGGACCATGTCAAAATTCCTCTTGTATAACACATTTTCACTGAGGAAGAAACTGCCTACTAATCTTCTCAGTGTCTTTCTATCTTTCTTTGACGCACCAAACGGGTATTCCTGAGTCTGAAGAAAATGTTTGATATCATAATACCAAGGTTTTTCATCTGCTACCTCCTCTGTCGCAAACACATGAGCGGGCCTATCTAGCCATCAAACTGTAATTCAGGGTATATCATTCCAAACATTTACTTGGTACATGGAAGCCAGAGTTGCCAGAGCATCTGCCATTTGATTTTCATCCCTAGGAATGTGATGGAATTCAACTTTATTGAAGAAGGGTAGTAATCTTCTAGCATAATCTTTGTAAGGGATCAAGCCAGAGTGACGAGTGTCCCATTCTCCTTTAATCTGATTTATTAGCAAAGCTGAATCACCATACACATCTAGAATCTTGATTCTGAGATCAATAGCTTCCTCAAGACCCATGATGCAAGCCTCATATTCTGCCATATTATTAGTGCAATCAAATGTTAACCTCGCAGTAAAAGGAATGTGCGATCCATGAGGAGTGACAATCACAACACCAATTCCTTTACCATAAGCATTCACAGCTTCATCAAATACCATACTCCAACGAGATTCAGGGTCGGGGCCCTCCTCACGTAATGGTTCATCACAATCTTTCACTTTCAAGAACATCACATCTTCATCGGGGAATTCATATTCTGCAGACTAATGATCTTCCACCGGTTGGTGAGCAAGATAATCTGCCAACACACTACTTTTGATATCTTTTTGAGTGTGGTGCTCGATATCATATTCAGATAACAACATATGCCAGTGGGTAATTCTCCCAGTAAGAGCAGGCTTTTCAAAAATATACTTGATTGGATCCATTTTGGAGATCAACCAAGTGGTATGATTCAACATATACTGCCGCAAACGCTTTGCCTCCTAGGCCAAAGCACAACATGTTTTTTCTAGCATGGAAAACCGCAAATCACAATCAGTGAAATTTTTGCTGAGATAAGAAATGGCGAACTCTTTCTTTCCTGTTTCATCATGTTGTCCCAGAATACAACCCATGGATTTATCTAATACTGTTAGATACATAACCAACGGTCTTCCTTCTACGGGAGGGAGAAAAATAGGAGGTTCAAGCAGATATTCTTTAATACTCTCAAATGCCCTTTGGCAGTCACCTGTCCACACACAACCTTGATCTTTCTTTAACAACTTAAAGATCGGTTCACATGTTACAGTCATATGGGAAATAAATCTGGAAATATAATTCAAACGCCCGAGGAAACCCCTGACTTGCTTTTCAATTCTTGGTGCTGGCATTTCTTGAATTGCCTTGACTTTGTCAGGGTCAACTTCAATTCCTTTCTGGCTAATAATAAAACCCAACAATTTCCCCGATCTAACTCCGAAGGTGCATTTATTTGGACTCAAGCGGAGACGATACTTCATCAAACGTCGAAACAACTTCAACAAATCTTCTATATGCCCTTCTTCAATTTGGGATTTGGAAATCATATCATCAACATATACTTCGATCTCTTTGTGCATCAGATCATGGAATAGGGTTGTCATAGCCCTCTGGTACGTTGCACCAGCGTTCTTCAACCCGAAGGGCATCACTCTGTAACAGAATGTTCCCCAGGGTGTGATAAATGTTCTTTTTTCCATGTCCTCTGGAGCCATTCTTATTTGATTATACCCAGAAAATCCGTCCATGAACGAGAATACCTTGAATTTTGTTATGCTATCCACTAACATATCAATGTAAGGCAATGGAAAATCATCTTTTGGACTAGCTTTATTTAGATCTCTGTAATCAACGCACATGCAGACTTTTTCGTTTTTTTTGGTACTGGGACAATATTGGAAATCCATTGAGGATACACTGACGTCACAAGAAAACCAGCATTAATATGCTTTAGGACCTCCTCCTTGATCTTTACTGCCATATCTGGATGGGTTCTTCTCAACTTTTGTTTAACTGGTGGACACTCTGGCTTCAACGGTAAACGATGCTCGACAATGTCTGTATCTAGACCAGGTATATCTTGATAAGACCATGCAAAAATATCCACATATTCTTTCAACAGCTAAATCAACCCGTTCTTTACATCAGGATGCAATGATGCTCTAATCTTGACTTCCTTCGGATCTTCCTTTGAACCCAAATTAACCACTTCCAAAGGCTCTTTGTATGGTTGAATGGTATTTTCCTCGTTCTCAAGCAACCGTGAGACCTCTTCTGGGATCTCATCATAATCTTCTTCTTCAGCCACAAACACAGGACATTTAAAGTTGGGAGAGGGTGCAGGGTCATTGTATTCAACGGGTTTTTTAATTAATCTGCACATGTGATTTATGATTACTTTTAGAAACTGACACATATAACAAGTGATCATGCAGATTAATTCTCAATTATTATTTATTTTGAAAGGTTTTTTTTTATTATTACCAATTCCCAAGAAAAAGGCAGAAAATAAAAGGCATAATTTGGAAGCAAAGACAACTTTTATTAATGATCTTAACAGTTATAGCACAAAGATAAGCCCTACAACATCAATACTTCAACTTTGGGCAGAGTGAAAGTTTTTCAAAAGAAAGAAACAGATTACCAAAACAAATTACTTTGAAATATGTATGCAAGAAGGAATATCAATGGTGACCCAATTCTGAACTCGGACTCCATGCGTCACATAATTAGGTACTTCCTGCTTTGCTTCAACCTCTTCAACAACATTAATTCCAGAACCAATCGGATGGAGGTAGCCTCCACTGCGGAAAACATCTTGATAACTGTTCACAGAAGACTTTGACTTCAAACTTTCGCTTTTGCCATTCCTCGAAGAGAAACCTAAACCAGCTCTGTTTTTGTTCACAAGTGGATCCACAAGTCGTCCCCAAACCGCATTATGACCATTGCGCACAACCTGCTGCGCATCCTTCAGTGAGACACAAAATTCTAATTCTTCCTTATGTTGTCAATGGATAGGGCTTGGAACTGGGTTCCAACAGCAGCATCATCCGCTTCTACAATACTGAAAGAGGATAGATGGGATATCAATAACGCCTACTCCCCATTTATGATCACTACCTTCCCTTCACGCACAAATTTTAGCTTTTGATGCAGAGTTGAAGTGACAGCCCCTTCTTCGTGTATCCATGGCCGTCCTAGCAAACAACTATATGCGGGAATAATGTCCATTACCTGGAAAGTTATCAAGAACAAATGTGGTCCTATATGGATGGGCAAGCCCACTTCACCGATGACAGATTTCCTTGACCCATCAAAAGCCTTCACAATGATGCCACTCGAGCGCATAGGTGTTCCCTGATACTTCAACTTCATGAGAGTACTTCTTGGTATAACATTCAATGCGGATCCGTTATCAATTAGCACATTAGATAGCTAGTCATTCTGGAATTTCATGGATATGTGGAGGGCCAGGTTGTGATTCCTCCCTTCATCTGGTAACTCATCATCACAGAAACTCAAGTTGTTACATGACGTAATGTTTCCAATTACACAGCTGAATTGATCTAACGACATGTCATTCTCTACAAAAGCTTGGTCTAGTACTCTCATTAGTGATCCTCTATGAGCGGAGGAATTCATCAATAACGCTAGGATGGATATCTTTGAAGGAGTCTGCAATAGCTGATCTACAATTTTGTAGTCGCTCATCTTAATTATCTTCAAGATATTATCCACTTCTTTCTCTAATGTGGCCCCGCTAGTCTCCTCTGTAGCCTTCTTCGGTTCATCATTCTCAACAATTTTCTTTCCAGCAACAACGTGTTTTCGAATAACTGGCGCAAACACACGACCACTACGGGTCACCCTGCTACTATCAGCTATATTTCCAACATCTGGCATTGGCTAAATGGGAACTTCTAACCCATCTTCCAAGATTGTAGCGTTGTATTTGTATGGCACAACCTTATCTGATTTATAGGGAACAGGACCTGGAAGACTAATTACCAATGGGGTAATAACTGGTTTGCTATGGTACTCCACCTCAAGATGAGCGGGTGCACCAAAACAAGGTACAATGACATTTACACCTTCCTCAACACATTCAGCTCTCAAAAGGTCATTTATGGCAAACAAATCTTCGTCTGAAGAGAAATACTCATCCGCAGAGGCGTACTCTTCCTCTGACTCTTCTTTCATCAAAAAAACTTCAGCCATATCAACCTCGTGATAATCATCTCTCTGACATGTGATCTTGATAGTTCCATTGTCTAACAGCAATTTAACACCCTGTCTCACAAGAGAACATCCTTGGGGGTTTCGCTAACAAACTATGCAAGATCCATATTGGTGGTCCACCTGACTAGCAGTATGGCAGAAGGTAGCATGCAACTGCGCAAGATCCTCATTCAAATGATCCACATCAAAAAATTTGAATTCGCCCGGACATCCAGAAACCATATTCACTTCCTCTTCATACTCTGCCTTAGGCCTGATTATATGGATTAAACCTTCATCCATCATCTTCTGCAAATCAGCCTTTATCTTCTCGCAACCCTGTATATTTGTACTACAAATAGCACAACCGGCGTGGTCGTGCGTATAATAACTAAATTCACATAGTTCTGCATGCATCTTTACCAAATCCCCTCTAACCAGATTAATGTCAAAAATTTGGAAGTCTCCTGGACAGCCGGCCACCATATTCACAACACTCACTCCCCCGTGCTTGGGTAGAGGATTGTCTTTCACGTTAGGTCCCATGTCTTTGAAAGATAAAATTCCGGACTTCACCAACCTTTGCACTTCTGTCCTCAAAGGATAACAATTTTCAATACTTTGCCCTGGTGCTCCCTGATGAAAGGCACACGTTTGATATGCTTTGTAATACCAAGGTAATGGAGATGGTATTACTAGAGGTGGTCGTGTCTGGACCAACTTCTTTTGAATTAATGTTGGTAGTAGCTCTGCATAACCCATGGGAATAGGGTCATAGTTCTCCCTTCTCTGATTATTCCCCTGGTTCCCCTGCTGGGACTGTCTCTGATAAGCAACGGTAGTTGGAGCGGCATTCATAACAGGAGTAACTAAAGCAACATGCTGGTGACGTTGATAATTCCTTCTAGGAGCGTTCACCCTCCTTTCTTGTATGACAGCATTGGTATCCCCCTCTTTCTTCTTTGTAAACCCATAAGCTGGTTTCTTCACACCTCCAGATTCTTCACCCTTTGTCAAACGGCCTTCTCTTACTGCCTCTTCTAGGAGGACACCCATTCCGACCATTGCATACCAATATTCCCCCTTAAATCTAAACTAGATATTAATTAGTTAGGTTCCCAAACCCCAATTAATTATATTATTAGCCTTAGATTTATGTAGTAACCTAAGATAACGATAGTTCGACATTTAGTCCCTTGGGATTTGATAATCTTTAAAGCTACACGCGATAGGACTGTATACTTGTTGTCTAGATTCTTTAAGACTCAAAAAGTCACAATCAAGTTTTTGGCGCCGTTGTCGGGGATAACAAGTCGATATCGTAACTCTTTCAGTTATGTTGTAGAGACTAAGGCACCATCCCCAATTGTATGCTAAGCACTCGCCCTAGGAGTGAAGGCTTAGTGCTACCAATTTCAGAACCTGAGCGCTCTATTACTAGGAGAGGCCGCGTACGAGTATCTTGTACGAACAATTCCCTCTCTCAATCTTCTATTCTTGTTGAATCAGTTGAAGAACCAAACATGGGTGAATAGCCACGTCCTCTCAAGTCTTATGCTATTCCTTCGCAGGAAGAACCATATAATAGCATTGTTGCTCCTCCGGTCGAGGCTAACAACTTCGAACTCAAACCTTCCCTATTATCTGTTGTACAACAAAACCAATTTTTTGGAGGGTCAATGGATGAACCCAATCTACATTTGTCGATGTTTCTGCAATACGCAGATACAGTTAAGAATAATGGAGTCAATCAAGAGGCGATAAGACTTCGTCTTTTCCCTTTTTCCCTAATAGATAGAGCCCGAGCTTGGCTCCAGTCTCTACCAGCTAACTTGGTTACCTCTTGGGATGAGTTAAAGAAAGTTTTTCTTGCAAGATATTTCCCACCAAGTAAGACAGCTATGCTAAGATCCCAAATAAGCGATTTTCGACAAAAAGACAGCGAGTCTCTTTTCGACGCTTGGGAAAGATACAAAGACATGTTAAGGCTCTGTCCATATTATGGCCTAGAAGAATGGTTAATCATCCATACCTTCTACAATGGTCTCCTTTATAATACAAGATTAACAATAGATGCTGCCGCAGGTGGCGCACTTATGGATAAATCTTACGTTGATGTTTATGCTCTCATAGAAAGTATGGCTCAAAACTACTATCAGTGGGGGAGTGAAAGAGGTCAAGCAGACAAAGCTCCCATAGAGAAAGCACCGACAAAAGGCGGTATGTACGAGATCAGCAGTCTTGATAGCGCCCATGCTAAGGTAGACGCCCTCACCCAGAAGATAGATAGTTTAACCGCAGTGCCTCCAGCCACCGTGGTTGCTATAACTCCGAATTGAGAGATATGTGGAGTACCTGGACATGCCTCTGCTGAATGACAAATCTTAGCAGGAACTCCCCCCGACCAAATAAATTATGCTCAAGGAAACCCTTACTCAAACACTTACAACCCTGGATGGAAAAATCATTTGAATTTCTCAAATAAGAACACCAATGCATTGTATGCACCTGGCCAAGCACCTGCTGTACCACCAGGGTATCAAAAGGAACCTGCAACTGCTCCTAACACAGCTAGGAAGTCTAACCTCGAACTTCTGATGGAAAATTTAATAGCTTCCCAAGCTCAAACCAACAAGGAATTTCTAAACCAAAATATTCACACTAGTGAGCAAATCAAACAATTAGTGAATAAAGTAGATGCTTTAGCCACCCATAACAAAATGCTTGAAACCCAGATTTTGCAAGTAGCTCAACAACAAGCATCCACTGCTACACCTGCTGGTACCTGTAGCGGTAGAAATGTTCAAGACTAAGTCATTGGATTGACTCGACTTTATATAAATAAAAATAAAAATCGCCACCGCGCTTTATTGTTTCCAAAGGAATGGGAAAAGAGTGAATAACCCAAAAAAGGGGGAAAGATTCAAGGTAAGGGGGTTGGTTATGTAAAGGGAAGGTATTAGCACCTTAAACATCTACAGTACTCCGCAGGAACCTCTTTGTAAAATTTGTATATTTTGGCTATAAAAATGTGTTATATATAAAATGGATGGTGGAGGTGAGAAGAGAAATATGTTTTTTTAATGATTTTTGCACCCACCGCGGTTGCGAACCTTTAGTGCCTACGTACCACCTTTCATGCAATAGGGGATCAGGGTACACGTAGTTCCTCTTTTAAATATTTAATACACAAGTGTGTTGGTTAGTTTTAAGAGATAAGACATCATCGTCATTGTCCGTGTGGAAAAACATACTTACTACCCACAATCATGAAAAAGGAGAATTTGCATCATCTCAAAGTGGAGGATATGGCTTGGATTTTAAAATCAACAATGCCTCACTCAACACCCAAGTGGAAAATATCTCTCTTCACTACATGTTGTAGAAGTATAGCTATTTGCATCACTACAAGGATTGACAAGAGCCTAATCTTTTAAGAAAAGTTTAAAGGTAAAAGCCAAAGTGGTAAAATGGTTTGGAATGAGATTGATTGACTTTTAGTCTTCTCTCAAAAAAAATGTCAAAGTATTATTAAATTTATTGAGGTTTATTGATGAAAATGTTTTGAAAATGCATGGACCTAAGTCCAAGTTTATTATGAAAGTGTTTAAGTTTATATACAAGAAGAGTTTGAAAAGGAGGGAGAATATTTTTGAAATTAAAGAAGATGGAAGGAGAAGAAGAGGCTATCCTAAAGCATAAGTTAAAAGCTAAGGATAAGGACCATCTAACCAAACAAGAAGCCAAAACATGACATTATGAGCCAAGATAGAATTCTCATTCTTTGGAGTGAAACCAAGCAAGCAAAGATACTAGAACTCTTCAAATGTATTAAGTCTTCATAAAAATTGGGCAGAGTAACGGCTGTATGCGGGTGAATTCCAGATTACAAAACAAAGAGTGTAATCACAAAAACCTGCACACAAAAACAAACAAGCAACCCAATATCTTGAGGTAAACCCCAAGAGCTCCAAACAAAATAATCAGATAAGATCACAAAGTCTCCAAGATAGGCCAAGGTTTCTAATCCTAAGTCCAAGAAAAAGTCAACTGATCCATCATTCCAAGGATAGTAACCAAATAGTCCAAGTACCATTAAGAGTTTTTTAGGGTTTATGTTGATTATTAAGTATCTTAAGAAAAAAAAAACTCAAGTGAGCAAAATAAAAAGGGCAAGAAAATAAATGCTCAAATAAGCAAAGATGAAAATGGCATGAAATGAAAATGCTAAAAGATAAATAATACATAAAGCATAAAAGAATAAAAAGCATAAAATAAAACAAGTTAATAATTAGTGGTTAGTTGGATGATCATCTTGAAACTTGCATTTGGAACTCATTAGAGGATTGGTAGAACCAAAGCCTCCACACAACAAGTTGCATTTGCTTTTTGTCAAGTATATCATCCATTTGGAATTCTCATAAGTACCATTTAATGATCAACGATGTTTAAGTGATCCGCGTTGACCAAAGGTGTTGTAGATCCATTAGAGGATTGGTAGAACTAAAGCCTCCACACAATGAATCTCAAGGTTATTGGATCAAAGAGATCAAATTAACATACTTGGGCTTGCAATCATAAGTTTGGGCCATAAATGGTCATTTATTCGGATCGGGACAAAAATTAGCGCTATGTTAAGCAATCATAAGTGGACTTATATAGAAGTCACACCTATTTTGAGGCCGGTCAATAGCAATATATGCACCATTTGTTTTGAGACATGATATAGATATCATGCTCCAACAACATTTAGTGTAAGAAGAAGGGAATGAGATGAAGAGGAATTAGGGTAAAAAAGAAAACAACATTTGAATTAATATTTAATCAAACTATTATTAAATTCATTCATCCATATTTGTGGAGTTAGACTCAACACCATGGATCCAATGATGTTAATAAAGCCATGACCAAAAAATCAACCCAAGACAGTCAGAAAATATTCACAAAATGATATAATATTTAATATACCAAAAAAAAAGGATTTAAAAAATTAAAAATAGAAAATAATGAGAAAAATATCAACTATGTACAAATTAATCAAGAAATAAAAATTAAGACCATAGAAAAATCAGAAAAAGGCTCAAATATTTTTATAAAAATTTTGGGAATTTTTAAAAGTCAGAAACTATTTTTAAATATCAAAATAAATGGGTAAAATAAACAAAAATGATAAAAAATAGTAAAGTCAAACAAAAATAAAATAAAGTCACCAATATTTGTCACAATGTAATTGGATCATTCCTTAATTTTTTTAGAATTTAAAAATGTGTAAAAGTATTTTTAAACATTTTAAATAAATCAAATAAGTGTAAAATTCATAAAAAATACCAAAACTCAAAATTAAATTGTGAAAAAATAAAAATCAGAAAGAGAATAATCAAAATAAAAATTTCATAATTTTTTTGGATTTTTTGAACTAAAACTGAATTTTCTATGATTTTTTGAAATTTAAAACAATTAAAATATAAAAATCAAAAAAAGAAAATAAAATAAAAAGATGTGGACCTTTGGATGAGAGTCAAAACGCGTTAGTAATCAAATCCAAAGGATCTGGCATGCTGTGCATATCATGGTCATTAGTGAGTAATGTACAGAATCATTAATAAATCAGATTTTTGAAAAAAAACAAATGGCACGCTTTCATTGGTTAGAAGGTGACACGTTGGTCATCTTCAACCTCCAGCCCTCACGAATTGCAGGTCTCTCAAACTGTAAAATCAGAAGCTCAGACATATGCCATTCGCTTCGTCTCTTCAAGACGAAGACAACCATACCCTCGCGCCATACTTATATAAACTATAACTCAAGAAATTTGGAAAGAAAGTTTTGAAAAGGGATTTGAAAATTCATGGTCAAAATGTGCTTCCAGATAAAAGTAAGTGTTTCGACTAGGATCAGGGTAATGAGAGCAACACAATGATACCAAAGTTTTAAAGAATTGATGAAGGAATCTACCTATTGAAGTTGAGTTGCAGAGCTCTAAAACTAGACTTCTAGGGAGCAATATAGGGCACGATTCTTGAATGTAATTGTATGGTTAGGTTCAGGGAAGATCAAGTAAGGTGAATTGATGGAGAAAATGGATTGAAAAAGGCTTGAGAATAGGATTCGAAGTAGCTGAATTCTGAGTTGTGAAGCAAGTTTGGCAGGGTGATTCTGGCTATCTAAGCTTGGGAATTTGAATGGGGGATGACCCTCTATTTATAGGGAATTAAATGTAATGTTCAAGCGTGTGGAATGACGCAAATTGGAGGGAAATCGTGTGTGAACCTGATACACGAGCAAAGTGTGATCTGATTTGCATCAAAACTCGTCAAACCCTTGCATTTCAAGGCTCTAATCCACTTTTGCTACTTGGTTAAACATGTTTAAATCACAAACGCGTGCTAATTTGATGTTTAAAGGCCAAAACATGGATTTCAAATTCCGACTCATGGTGAAACTTCAAATCCAAGTTACCAAGTTCAATCCAATGAAATTTCCACCTCAAGGGGTCTTAGGGCAAGATTCTTGATGCTTTGGAAAGATGATGTAACAAGCTTTGCAATGGAATCAAATGGATGTTTGAGCTGAAAGTTAGATGGAGTCAAAGTTAAAGAAAAAGAGTTGACTTTCTATACTTAGAAATATTTCAAATTCTTCTTTAAAAATGACCTATAATCTCTTGCATCCAAACATGGCCTTGCACTTGGAATTTGCTCTTGATCAAAAAAGATGGAACGAAGTATACCTCTTGAATGACATTTTTAAATTTGAACCAATAAAAATATCCAAAAATTGAGCAAGTTAACACTTGTTGAAGTTGGCCAGAAATCATGAAATGACCTATAATATTTTGCATCCTTAAGGCAACTTCCATCCATTTTCTCACTTTGCACATGAAAGAAGGCATGAAGTACACATCTTTAGGATCATCATGAAAAAATAATGGGCTCAAGGTGATAAATATTTACCAAGTTATGACCATTTAAAGTCACATAGGGAAAATTGGGGATTCATCTGGATGACTTGTAATCTTTCCTCTTTACCAAGTTTCTTCCACATGAAAAATTCTTGGAACTTTGGAAGTGATTTGTTGGTAACTCTTTAAAGAGAATAATGTTTTTGGAATCACTCAAAAATACCAAAATATGAGTAAGATATGCCCCTCTGAAGTCCAAAACCCTAGCCTCTAGATCAAGAGAATGCTTGGTGGAACTTTGCCATGTTTGAACAAACTTTTTGTGCCAATATTCTTCCTTTGTGAATATAATTTGTTGAGGATGATGATGAGGACTCATGGCCACCAAAACTACTTCCATACCAACTTTAAAACAACTTCAATGGTGAGGTTTGAATCTCTCAAGACTTTGACTAGGGCATGGAAATAAACTCATGACCCCATGATGCAACTTGCTAAACCTCATTGCCTTTACCTACATTATTAACAATTAAGACAAACCAATATTGTATTTTTTTAATTTAGAGAGAAAATCTAAGCAAAATATCCATGATCACCAAAGAAAACAAGTCAAGGTTCTTGGTAACTCCTCAAAGAGCAAGGCTAAAGATAGGGAGAAGAACCAAAAGTCCTAATGTGATTTTGTGGTGATTGAAACAATATGGTATAATGAAGGGATCTTAGGGGCAAAAATTTGGGTACAACAATACCTTTCCAGGTCTACCTCAACCAAATCCAAAAGGACATGATCACGCTATTATATTGCAAAGTGGAACCGAATACGATGGACCAATTGACCCCAGAGTTGAAAACCCAACCATTTCCCAAAGTTCTAGAAAAGCGACCGAGGAGGATAACGAACCAAAAGATAAGGAGAAGGTAGATGATGGAGAGACAAAAGAAAAGGAAAAACCTTATGTGCCTCCGCCTCCTTACAAACCACCAATCCTGTATCCTCAAAGACTTGCTCAATCTAGAAGTGTAGGGCAGTTTAAGAAATTTGTTAAACTTCTGAAACAATTAAACGTCACGATACCATTCATAGAAGCTATCACTCAAATGCCCTCGTACGCTAAGTTTCTCAAAGAAATCTTGTCAAACAAGAAAAAGATAGAGGAAAATGAGATAATTACACTCACTGCTGAGTGTAGCGCAATCATCCAAAACAAGATGCCTCGGAAGCTGAAGGATCCCGGAAGTTTCTACATACCCTGTAATATAGGTAAGTATGTCATAGACAAAGCTCTATGCGACTTAGGCGCTATTATAAGTGTTATTCCCATGTACATATCCAAAACGCTTGACATGGGAGAATTAAGACCAACTAAGATGTCAGTACAACGAGCGGATCACTCTGTCAATGATGCACTACCAATGTTCACTAAAGGTAGAAAGAGAAAATATATCATATCACCTCCATTCACTGACGATGAACTATCAACCTTCATTGAAGATAGCAAAAAGATAAGAATCACCAATGTTCATTGTCGATGTACTACCAACATTCACTGAAGGTAGAAAGAGAAAACATATCATATCACCGTCGTTCACTGACGATGAACTATAAACATTCACTAAAGATAGCAAAAAGATAAGAATCACTGACATTCACTGTCGATGTACTACCAACATTCACTGAAGGTAGAAAAAGAAAACATATCATATCACCGCCGTTCATTGATGATGAACTATCAACGTTCACTGTAGATAGTAAAAAGATAACAAACACCGACGTTCACTGCCGATGTACTACCAAAATTCACTGAAGGTAGAAAGAGAAAAAATATCATATCACCGCCGTTCACTGACGATGAACTATCAACGTTCACTGAAGATAGCAAAAAGATAACAAACACCGACGTTTACTATTGATGTACTACCAACGTTCACTGAAGGTAGAAAGAGAAAAATATCATATCACCTCCGTTCACTGACGATGAACTATCGACGTTCACTGAAGATAGCAAAAAGATAACAAATAGCGACGCTCACTGCTGATGTACTACCAACGTTCACTGAAGGTAGAAAGAGAAAATATATCAAGTTTACCCAAAATTCTGGTGTTTCACCTAGAACGGGTCTCAACTTCTTCTTTAACCAAGGAAATCTGCATGGAAAAGATCAAACATAAGTTGTCTCAAATAAAGTGACTTGTTACTTGTTGTCATGGAGAATTGCAGAAAGAAATGACTTTCTAGGGATAGAAATATGACTTCCCGGGGACATGCCATGATATTCTTGCTGAGGAGATAAAGTCTTCCTATGCAAAATAAATGCACGAACCAAAACTCAAAGTTTTCAGAGATCCATAAATCCAATTCAGAGATAAACTGGAGCAAGACGGCCAGTGTAGATACATCCTTTGAGAAATAAACTCAAGAAGGACAACCAAAATCAACTGAGCCAAGAACGCTGCAGGAAAGGTCAGAACACAATGCTAATGAATGATGGTTTTTAATTATGCATGATGTATGTATGATTGTATGAGTGCTATCGTGCATATGCTGATAAAAGGATACATAATCAGCACAAACAAACAAAACTGTCTCAAGTTTTAAAAACAATAGGCTAACTTCAACCAGAAAGATCAATCCAAAAGGGTAAAAGCAACGGCGGAAACCAAACCCACTGCCTGACATAACTTTATTGAGGAGAAACATAATCCAGATGTAGCCAATTCAAACAAATATCGAGATAGAACATATTTCTTCTGGTTTCATTAGGGAAAACATCTTTTCAAAAGCAACATGCCTACTGAGGATTACGAGACCAGCCTAAAACAAAACGGACTGACGTTGACACAACCAAACTTCATTTGGGGATTCAAGCCTACCTCCCCGGAGAAAACTTTCATCACGAATACTCATTACCACCAAGAGATGTCCTGGAATAACCTTCCAGAAAATATACTAGACTCGATTGGGGATAGTGGGGTCACAAACCCAATACTGCATCTTGCACCCACTGATATCGTCTTTAACCATCTGAGAAACACATAAGGATTGTGCATCTACCAGCAAAATGACCTGAGAAAACTTTCATGAAGGGATTAAACTTTAAAACAACTGGAGTTTGTTCATTCTTGGGATCACCATTCTTGTTGTCATTGTTTCATCATAAATCCCAAAGTAAATTGAATTGTAAAGATCTCTTCTCTTTTCTTTTGAAAATTCAATTTTTCTTTTTAATCTCTTTGCTTTAACAGTTATTATCATTAATAAATGAAGTCTTTGCAAGCTAAATAAAAATAAGAACACAAAGAATTGGGCAAAATCTCGAATTTCATTAATAGAATGGTAGTCTGCGAATGGCGAGACTCCATGGATGATTACAAAGTTTAGGAAATGGTAATACATAATGGAAAAGATACATTGAGATACAATGACCACTATCCCCCCTAGAAACTTTCGAAATCCTGAGCAACAGCTTTCGTTGAAGTATGGTAAGGATCCGAGAAGATTGTTTCTTCAACGATCAAGTCTCGTCTGACGTAGTTACTTTCCAAGAAAATCCCTAACTTCTGCCTAAGCTGCCCTTGCGGGTTTTCAACTTAGCGGGAAATTTATTCTGTTTATGTCTCTAATTTTTGCCTAGACCACCCTTTCGGGTTTTCGGCCTACCGAGACGCTCCTTTTTGCCTAAGCCTCCCTTTCGGGTTTTCAACTTAGCGAGCTGTTCTTTTATTTCTTTAGGCGAAGTAGTTCTTGACTGCATCAGCATTCATGGGACGTGGGAACTCCTCGCCATCCATATTTTCAAGAATTAGTGCACCACCAGAGAAGTCTTTCTTGACAACATATGGGCCTTCAAAATTGGGAGTCCACTTGCCCCTAGAATCAGTGTTGAAAGACATGATCTTCCTGAGCATGAGGTCGCCTTCTCTGAATTCACGAGGTTTGACCTTTTTATCAAATGATTTCTTCATTCTTTTCTGATATAACTGCCGATGACATAAAGTTGTCATTCTCTTCTCTTCAATAAAATTCAACTGGTCAAACCTGTTCTGAACCCATTCAGCCTCTGACAATTTGGATTCCATTATCACACACAGCGAGGGAATCTCTACCTCGACTGAGAGTACAGCTTCCATTCCATACACTAGGGAAAATGGGGTTGCTCCTGTTGAAGTGCGAATAGATGTTCAATATCCATGCAGAGAAAAAGGGAGCATTTCATGCCAATCCTTATAAGTGACAACCATTTTATGGATAATTCTCTTGATATTTTTATTAGCAGCTTCAACAGCCCCATTCATCTTTGGCCTGTATGGAGATGAATTGTGATGGACAATCTTGAATTCTTCGCACAGTTCAGTCATCATCTTGTTGTTCAAATTCAAGCCATTGTCAGTGATGATTCTTCTCGGCACACCATACCGGCATATAAGACTGTTCTTGATGAAACGCACAACCACCTGTTTGGTAACATTGGCATATGAAGCAGCTTCCACCCATTTGGTAAAGTAGTCGATTGCTACCAAGATAAAATGGTGTCCATTCGAAGCTTTGGGTTATATCATCCCGATCATGTCAATGCCCCACATAGAGAAAGGCCACGGGGAGGAAATCAAATTGAGCAGTGTCGGAGGTACATGGATCTTATCTGTGTAAATCTGGCATTTATGGCACTTCTTTGCAAATTTTGTAACAATCGGATTCCATTGTCAACTAATAATAACCTGCCCTTAGCATCTTTTTAGCCATTTAATGTACATTAGCATGAGTACCAAATGAACGTTCATGAATCTCATGCATTAACATGTCTTCTTTGTGTCTATCCACGCATCTGAGCAGGACCATGTCAAAATTCCTCTTGTATAACACATTTTCACTGAGGAAGAAACTGCCTACTAATCTTCTCAGTGTCTTTCTATCTTTCTTTGACACACCAAACGGGTATTCCTGAGTCTAAAGAAAATGTTTGATATCATAATACTAAGGTTTTTCATCTGCTACCTCCTCTGTCGCAAACACATGAGCGGGCCTATCTACCCGTTGAACTGTAATTCGGGGTATATCATTCCAAGCATTTACTTGGTACATGGAAGCCAAAGTTGCCAGAGCATCTGCCATTTGATTTTCATCCCTAGGAATGTGATGGAATTCAACTTTATTGAAGAAGGGTAGTAATCTTCTAGCATAATCTTTGTAAGGGATCAAGCCAAGGTGACGAGTGTCCCATTCTCCTTTAATCTGATTTATTACCAAAGCTAAATCACCATACACATCTAGAATCTTGATTCTGAGATCAATAGCTTCCTCAAGACCCATGATGCAAGCCTCATATTCTGCCATATTATTAGTGCAATCAAATGTTAACCTCGCAGTAAAAGGAATGTGCGATCCATGAGGAGTGACAATCACAACACCAATTCCTTTACCATAACTATTCACCGCTTCATCAAATACCATACTCCAACGAGATTCAGGGTCGGGGCCCTCCTCACGCAATGGTTCATCACAATCTTTCACTTTCAAGAACATCACATCTTCATCGGGGAATTCATATTCTGCAGACTAATGATCTTCCACCGGTTGGTGAGCAAGATAATCTGCCAACACACTACTTTTGATATCTTTTTGAGTGCGGTGCTCGATATCATATTCAGATAACAACATATGCCAGCGGGCAATTCTCCCAGTAAGAGCAGGCTTTTCAAAAATATACCTTATTGGATCCATTTTGGAGATCAACCAAGTGGTATGATTCAACATATACTGCCGCAAATGCTTTGCCGCCCAGGCCAAAGCACAACATGTCTTTTCTAGCTGGAATACCGCGACTCACAAGTAGTGAAGTTTTTGCATAGATAATAAATGGCGAACTCTTTCTTTCCCGTTTCATCCTGTTGTCCCAGAATACAACCCATGGATTTATCTAATACTATTAGATACATAACCAACGGTCTTCCTTCTACGGGAGGGAGCAAAATAGGAGGTTCAAGCAGATATTATTTAATACTCTCAAATTCCCTTTGGCAGTCATCTGTCCACACACAACCTTGATCTTTCTTTAACAACTTAAAGATTGGTTCACATGTTGCAGTCATGTGGGAAATAAATCTGGAAATATAATTCAAACGCCCGAGGAAACCCATGACTTGCTTTTCAGTTCTTGGTGCTGGCATTTCTTGAATTGCCTTGACTTTGTCAGGGTCAACTTCAATTCCTTTCTGGCTAACAATAAAACCCAACAATTTCCCCAATCTAACTCCGAAGGTGCATTTATTTGGATTCAAGCGGAGACGATACTTCCTCAAATGCTGAAACAACTTCAACAAATCTTTTATATGCCCTTCTTCAGTTTGGGATTTGGCAATCATATCATCAACATATACTTTGATCTCTTTGTGCATCATATCATGGAATAGGGTTATCATAGCCCTCTGGTACGTTGCACCAGCGTTCTTCAACCCGAAGGGCATCACTCTGTAACAGAATGTTCCCCAGGGTGTGATAAACGTTGTCTTTTCCATGTCCTCTAGAGTCATTCTTATTTGATTATACCCAAAAAATCCATCCATGAACGAGAATACCTTGAATTTTGTTGTCTATCCACTAACATATCAATGTGAGGCAATGGAAAATCATCTTTTGGACTAGCTTTATTTAGATCTCTGTAATCTACGCACATGCAGACTTTTTCGTCTTTTTTCGGTACTGGGACAATATTGGCAATCCATTGAGGATACACTGACGTCATAAGAAAACCAGCATTTATCTACTTTAGGACCCCCTCCTTGATCTTTACTGCCATATCTGGATGGGTTCTTCTCAACTTTTGTTTAACTGGTGGACATCTGGCTTCAACGGTAAACGATGCTCGACAATGTCTGTATCTAGACCAGGCATATCTTGATAAGACCATGCAAAAATATCCACATATTCTTTTAATAGCTTAATCAACCCGTTCTTTACATCAGGATGCAATGATGCTCCAATCATGACTTCCTTTGGATCTTCCTCTGAACCCAAATTAACCACTTCCAAAGGCTCTTTGTATGGTTGAATGGTATTTCCTTGTGCTCAAGCAACCGTGAGACCTATTCCGGGATCTCATCATAATCTTCTTCTTCATCCCCAAACACAAGACATACAAATTTGGGAGAGGGTACAGGGTCATTGTATTCAACGGGTTTTTTAATTAATCTGCACATGTGATTTATGATTACTTTTAGAAACTGACACATATAACAAGTGATCATGCAGATTAATTCTCAGTTATTATTTATTTTGAAAGGTTTTTTTTTATTATTACCAATTCCCAAGAAAAAGGAATAAAATAAAAGACATAATTTGGAAGCAGGAATATGTATGCAAGAAATATGTATGCAAGAAGGAATATCAATGGTGACCCAATTCTGAACTCGGACTCCATGCGTCACATAATTAGGTACTTCCTGCTCTGCTTTAACCTCTTCAACGACATTAATTCCAGAACCAATCGGATGGAGGTAGCCTCCGCTGCGGAAAACATCTTGATAACTGTTCACAGAAGACTTTGACTTCAAACTTTCGCTTTTTCCATTCCTCGAAGAGAAACCCAAACCAGCTCTGTTTTTGTTCACAGGTGGATCCACAAGTCGTCCCCAAACCGCATTATGCCCATTGCGTACAACCTGCTGCGCATCCTTCAGTGAGACCACAAAATTCTCATTCTTCCTTATGTTGTCAATGGATAGGGCTTGGAACTGGGTTCCAACAGCAGCCTCATCCGCTTCTACAATACTAAAAGAGGATAGATGGGATATCAACAACGCCTACTACCCATTTATGATCACTACCTTCCCTTCACGCACAAATTTTAGCTTATGATGCAGAGTTGAAGTGACAGCCCCTTCTTCGTGTATCCATGGCCGTCCTAGCAAACAACTATATGCGGGAATAATGTCCATTACCTGGAAAGTTATCAAGAACAAATGTGGTCCTATATGGATGGGCAAGTCCACTTCACCGATGACAGATTTCCTTGACCCATCAAAAGCCTTCACAATGATGCCACTCGAGCGCATAGGTGTTCCCTGATACTTTAACTTCATGAGAGTACTTCTTGGTATAACATTCAACGCGGATCCGTTATCATTTAGCACATTAGATAGCTAGTCATTCTTGCAGTTCATGGATATATGGAGGGCCAGGTTGTGATTCCTCCCTTCATCTGGTAACTCATCATCACAGAACTCAAGTTGTTACATGATGTAATGTTTCTAATTACACTGCTGAATTAATCTAACTACATTTCATTCTCTACAAAAGCTTGGTCTAGTCTCTCATTAGTGATTCTCTATGAACGGAGGAATTCATCAATAACGCTAGGATAGATATCTTTGAAGGAGTCTGCAATAGCTGATCTACAATTTTGTAGTCTCTCATCTTAATTATCTTCAAGATATCATCCACTTCTTTCTCTAATGTGGCCCTGCTAGTCTCTTCTGTAGCCTTCTTCGGTTCATCATTCTCAGCAATTTTCTTTCCAGCAACAACGTCTTTTCGAATAACTGGCGCAAACACACGACCACTACGGCTCACCCTGCTACTATCAGCTATATTTCCAACATCTGGCATTGGATGGATGGGAACTTCCACCCCATCTTCCAAGATTGTAGCGTTGTATTTGTATGGCACAGCCTTATCTGATTTATAGGGAACAGGACCTGGCAGACTAATTACCAATGGGGTAATAACTGGTTTGCTATGGTACTCTACCTCAAGATGAGCGGGTGCACCAAAACAAGGTACAATGACGTTTACACCTTCCTCAACACATTCAGATCTCAAAAGGTCATTTCTGGAAAACAAATATTCGTCTGAAGAGAAATACTCATCCGCGGAGGCATACTCTTCCTCTGACTCTTCTTTCATCAAAAAAACATCAGCCATATCAACCTCTTGATAATCATCTCTCTGACCTGTGATCTTGATAGTTCCATTGTCTAACAATAATTTAACACCGTGTCTCACAAGAGAACATCCTCGGGGGTTTCGCCAACAAACTATGCAAGATCCATATTGGTGTTCCACCTGACCAGCAGTATGGCAGAAGGTAGCATGCAACTGCACGAGATCCTCATTCAAATGATCCACCTCAAAAATTTTGAATTCACCCGGACATCCAGAAACCATATTCACTTCCTCTTCATACTCTGCCATAGGCCTGATTATATGGATTAAACCTTCATCCATCATCTCCTGCAAATCAGCCTTTATCATCTTGCAACCCTGTATATTTGTACTACAAACAGCACAATCGGCATGGTCATGCGTATAATAACTGAATTCACATAGTTCCGCATGCATCTTTACCAAATCTCCTCTAACCAGATTAATGTCAAAAACCTGGAAGTCTCTTGAACAGCCGACCACCATATTCACAACACTCACTCCCCCGTGCTTGGGTAGAGGATTGTCTTTCACGTTAGGTCCCATGTCTTTGAAAGATAAAATTCCGGACTTCACCAACCTTTGCACCTCCGTCCTCAAAGGATAAAAATTTACAACACTATGCCCTGGTGCTCCCTGATGAAAGGCACGCGTTTGATCTATTTTGTAATACCAAGGTAATGGAGATGGTATTATTGGAGGTGGTCGTGTCTGGACCAACTTCTTCTGAATCAATGTTGGTAGTAGCTCTTCATAACTCATGGGAATAGGGTCATAGTTCTCCCTTCTCTGATTATTCCCTTGGTTCCCCTGCTGGGACTGTCTCTGATAAGCAACGGTAGTTGGAGCGACATTCATAACAGGAGTAACTGAAGCAACTTGCTGGTGACGCTGATAATTCCTTCTAGGAGCGTTCACCCTCCTATCTTGTATGACATCATTGGTATCCCCCTCTTTCTTCTTTGTAAACCCATAAGCTGGTTTCTTCACACCTTCGGATCCTTCACCCTTTGTCAAACGGCCTTCTCTTACTGCCTCTTCTAGGTAGACACCCATTCCTACCATCTCTGCAAAATCACTTGGGGAACTTGCTACCATTCTTTCGTAGTAGAAAACGCTTAGCGTCTTCAAAAAAATTTTAGTCATTTCCTTCTCCTCCATAGGAGGAATCACTTGTGCAGCCACTTCGCGCCATCTTTGCGCATACTCTTTGAACGATTCTCTGTCTTTCTGAACCATGGCTCTAAGTTGGTCACGATCAGGCGCCATGTCCACATTGTACTTGTATTGTTTTAAAAATTCTTCTCCCAAATTATTAAAGGTATGGATGTTGGCACTGTCTAAACTCATGTACCATTTCAACATTGCACCGGTCAGACTATCTTGGAAAAAGTGAATCAGCAGACGCTGATCATCGATGTGGGTTGACATTCTCCTTACATACATCACCAAGTGAGAACGAGGGCAAGTGTTGCCCTTGTACTTCTCAAACTCAGGGACCTTGAACTTAGCAGGCACTTTAACATTCGGGACCAAACACAGTTCATTCACATTCTTCCCAAATAACTCTTTTCCCCTAAGAGCCTTCATCTCTCATTGCATTCTATCAAACTGCTCTTGGAAATCATCCATTCTGTCATAAAGACCCAAATCTTCACTCGACAGAGGGAAAGGACGACACACATCTTCATTAACAGTCGGAACCAGATTTACCGAAGGAGGTGCAGTAGGAACAGTATGCACCACAGGAGGTGCTGGAGTAACAACATTTGGAACCGCTGGAGCATTTTGGGAGCCTAAATTGAAACCTTCTGATTGGGATTATACTTATGTATCCAATGATTCGGACTGCAAGTGCACAGTCTTATCGTGTAGTTTTAAAAGTCTTATCGTGTAGTTTTAAAAGATATCGAACCACAGAGACTGATGAATCGATCTACCGTCTTCTATTGTTACTTCGCAAATCTAAAGCTAATGAATATTTGATTGGGTTGTAGGAAAACCGAAATACTAAATTAAGTTGGATTTTTAATAATCAATGAGCGTAACTACCAGTATGCAATAGTCGAATATCGGGAACTAGCGACCGGTTGGGTATCTTTATATTTTCAAAACAGCTTTCAGTAAAACTTATTTGGTTTAAAAACCCTCGTCTCACACTGTCGTTTTGTTGATCTATGCTATGTAGTTAAGTCCTAACGTACGCTTCCGCCATCCCGCAGGAGTTAAAAACACCTTTTGAAAACTAAATAAAATCTTAATTAACTTTAAAGTGCTTCCGCTGTATTTTAAGCTAATGCCTAATTACTATTGTCCAGTTAAAAGATCTCAAACTTCCGCTTTGTTGATCCTAACCTCTATCTGTTCTTTACTTTCGTAACAAAACAATTTAATGATTAAAAATAGTAACTTAGGCCAGAAAAGAAAGTTTTGTAGTAAAAATAATCCCAACTAAGTTACTTGTTCCCTCGGTTAAGTGACCTTACATACCGATATAGGAATTCTAGCCTAACATAATATCAGACCAAATCGCAGAATAATTTAAGATACAAATGAAAATAAACATAATTATATTGATTAAAACAATAAGAATTCGTAAACATAAACCTGGTAATAATTCTGAAGATAGAAGCACTCCTGCACAAACTGTAGGCTTTGCTTCGATCGGAGAATAGATGTAATCGTACAATGAAAATAAATGCTGGAGGGAATATAGAAATTGCTGGAAATAAAATAATGCTTAAAGAATATTTGGTAAAAGTAAATATGAATTCTCCAAAGTTTATGCCCAAAAAAAAGAACTCCTTCTCGTATGGTCCAAGGCTCTATTTATAAGTCTTGTGTGAGCAGTTAGTTCTCAAAAATGTAGGAACAATTTGTGTTCCCTTCAGAAATAATAGGGCCATTAACTTTGTTAGGTTCCTCGTGCTTTGACTAAGTGGGTCAGATAATATAGGTAATCGTTGGATTTGCTTTGAATGCGTTTATGTTCGTTGGATGCGAAGAAAGTGAGAGAAAAAGCCTTGTGACGTTCGTCACGTCCAAGTGACGATAGTCACTTGGTCATTCTCAATGCGTGACGTTCAGCATTACTCCTTGACAATCGTCAAGGTCTTCTTCATGGTGGACCACGTGCTCACTTGCTTGATGGGCTTAGGATGGTTTCTTCTACTTGGCCCTTTTTTGCTATCTTTGCACCTTCTTTTCTTCATTTCTTCCAAAGTGTTCAGCTTAATGTATATCTGCAAAAATAGAAAAATACCTGCATAATACCTATAAAATAATGTAATTTAAACTAAAGTATGAGAAATATTTTGTGTATATCAAGCCAGAAATATCACATATTTGTGTGTCATCAAACTCCCCATACTTAAACTTTACTTGTCCTCAAGCAAATGCTAAGTACGATGTTTTTCTAAACATGGTCAGATGCACGGTTATGACTCAGATCAACTAATATATAGCTGCGTTGTGTTTTGTCAGAAAATCGATGGCTCGATTCATGCTCCATTACTATGTTAATGACACTAGACAGTCCCATTTTACGTAAACTAGTTACAGGTCCTATCATAGCCTACCTCGAGTATTTGTCTTGTTTTTCCCTTTTCATTCTAGCGCAATCACATTAAGCCCTTTATCTTTACACGCACATAGTAGAATAGTCGGTTAGTGGTTTATGATCGTTATAAACTTTTACAGGTTTCTGGCACAGTAATGTGGCAACCTTTTCAATTCAATGGTTGGATGTAGAGGATCAGACCGTAATCTGCCCTACCGAGTTCAGTACCAGATGCTCCTGAACCATCTACCAAATGATTTTTTTCATGTTACTTTGTAAGGTTTAGATCCTTTGGATTAGGCAATCGGGTAAGGATCGTCCAATTTAATTGGTGTGTTTCCTTGCAACATTTTGTTGAAATATTATATCATCCACTTATAATCATCGACTTCCTGCGTAGTTTGTGTTTAAGATGGTGCAGACTGCTAATATAAACTACTCAGGGTTACTATAAAGACTAAACTCAAGGTGTTGGAATAACAGGTACTTGAACTGGTCTATCATACTCTGGGGTTGTGGAATATCTAGACGATAGAAATTTCGCTTAATCTTGCCACAATTCCTGACAATTAAAGATCTTGCAGTCTATGTACTTGTCGAGTGAGTCAAAAAAAAATTTATAGGGCTCAAAAAGAAAGGGGAGTCTAAAAGAACAACACAAATTGCTTCAATAGATATCTTGATAAAAAAAATTTATTGAATTAAAGATAACGGAAGGGAAATTACAAAGAAAATAAAAAAATTACTAGGAAAGGGAAATACTTCCTCCCCCATACTTGAATCATACATTATCCTCAATGTATTGATAGAAGATGGAAAGGGTAAATGGAAACTGGACAATCATTCTTCCTCCAATTGTCTTCGGAATCGGCCACGTGTCCTCGCTCTTCGACGTGCTTGCTCACCGTGTCTGGAAGATTCGCCTCGATCTCTCTGAGATATGACGTTATGCAAGTCGTCAACACGAAGTGTTAAAGCTCGCATATCTTCCGTCATTCCTGTGGTGAATTCCAGCATACTTTGATCATGCCTGCGAGTGTAGTCGTTTTGGTCTCTCTGCATTTGTTGCATGAGAGTCATCATTTCAATTTGGCGCGTCTCGAGGCTCTGGTAGCATTGAGTGGAAAGCTGGTTTTGCTGCATTATTGCGGCATAGATTGCATCGATGGTGGCGGATTGTTGGCTTGTTGTGGTTGGGGCTCTTGCTGCTCTAATTATTCTTCGATTTCGTCAGCAGCAGCATTTTTGGCCTCACCTTGATTTCCTTGCTCATTTTCTCTGGGTTCTGGGGCGTTCAGGTTGTAAAGCCAATTATCCGGATTGCCCAAATTAGTACAATTGTGATTCGGCATGATCACGCTACGAACTTTTGCATTCTTAACCATTAGATAGTACCCTCCAGCTTCTCGTACTTTGATCAGGCGGCCAGCTCTACAGTTATCAATATCCATATAAACTGCTGGCAGCGGAGGTAGGAGTTGAATCCTTTCCCCCCAGTTCAGGTGAACTGCGATTGTGGTGACAATGCCTCCGATATAAAAAGGCATAGTTCCGTATCTTGTAACGAGGTTTTGAATGTGGGCCATCATTAAAGTAACGGGATTAAGACGAAGGTTTTGTGAAAAGGTACAGTGAAGAGCATACAACTCTTTAGTGTTGACTTTGTTGTTGTTTGCCCTTCCAAATACTGTGTTTGCCATAACACGGTGTAAGAAGCGAATGTTCGGGTTGTGGATGTGAGAGGAGTAACATGCTTTGGCATTAACATTTGGTTCTCCGGTTATTCTCTCCCATAGTGCGTATGCACTTCAATTCCAATCCAATTCCGGGGGAATGCAATATTGCACATTATTTCCACGGGGAAAATGAAATATGTCGCTCAAATTTTCATGGGTAAGTGTGTACTCTCGGTTGAACATCCTAAATTGAGCGGCTCCTTTTAGGTGTGCATCGGCATCATCGTGAGTGTGATAGGCGTAGGAACTTAAGAATTCCAACGTTAGAGCTTCGTAAGTTGGTGTGTTCATCGTGCTAATAAAGCTCAGGCCAGCTTTGTTCAGCAAGCCTTGCATATAGGTTTGCAACCCCAATTCTTGCAAGCAGTTGTTGTCGACGAACCTCGTGGATGTTAGCCCTCGACGATGGAATTTTATGTACCTTTCCTTTTGAAGTTCACCTACTTCTCCTTGTCAGAGCACGAGATGTCGCATGTCGGGTTCGGGTTGGTTTGGTGGATTCCTTTGGGCGGCCATGATTTTGAACTTGATAGAAAAAATGTATGTGTGGTGAAGGGATGGAAAGTGGGTGGTAGTGATGAAACTAAGTGTTGTACCCCAAAATTTGCCCTCCCATTTCTCATTGATTTCTCATCACAAAGCCCTTGGAGATCAAGATCCAATTAGGGTTTCATCTGCTCAAGACTTCTCCTTGCACTGTTGACCCAAATTAGGGTTTGTGTTTGCACAAAGATGTTTTGACCTAAAATGCCTAAGATGACTTTCTTGCTTCATATTGGACTCCCAAGTTTATCCATGTCAAGTTTCAAGTCTTGATTCCAAGTTTTGCCCAGTCAATTGGACAGTTGAGTTTGGGGAAAAAGTCAACTGTGACCAATTGACAGTCAAATCTCATGAAAATTGACCCACATCAACATTATGAACTCCTATGAACCATTTGATCAAGTTGGGATCACAATTCCACAAGAAATTTGATCAGATCACCAAAAGGGCAAAATGGTCATTTTTAGGGTTTTGACTGCACAAACTAAATTTTTGACTGTTTGACCTAGCCAATGGAAAACTAAGTTCACATATGGACTCAAGGACCCCATGGAATTATCTTGACATGCTCAACAAGTTCAAAAGATCCCAAGTACACAAGATTGACAGTTGAATTTCCCAGTCAATTGATCAATTTTGACTGTATACTAAAAAGTCAGACTTTGACTTTTTGGTCAAAATCAAGGGTCAAGATTCATTTTTCATCAAAACATGCTAAATCATGAAACTTGTTCACCAAGAAATCAAAATTTGCAAATTAGGGTTTGAAATGGGAATTTTTCATAACTTAGAATTTTTCTAAGTTATGAAAAACCCTAATTTTTTCCCAACTTTGCCCCACTTTTCCACTAAGATCTATTTGGATTCAAACAAAAGTCAAAACATGAAAGTTCTAGCTTGTTGCATAATCTACAACTTTGATTCACAAAGTTTTCCCAAATGAGGCTTGTATCTCAAGTTACAAATTTTTGAATAAGGGCACTAAACCATTTTTAACTTAGTGAAATTTTAACCTATTTTGACAAGGTTTTCTACCCAACTTCAAGGCTATTTTCCATACACTTCCACTTGGAACTTCAATTTGCATTTCAAAGATGGATTGTAGTACACATTCCAAGATTTCCAAAATGTCCAAGAACTTCTCAAACAACCTCATAACTTGAGAGAATCGAATTTCACAATATGGCAAAAACTCACTTTTGAATTGGCTATTTTTCATGTTCATAATTTGTGCAAACTTCTCAAACCAGCATGCCCCTTGATTACAGGTCCTTAAACCATCCAACACTCAATAATTTAATGCATGTTCATTATGCTAAAGCATTGTTCTTTGAGTTCAAGCATTACATACAAGTTTAATCCATTTATGAAAAAAGCAAAATAACCATTTTTGAAAAGTTAAGCTTTATGTCAAATTGAAAATCCAAGAGGTACAAATGAAATCTAATTGGCACAAGATTATGAGCAAATCACACTGATCAAGACTGAGTTATGCAGCATGTTATGGGGGCCTCTAGCTGCCTAAACACCAACTTGACCTTTTTTGCTTAAGTGCTAAGAAACATTGCATAGTTCAACACAACTCTCATATCAGCTTACAAACACTTGAGCAAACTTGTGAAACACATCCAGGACATCTCAACCAAGCTAGTACACGACCCTAACAACCCTCATACACTCCCAATCCCAGAATCACCTTCAAACTGCAAGAACAGGGCAAGGCCTGCAGTTTGAGTGCCATCTCCCATTTCTCTCAAGCTTTCTTGCCCAAACCAGTTCACACACATTCCCTAGCATCTATGCAAGCTAACCGTGACTTGAAACACGACCTGTAATTCCTCTAACAAGTTCCACCATTTTCACTTTTTCATTTTGCAGTTGAAGTTCTACAACTCGATTCAAGGTATCTCAAGGCAAAGTAAATATTGGAACAGCATCACCACACCTCAAGGAAGCTATACCAACCATTATCTTGCACTGAAAGCTTCCCCATTGCCAGATAGAACTTCAACTGAACAGGTATTTTGGTGAACTTCTATCTCTCTTATTAGGCATCATTATCTCTAAGTTTGTGAATAAGCAATGTTCTACTCATGCCACTGAACCTGTACATGCTTTTACTTTTCATTTCTTTTGCCTGAGCTGTGAGAATTTAAGGTTTGAAAATGGCAGAAAATCTAGGTCAGGATTTGGGGGAGAAGAAATTCTCTCTCATCCTAGAGAGTTAGATCAAGTTCTGCATATGGTTGGATTCGTCTCTTGATGCTGAACATTTTTTATGTTATGAGTTTTCATTAATAAGCCAGGAATCAGGATGTTTGGATGGAAGAACAGGGCGCGCGTTTTTTTGAATAATGTTGTTCAGAGGTTGAAGAAGGTGCCTCATGGGCTGGGCCAGCTTTGGTTCTGCTTTTTGCACCATATTTTGTGATTCATACCCCCTGAGCCCATTTGCTTGATTTAATGTTTTTTTTTATTTTTCTTTTTTCATTTTGACTCATTTATTTTTTCTAATAATGTTTAAAACCTGAAAAATCATTTTTGCACCATTTTTGCATTTTTTAAGTATTTATTTGTTTATATACACTATTATACATAAATATATATATATTATTATTTAGAAATATTATTAATAATGTAAACATATTGTATTTCTGATTTTTATTTCATTTTCCCCTTTTGAAACATTTTGTATAAAAAATACTTTTTTTTATAAAATTAAATATTATTATTTTGTGCATATTTAATATATTTTGCAAATAATATAAATATACATATATATATATATATATATATATATATATATATATATATATATATATATATATATATATATATATATATATATATATATATATATATATATATATATATATATATATATATATATATATATATATATATATATATATATATATATATATATATATATATATATATATATATATATATATATATATATATATATATATATATATATATATATATATATATATATATATATATATATTAATACACTTAGGGTAAAATACCAAAAATATACATATTTTTATTTTTATTAATATTTAACACTAAAAATACATTTTTATAAATATACTATATTTTATTTTATTTTTGTATGTAAATAGTAAATATTATATATATTAAATAATTAATACCCTTTTGATTAAAATTAGGGTTTTGCCCTAAATATGAAAATACTCCAAGAATAATACCTTTTTTATTTCTTTTTTATTTTTCATAAATAATACTTTTTTTCATATACATAAAAACTTTTTTTGCATTCTTGCATATTTGTTTTATTTCTATTTTATTTATGCTTTTAATTATATTGTAAATATCCAAAGAAAATGATGTAATAGCTAGATTTAAATTCTTGTCTAAATATACCCCCATTTGAACATTTGTATCCCCCTCCCTATATTATTATGTTGTAATAGTGTAGGGATTTTATTTTTCGCACTTTAACGCTTTTTAAATATGCTATGCTAGAATTAGGGTTTGTATGCGAACAAAAAGAACAAAAGTAGTTTTGACCTAATACAAGACAAAAAAGCATGAAAATGAACAACACATATCACACTTGCACCCCTAGGGTATTCCACTTTGTTGCCTTCAAATAAATTGGGCCATATTGCATGTTGGGTTTCTTTGGGTAAAACAAACAATCAAATGATCATAAGTCCCTCGATGACGCTTTCAAAAAAGTTGCCTAAAATGATCAAATCCCTTTCAAAGAAAAATTGCCCAAAGACATTTAACACTATTGCAATTATGGTCTAAACGATGACCCACGCCCGTCCCTTTTGCCTCCTAATACAAGATTATCCACCAAATGCAATGGTGGAACAAAATTGTCAAAAGGTTTAAAACATAACAAAAATCTTTGAGAAAACTTTAGGGTAGATAACTCTTAAGTACTTGTCAATTTGCAAAGAAAACTCTTGCCTATTTTCAAACCACACTTCACAAACACTTTCAAAACAAACTTTCAAAAAACCTTGAAACATCTTTTCAAAAGACAAAACACCTTTTGTAAAACATTCGAGTAAAGAATTGTTACAAGAGTAGCCTATACAAGGCATCTTTTCAAAACATTTTCAAAAACCACACACCAAGCACCATTTCAAACAATTGAAAACCAAGGCAAGTTGATCTAAGCAAGTATCTAAGAGCCCATGGATAACCATGGATAGAAAGGGTGCTAATACCTTCCCTTTCTATAATCTACTCCCCGAACCCACGAAACATCTCAAAGGTTTTTGCTGTGCTTTTTAAACCTTTCCTTAGGATAAAATAAAAAGTCGGTGGCGACTCTTGCTCAACCGAAACATTTGCGAAAACAAACGCAAAACCATAGTCAGTTCTCCCACCGTATCACACTAAGGGATGGTTGAAAGGTTTATATAGATGGTTTGTTGAGTAGGGAATTGAATGAGGTTTATGGAGAATTTTGAATATGAGAGGTTATGGAAGTTAAGGATGAATGGAGTAAATGGGGTAGTGTGGGTTTTAAAACAAAATTTTGTGCAAGATTCAATGTGGTTCAACGGTCACGGGAAGAGAAAACGTGGGAGACAAGCTCTACCGCTCGTCACGCGCTCTCTGACGTTCGTCAGGGTCAAAGGGACAACCTTTGACGTTTGTCACATTCGTCACATGCTTCCTGACGTCCGTCAGGGTGTAATGATGCGTGCATGTCTTTTGTTTGACCGCGTGCAGTGAAGCATGAATTGATTAATTAATTATTTCATATAATTTGAATAATATTGCAAGGGATATTTAGTGGCACATAGTAGAATTGGAGGAATGATAGTCGAAATAAATAAGAAACAAATACTGTGAAATAAATAAGAATAATAATTGAGATTGCATAGTATGAAATGTAAATGAAAATAAATAAATAAATACTGTGAATGAAAATAAATAAATGCTTTGAAATAAAAAGATAAATATGAAATAAATAGATAAATAAATATTTGAAATTTCTAGAACTGAAAACAAAGTATTCAAAAATATGAGTATAAAACAATAATGAGTATTAAGAATAATAATGAAACTCCCCCCATACAGAGAACAAACAGTGTCCTCACTGGGGTGGCACAGAAACAAAACTATCGAGCACTAGGACCTCCTGGAGGTGGGGCAGTAGCATGCAGATGCTGATAAATGTGATCAAACTACTCTGTGACGACATCCATGAAATGAAAGAAGTCACGCCGAAGTGTGCTGATATGATCTTTAACGGTGGCGAGCTCTCCTCGGAGTGTAGTAACATCTGACTGCAGTGTCGTGATAACATGTGCATGATCAACCATAGAGACGTCAATAGCTTCGGTAATAAGGGGAAGTGTAGGGTATTCTGATGGAGTATAGTCATGGTAACCGGTAGGTGTGGACGGGTCGCTCTCCTCCCTCTCAGGGTCATGTTCATCTGTCTTTTCTAGGTTATATAGCCAGTTTTTCTTAGTATAGACACTTGTGTTCTTAGGGCTAGGCAAGAGGAAGTAATAGACAGGGTCATTTCGGACTAGCAGCTGAAAGTGAGGTGGGTCGAGGTTACCAATTAAAGATATGTTAAAACAGAAAGGGATATCCATGGTATAGTATCTAGCGAATGGAGTAGGGCGTGATAAAGATGATCATAGGGATAAGGCCTCGGCTATCATAGTGACTAGCCCGCTGACACGGATGGGGCCATGGGTACACTGAGCTATATCTAACATATTGGCGATCATGAATGATGCACCAATGACTGGTCTGGACTGGAAAGCACAGTAAATAATGAATAACTCATCCCTAGAAACTGAGAGTCTATTTATAGGTTTTCCAAAAATGGTGAAAGCTAGTATGTGGTGGAAATACCTAATTGCAGGGTTATGGATCTCAGTTGCATCTAGGTGGTCAAGGTCCTCGGGGTATTGGCCCGCTATGTCCCTCCAAAAGTGGTTAAGTTCAAAATTAAGGTAGTCATCCTCCTGGGTTTCCATGTAGGCATCTATAGAACTAGGGAATCCTAGCAGCTCAACAAGACTACGAACTGTAAACTGGTGGGTGAAGCCAAATAATCTGAAGGACATTTGTCCCCTACTACGCCCTAGGCCTTGGGTGGGTTTATAAATGAGTGAGCTCAAGAACTCTAAGGAGAGGAGTTGATGTGTAGTGTGTTTATGGGAAAGGAATCCTTCCCATCCTATCTGGTTGAACAAGAAATATACACTCTCCCTGATGCCTAAAACTGTCAATGTGGGATCATGCACATAAGTAGTCATGCTCATCTGGCGCTGAGCCAGAATCTCATATTGCCGCTGCTGGGCCTCCGTGGAGAAGATGATAGTATCCATAAATGAGTTTATCTTGTAAGTTCCTGTGAGTCGGTACTAAAATTTGTAAAAGAAATATGCAAATAAATAAAATATGCAATGGGAGAAAGAAAGAAAAAGAAAAATCGGAAAATCAAAATCAAAATGCAAAATAAAAATATAAAGAGATTTGAAAGAAATTAAATGAAAAACTTGTTTGTTGCCTCCCACACAGCGCTTGTTTAATGTCGTTAGCTTGACAATGTTTTTAGACATGAATTAGTTTCCTAATTCGGGCGGCAGCTCTAATAGTGTTAAGCTCGCGGTGTAGTCCTTTTTTTCAACGCTATAATAATGTTTTAGACGTTGGCCATTTACTAAGAACGGGTTCGTGGACTTTCCTTTAATCTCTATGGCACCACTGGGGAAAACTTTGGTCACTTTGAAGGATCCAGACCATCGTGAACGGAGTTTCCCAGGAAAAAGTTTTAGATGGGTGTTGAATAGGAGAACAACATCTCCTTCATTGAATTCCTTCCTTGAGATTCGTTTGTCGTGCCTCTTTTTCGTCCTTTCTTTGTAGATCCTCGCATTTTCATAAGTGTCTAATCTTAGTTCTTCCAATTCATTGATGTCGAGGATCCTTTGCTCACCTTCCGCAGTGTAGCTTAGGTTTAGAGTTTTGATTGCCCAGTAAGCTTTGTGTTCAATTTCCACTGGCAGGTGGCATGACTTACCATAGATGAGTTTAAAGGGTGTTGTACCTATTGGCGTCTTGAACGCCGTCCTGTAGGCCCATAATGCTTCAGGTAACTTAGTCGACCAGTCTTTTCTTGACGTGGCAACAGTTTTTTCCAATATTTGTTTTATTTATCGATTTGAGACTTCCACCTGTCCGCTTGTCTGGAGGTGGTATGGTGTTGCTACGCGGTGTTTCACCCCATATTTGGTTAGGAGTTTATTGAAGATTCTTGATATGAAGTGGGAGCCACCGTCGCTTATGACTTGCTTGGGTACACCAAACCTTGGGAATATAATGTTTTTTAAGAGTTTAATCACGACTCTAGTATCGTTTGTCGGAGAAGCTATTGCTTCGATCCATTTCGAAACATAATCTACAGCCACGAGTATATATTTGTTACCGAATGAGGATGGAAATGGTCCCATGAAGTCTATTCCCCATACATCAAATACTTCAACTTGTAGAATTCCAGTCTGAGGAATCTCATCGCGTCTGGATATGTTTCCAGTGCGTTGGCATCGGTCGCAGTTAAGGATGGCTATGTGCACATCTTTCCACAAATTTGGCCAATAGAAACCAGACTGCAAAATTTTGGCACATGTCTTTGATGTGCTTGCATGTCCTCCGTAAGGGGCATCATGACAATGAGAAATAATGCTTTCAATTTCGTTTTCCGGAACGCATCATCGGAAAATACCATCGGCACTTCTCTTGAATAGTAAAGGTTCATCCCAAAAGTAATGTTTCAAATCGTGAAAGAATTTTTTCTTCTGTTGATAAGTCATATCTGGGGGTAGGATTTTGGCCGCTAAGTAATTAGCTATATCCGCATACCATGTTAAGGTTTGATTAGTTCGGACAGAGACCACAGTTTCGTTTATATCATTATTTATTTCGTCTTGGCTTTCTTGTGAATCACGGCTAACAGCTTGTGTGTCAAGTTCTAAAAACAGTTGATTTGGATTTGATTCAGGCGGTTCTTCGCTGGCATCTCCTAAGTCCATCTGAGCTAACAGACGTTCATACGGGAAGTCATCGTTAATGGGTACTTCTTCTGGTGTCAGCCTTTCCATTCGGGATAAATGGTCGGCTACTACGTTTTCGGTATCTTTCTTGTCTTTAATTTCTAAATCGAACTCTTGTAGAAGCAGAATCCATCTCAATAGTCTTGGCTTCGAATCTTGCTTGGTTAAGAGATATCTAATAGCTGTGTGGTCTGTATAAATGATTATTTTTGCGCCTACTAGGTAGGAGCGAAATTTGTCTAGTGCAAAGACTACAGCTAAAAGTTCTTTTTCTGTTGTTGCGTAATTCATCTGTGCAGGGTCCAAGGTTCTACTAGCATAGTATATCGCTTGAAGCTTCTTATCTCTTCGTTGTCCCAGGACTGCACCTACGGCGTAATCACTTGCGTCGCACATGATTTCAAATGGGAGTCTCCAATCAGGTGGTTGCATGATTGGTGCGGATACAAGAGCTATTTTTAATTGGTTAAATGCTTTTAGGAATTTGTCATCGAAATCGAATTCAACGTCTTTCATAAGGAGGGTAGTTAGAGGTTTTGATATTTGCGAGAAATCTTTTATGAATCGTCGGTAGAAACCGGCGTGTCCTAAGAAACTGCGTATTTCTATTACTGTTTTAGGGGGTTGCAAGTTTTCTATGACTTCGATCTTAGCTTTATCGACTTCAATCCCCTTTTCAGACACAACGTGTCCTAGTATGATTCCTTGTTTGACCATAAAGTGACACTTTTCCCAATTCAGAACGAGGTTAACTTTTACGCATCTCTCCAAAACTTTCTCTAAATTTATTAGACAATCTTCAAAACTCTCTCCACATATAGAGAAGTCATCCATAAAGACCTCTATGATGTTGTCTATGAAATCAGCAAAGATTGCCATCATGCACCTCTGAAATGTGGCGGGAGCGTTGCATAATCCAAACGGCATTCGTCTGTAGGCGAAAGTTCCATAAGGACATGTGAATGTTGTTTTCTCTTGGCCATCAGGGTGAATAGGAATTTGAAAGAATCCTGAGTAACCGTCTAGATAACAGTAATGAGAGTGCTTAGCTAATCGTTCAATCATTTGATCGATGAACGGTAGAGGGAAATGGTCCTTGCGAGTGACCTTGTTTAGCTTCCTATAGTCAATACACATTCTAGCTCCGCTTATAGTTTGTTCCGCTACAGCTTCGCCTGCTTTGTTTGTTGTTACTGTTATACCACTTTTCTTTGGTACACAGTGAACTGGGCTTACCCATTGACTATCAGAGATTGGGTATATGATTCCTGCGTTCAGAAGTTTTTTTACTTCATCTTTAACTACGGTGCTCCATATTGGGTTAATTCTTCGTTGGTGTTCTCTAGAAGATTTGCAGTCATTTTCCAACATAATACGATGCATGCAAATGGAAGGACTTATTCCTTTGAGATCTGTAATGTTGTATCCCAAGGCGGATGGATATTTTCTTAAGACTTGTAATAATTTGTCTGTTTCTTGTTGTCCTAGGTCCGCGTTGACAATTACAGGTCGTTTTAACTCGATGTCAAGGAATTCATATCTAAGGGTCTTAGGTAATGGCTTAAGGTCCAATGCTGGTTTTCTTGGACAAGGCATGTGATCGGGTGTCAGAGCTAAGCATTCACTCAAATTTTCGTCTCGGTATTCGGGATACCATTTGTTATCTTCGAATATAAGAGGTGTGGGAATCTTCATGGTTTCAGAACAAGGTATCGGTTCCCATTCAATTTCTCTTACGCATTCGTCCATGATGTCTACCAGATAACATGTGTCATCTATGGCAGGCACTTGTAAGAATTGTGTCAGAATAAATTCGACTTTCTCTTCACCTACTTCAAAGGTTAGTTTGCCCTTTTTTACATCTATGATAGCTCCAGCGGTAGCTAAGAATGGTCTTCCTAAAATGATAGGTGTACTTTCGTCTTCTCTAATGTCCATGATTATGAAATCTGTAGGGATGTAGAATTGACCTATCCGTACAGGAACGTTTTCTAAGATTCCTACTGGGTATTTGACAGAGTGATCCGCCAATTGAACGAACATCTTTGTTGGTCTTAGTTCACCCATTTCCAGTTTGTTGCATATGGATAAAGGCATAACGCTAATACTAGCTCCTAAATCGCATAGGGCTTTGTCTATGACAAACTTACCTATATGACATGGTATAGAGAAGCTTCCAAGATCCTTCAGCTTAGGAGGCATCTTGTTTTGAATAATTGTGCTACATTCTGCTGTAAGTGTGATTGTTTCGTTATCTTCTAGCTTTTTCTTGTTAGATAAGATTTCCTTGAGTAATTTGGCATAGGAGGGCATTTGAGTTATGGCTTCTGTGAAAGGAATTGTTATATTAAGTTGTTTCAGAAGTTCTACGAATTTTTTAAATTGCCCTACATTCTTAGGTTTGGCTAATCTACCAGGAAATGGGATATGGGGTTTATAAGGCGGTGGAGGCACATAAGGTTTTTCTTTTTCTTTTTCTTTGGCCTCTCCTCCTTTATCTTCTTCATCCTCCTCTAGTTTCTCTGGTTGATTCTCCTTCTCAGTTGGTGTTTCGGACCTTTGATACATACTTTGATTTGACGGTCTTTGGGTCAGGCGGTCCATCTAACTCGGTTCCACTTCTTAATATGATGGCGTGAGCATGCCCCTTCGGGTTAGGTTGTGGTTGACCGGGAAATGTATCAGCCGGTGCAGCTTTAGGTGCTTGTTGTTGAGCCACTTCAGAGATTTGGGTTTCTAACATTTTATTGTGGGTGGCCAAAGCATCTATTTTGTTTGCTAATTGTTTTATCTGCTCGTTAGTGTGTATGTTTTGATTTTGGACGTCTTTGTTTGTTTGCGCTTGGGTAGCTATGAAGTTCTCCATCATCAATTCTAAGTTTGATTTTCTAGGCACACTAGGATCATTTGCAGGAGGTTTCTGATATCCAGGTGGCACGGCAGGTGCTTGGTTTGGAGCATACAACGCATTGGGGTTTTTATATGAGAGATTTGGGTGATTTTTCCATCCAGGGTTGTATGTATTTGAGTAAGGGTTTCCTTGAGCATAACTCACTTGGTCAGTTGGAGTTCCTGCCAAGATCTTACATTCGGTAACTAAATGTCCAGGTACTCCGCATATTTCGCAATTGGGAGTTATAGCAGCCACGGTGGCTAGAGGTATTGCGGTCAAATTATCTATCTTTAGGGTGAGGGCATCTACCTTAGCATGGACACTATCTAGGTCGCTTATCTCATACATGCCTCCTTTCGTCAGTGTTTTCTCTGAAGTACCTTTATCTGCTTGTCCTCTTTCACTTCCCCACTGATAGTGGTTTTGGGCCATACTTTCTATTAGAGCATAGGCAGCAGTGTAGGATTTGTCCATAAGTGCACCACCTGCAGCAGCGTCTATCGTTAATCTTGTATTGTAAAGGAGACCATTATAGAAGGTATGGATAATCAACCATTCCTCCAAGCTATGATGTGGGCATAGTCTCATTAGATCCTTGTATCGTTCCCAAGCATCGAAAAGGGATTCGTTTTCCTTTTGTCTAAAATCGCTTATTTGAGATCTTAGCATAGCTATTTTTCTTGGCGGGAAATACCTTGCAAGAAAGACTTTCTTCAGATCATCCCATGTAGTGACTGAGTTTGCGGGTAGATATTGGAGCCAAGCTCTGGCTCTGGCTTTCAGAGAAAAAGGGAAGAGACGAAGTCTTATTGCCTCTTGACTGACCCTATTGTTTTTAATTGTATCTGCGTACTATAGAAATATTGATAGATGAAGATTAGGGTCTTCCATTGACCCACCAGAGAACTGGTTCTATTGTACGGCAGATAACAAAGAAGGTTTCAGTTCAAAGTTGTTAGCCTCGATTAGAGGAGCAGCAATGCTATTGTGCAGTTCATCTTGTGAGGGAATGGCGTAGGATTTGAGTGGGCGCGGAGCAGGATTGACAGCCATTTCTTCGATTGGTCGAGAAATAGGAGATTCGAGTGATTGACGAGGTTGAGTGTTATGCAAGAGATGATACTCTTGAATGCGGCGTCTAAGTCTGAGATAACGCTCGATATCATTGATTTGTATGTATAACGGCTCGCCTTGCGAACGAGTGTTTGGCATACAAATAAGAAAAGAAATAGAAAAGGAATAAGAGAAGAAAGAGAGAGGTTTTTGCTCTAGTCTCTACTGCGTAACAAAAGAGTAGCGATATCGACTTAAATCAGTCTCTGGCAAAGGTGCCAAAAACTTGATCGGGATTATACTTATATTCCAATGATTCGGACTGCAAGTGCACAGTCTTATCGTGTAGTTTTAAAAGATATCGAACCACAGAGACTGATGAATCGATCTACCATCTTCTATTGTTACTTCGCAAATCTAAAGCTAATGAATATTTGATTGGGTTGTAGTCGAACCTCGGGAACTAGCGACCGGTTGGGTGTCTTTATATTTTCAAAACAGCTTTCAGTAAAACTTATTTAGTTTAAAAACCCTCGTCTCACACTGTCGTTTTGTTGATCCAGGCTATGTAGTTAAGTCCTAACGTACGCTTCCGCCATCCTGCAGGAGTTAAAAACACCTTTTGAAAACTAAATAAAATCTTAATTAACTTTAAAGTGCTTCCGCTGTATTTTAAGCTAATGCCTAATTACTATTGTCCAGTTAAAAGATCTCAAACTTCCACTTTGTTGATCCTAACCTCTATCTGTTCTTTACTTTCGTAACAAAACAATTTAATGATTAAAAATAGTAACTTAGGCCAGAAAAGAAAGTTTTGTAGTAAAAATAATCCCAACTAAGTTACTCGTTCCCTCGGTTAAGTGACCTTACATACCGATATAGGAATTCTAGCCTAACATAATATCAGACCAAATCGCAGAATAATTTAAGAGACAAATGAAAATAAACATAATTATATTGATTAAAACAATAAGAATTCGTAAACATAAACCTGGTAATAATTCTGAAGATAGAAGCACTCCTGCACAAACTATAGGCTTTGCTTCGATCGGAGAATAGATGTAATCGTACAATTAAAATAAATGCTGGAGGGAATATAGAAATTGCTGGAAATAAAATAATGCTTAAAGAATATTTGGTAAAAGTAAATATGAATTCTCCAAAGTTTTTGCCCAAAAAAAAGAACTCCTTCTCGTATGGTCCAAGGCTCTATTTATAAGTCTTGTGTGAGCAGTTAGTTCTCGAAAATGTAGGAACAATTTGTGTTCCCTTGAGAAATAATAGGGCCATTAACTTTGTTAGGTTCCTCGTGCTTTGACTGAGTGGGTCAGATAATATAGGTAATCGTTGGATTTGCTTTGAATGCGTTTCGGTCCATTGGATGCGAAGAAAGTGGGAGAAAAAGCCTTATGACGTTCGTCACGTCCAAGTGACGATAGTCATTTGGTCATTCTCAATGCGTGACGTTCGGCATGACTCCTTGACGATCATCAAGGTCTTCTTCATGGTGGGCCACGTGCTCACTTGCTTGATGGGCTTAGGTTGGTTTCTTCTACTTGGGCCCTTTTTTGCTATCTTTGCACCTTCTTTTCTTCATTTCTTCCAAAGTGTTCAGCTTAATGTATATCTGCAAAAATAGAAAAATATTTGCATAATACCTATAAAATAATGTAATTTAAACTAAAGTATGAGAAATATTTTGTGTATATCAAGCCAGAAATATCACATATTTGTGTGTCATCACCTTCAGGTGCAAAATTCTCCGGCATTCCCCACGGATAACCCTGAGGCATACGGTTTTGAACAACAATCGGAGCAACGGATATAGGAACAGTAGCAACTTCAGCATTTGCCCTTATTGGTTGAGGTTGAACACTCGATGGCTGATTTTGAGCAACCATCAGATCTTCCATCAGAGTAGTCAAATTGGCCAAGCCAGCCTTCAAAGTAGAAACTTCTTCGCGTAGCTCGCGATTCTCCTGTTCCAAATTGTCCATCTTCTTTTTGAAGTTAGCCCGAGTGTTGTAGTGATGAGTCAGCTTGCTGAACGAATTAAAAAGTTGGGTAAGGCACCGGGATATGCATAACAAATGCAAGAAATATGTGCAATATGATGCATTTCATGCAATGCACATGATTATTTTCATTCCATCATTTAATATTTCAAGGGATTTAAGATTTATAGACATATTGCAAACATCAAAATAATAACGCATTTGAAATACTGAAAAAATGTATTATAATAAGTCCAAAATAGATTACAAGTTTCAATGATCCCAAGTACAAGATGAAAATTCAATCTAAAATCCTGAGAAAAGGAACTGATAGAGATCAGTCTGTATGCTGGCGCTTCCCTGTGAGCCTAGCAATCTGAGCTCTCAACCTCTGGTTTTCTTCCACTTGTCTAATGGCAACCTCCTTCCAATCATCTGAAACAGGAAGTGAACGACCAGCACCTGTTTGAGGCTTAGGGGAAAATAAATCCTCTGGCCTCTCCATAGACTCTACTGCTCGACTCTCAAGGATCTCGATCAAATCATCTTTCTCCTTCAGGTCTGCCTTGTAGGAACTCTCTAAAGTCTAGAACTTGTTCTTCTAAGCATCCCTTTCCTGTTGCATCCTAACCAAAGCGAGTTGCAGTTCTTCTAGATCATCTAATAAAGGAGGAGTGGTCTTTACAAACAGATCAGGCATGGGTGTCTCCCGAGTATACGACATCTTCATCTGCATGGCTCTTGATCGGACCCACTGAAGATATGGCTCCAAAGAAACAGCATCCCTAGGTCCCAAATCCTTCCTACTCTTCTTATGAATGTGACTCTAGGCCTTCTCAATCTGCTCCCTAGCTTCCCTGTGGTCTTCTCCTTCCTTCAGAAAGAAACTACTCAAATGAATATTGTTCGGTTTATCCCTCATCGGATAACCAAGTTGTTGCCGTGCAAGAACAGGGTTATAGTTAATTCCTCCCTTTGTACCAAGAAGAGGTACATTGGGGAAACTACCACAACTATCAATAATCTCCACATCCTGGTAAGCTCGATGATACCAATCAATATTCGAGTGATTAAGTGCCATGATCTTAGGAGCCCAACGGGGTTCCTTCTTGACATCCCAAAAAGCATCAGACTGAGGCATATGAGAGATGAACCACCGATATAACATAGGCGTGCAACAAATAATCATTCCTCCAGGATAGGAACTCCAAAGATGAACAGAGTAATAAGCATCACCCAATAGTGTAGGAACTGGGTTTCCAATCATGAAAATCCTAATGGAGTTAATGTCGACAAACTTGTCCACATTAGGAAATAAGAATAATCCATAAGCAAGTAAGGCAAAGATGGCCTCAAAAGCAACCGTACTCTTCATTCTGGCAAAGTAACGAGCTTTCTCCAATAAGAACTGAGCTGGTAATCCTATAATCCCTCCTTTGGTAGTCATATGGGCTTCCACCTCAGACTTCCCCAGATGAGTCAAAGCAGCAATCTCATGTGGTTTTGGCTCACCCTCCAAACCAGTAAAAGGAACACGATCGGTAACAGATAAATCCAATAGATGAGAATATTCCTACAGTGTAGGCATCAACTGATAATCGGGAAACGTAAAGCAGTGATACACTGGATCATAGAACTGGACCAAGGTCGAGAGAATACCCTCCTTCATCTTCAGCTTCATGAGAGGAATAATGGATCCATACTTCTTTCGAAAGTCTGCAGGACACTCAATCTCTGGAATCAGACTGATCAGCTCATCTATCTTAGGATCCTTAAAACTGTATTTACCGGTCTTTCTCTTTCCAGAATCCATGGTTAAAAGTACCTGAGATGTTCAAAAATAGTCAACCTTTAAATCCCTTGAAATATTGTTTTCTTCATAAGATGCTTATGAGTGCATGGATGCATGATGCAACAATCACACACAAGATCACACATATAGGGTTCATAGGTTCAACGTCATGAGCATGAGGTCGAAGGTACTACCCATAAGGTGTTGATCTAAGAGTTATCACCTGCCGAACAAGGTTCTAGAGGTTCCCAGAGTCTACATCCTTCCTTCAGATATTACCAACTTCCCGATTAACTCGGTAATTAGTAATATTCTCAAGAAAGACTCGTTCGAGCGTAGTATCGCGTGACAACTATTTCCGGATTACTCCATCATAGCTTCCGCACTACACCTAAAAGGCCAAGATGGGTTTGGTATTTTACGGTCCTCAGTTTCAGCAGGCTCTCAGGTCGAAAGCAGTACGTCTTCCCGATTACTCGGTAAATGACACTATAATCAAAGAGGCCTCCACTGAGTTGGGGATCTCATGCCTCCTTTTTTGTGATTACTCCCTCAAAGTTAACATGACTATACCGCCCGTCCTATCTTAAAATTTGCCCAAGTCCGGGTATTGGACTTATGAGTAATCACCAAGCACCCTGAAAACCAGGAAAATCCAAACAAGCATATATACAAAAATATAACACATAAGCACAATAACACATATAAAAACAATAAACAAAGATAGGCTTAACCCACTTAGGGATGGACCAGCAAGAGGTCAATCTTTCCCCAGTGAAGTCGCCATTTTTTCTGTAGCGGTAGAAATATTCAAGACTAAGCCATTGGATTGACTAGACTTTATATAAATCAAAATAAAAATTGCCACCGCGCTTTATTGTTTCCAAAGGAATGGGAAAAGAGTGAATAACCCAAAAAAGGGGGAATGATTCAAGGTAAGGGGGTTGGTTATGCAAAGGGAAGGTATTAGCATCCTAAACATCTACCGTACTCCACAGGAACCTCTTTGTAAAATCTGTATATTTTGGCTATAAAAATGTGTTATATATAAAATGGATGGTGGAGGTGAGAAGAGAAATATGTTTTTTTTAAATGATTTTTGCACATGCCGCGGTTGCGAACCTTTAGTGCCTACGTACCACCTTTCGTGCAATAGGGGATCAGGGTACATGTAGTTCGTCTTTTAAAAATTTGAAACATAAGTGTGTTGGTTAATTTTAAGAGATAAGAAATCATCGTCATTGTCCGTGTGGAAAAACATACTTACTACCCATAATCATGAAAAAGGAGAATCTGCATCATCTCAAAGTGGAGGATATGGCTTGGATTTTAAAATCAACAATGCCTCACTCAACACCCAAGTGGAAAGTATCTCTCTTCACTACATGTTGTAGAAGTATAGTTGTTTGCATCACTACAAGGATTGACAAGAGCCTAATCTTTTAAGAAAAGTTTAAAGTTAAAAGCCAAAGTGGCAAAATGGTTTGGAAAGAGATTGATTGACTTTTAGTCTTCTCACAAAAAAAAAATGTCAAAGTATTATTAAATTGATTGAGGTTTACTGATGAAAATGTTTTGAAAATGCATGGACCTAAGTCCAAGTTTATTATGAAAGTGTTTAAGTTTAGAAACAAGAAGAGTTTGAAAAGGAGGGAGAAGATTTTTGAAATTAAATAAGATGGGAGGAGAAGAAGAGGCTATCCTAAAGCATAAGGTAAAAGCTAAGGATAAGGACCATCTAACCAAACAAGAAGCCAAAACTTGACATTATGAGCCAAGATAGAATTCCCATTCTTTGGAGTGAAACCAAGCAAGCAAAGATACTAGACCTCTTCAAATGTATTAAGTCTTCACAAAATTGGGCAGAGTAACGACTGTATGCGGGTGAATTCCAGATTACAAAACAAAGAGTGTAATCACAAAAACCTACACACAAAAACAAACAAACAACCCAATGTCTTGAGGTAAACCTCAAGAGCTCCAGACAAAATAATCAGATAAGATCACAAATTCTCCAAGATAGGCCAAGGTTTCTAATCCTAATTCCAAGAAAAAGTCCACTGCTCCATCATTCCAAGGATAGTAACCAAATAGTCCAAGTACCATTAAGAGTTTTTTAGGGTTTATGTTCATTATTAAGTATCTTAAGAAAAGAAAAAGAAAAACTCAAGTGAGCAAAATAAAAAGGGCAAGAAAATAAATGCTGAAATGAGCAAAGATGAAAATGGCATGAAATGAAAATGCTAAAAGATAAATAATACATAAAGCATAAAAGAATAAAAAGCATAAAATAAAACAGGTTAATAATTAGTGGTTAGTTGGATGACCATCTTGAAACTTGCATTTGGAACTCATTAGAGGATTGGTAGAACCAAAGCCTCCACACAACAAGTTGCATTTGCTTTTTGTTAAGTATATCATCCATTTGGAATTCTCATAAGTACCATTTAATGATCAACGATGTTTAAGTGATCCGCGTTGACCAAAGGTGTTGTAGATCCATTAGAGGATTGGTAGAACCAAAGCCTCCACACAATGAATCTCAAGGTTATTGGATCAAAGAGATCAAATTAACATACTTGGGCTTGCAATCACAAGTTTGGGCCACGAATGATCATTTATTCGAATCGGGACAAAATTTAGCGCTATGTTAAGCAATCGTAAGTGGACTTATATAGAAGTCGCACCTATTTTGAGGCCGATCAATAGCAATCTATGCACCATTTGTTTTGAGACATGATATAGAGATCATGCTCCAACAACATTAGTGCAAGAAGAAGGGAATGAGATGAAGAGGAATTAGGGTAAAAAAGAAAACCACATTTGAATTAATATTTAATCAAACTATTATTAAAATCATTCTCCATTTTTGTGGAGTTAGACTCAACACCATGGATCCAATGATGTTAATAAAGCCATGACCAAAAAATCAACCCAAGAAAGCCAGAAAATATTCACAAAATGATATAATATTTAATATACACAAAAAAAAGGATTTTAAAAATTAAAAATAGAAAATAAAGAGAAAAATATCGACTATGTTCAAATTAATCAAGAAATAAAAATTAAGACCATAGAAAAATCAGAAAAAGGCTCAAATATTTTTATAAAAATTTTGGGAATTTTTAAAAGTCAGAAAATATTTTTTAAAATTAAAATAAATGGGTAAAATAAACAAAAATGGTAAAAAATAGTAAAGTCAGAAACAAAAATAAAATAAAGTCACCAATATTTGTCACAATGTCATTGGATCATTCCATAATTTTTTCAGAATTAAAAAATGTGTAAAAGTATTTTTAAACATTTTAAATGAATCAAATAAGTGTAAAATTCATAAAAAATACCAAAACTCAAAATTAAATTATGAAAAAATAAAAATCAGAAAGAGAATAATCAAAAATATTTTTCATAATTTTTTTGGATTTTTTGGACTAAAAATGAATTTTCTATGATTTTTTGAAATTTAAAACAATTAAAATATAAAAATCAAAAAAAGAAAATAAAAGAAAAAGATGTGAACCATTGGATGAGAGTCAAAACGCGTTAGTAATCAAATCCAAAGGATCTGGCGCGTTGTGCATATCATGGTCTTTAGTGAATAATGTACAGAATCATTAATAAATCAGATTTTTGAAAAAAAACAAATGGCACGCTTTCATTGGTTAGAAGGTGACACGTTTGTCATCTTCAACCTCCAGCCCTCACGAATTGCAGGTCTCTCAAACTATAAAATCAGAAGCTCAGATCTATGCCATTCACTTTGTCTCTTCAAGATGAAGACAACCATACCCTCGCGCCATATTTATATAAACTGTAACTCAAGCAATTTGGAAAGAAAGTTTTGAAAAGTGATTTGAAAATTCATGGTCAAAATGTGCTTTCAGATAAACGTAAGTGTTGCGACTAGAATCAGGGCAATGAGAGCAACACAATGATACCAAAGTTTTGAAGAATTGATAAAGGAATCTCCCTATTGAAGTTGAGTTGTAGAGCTCTGAAACTGGACTTCTAGGGAGCAATATAGGGCACGATTCTTAAATGTAATTGTATGGTTAGGTTCAGGGAAGATCAAGGAAGGTGAATTGATGGAGAAAATGGATTGAAAAAGGCTTGAGAATAGGATTCGAAGTAGCTGAATTCTGAGTTGTGAAGCAAGTTTGGCAGGGTGATTCTGGCTATCTAAGCTTGGGAATTTGAATGAGGGATGACCCTCTATTTATAGGGAATCAAATGGAATGTTCAAGTGTGTGGAATGATGAAAATTGGAGGGAAATCGTGTGTGAACCTGATACACGAGAAAAGTGTGATCTGATTTGCATCAAAACTCATCAAATCCTTGCGTTTCAAGGCTCTAATCCACTTTGGCAACTTGGTTAAACATGTTTAGATCACAAACGCGTGCTAATTTGATGTTTAAAGGCCAAAACATGGATTTCAAATTCTGACTCATGGTGAAACTTCAGTTCCAAGTTACCAAGTTCAATCCAATGGCATTTCCACCTCAAGGGGTCTTAGGGCAAGATTCTTGATGCTTTGGAAAGATGATGTAACAAGCTTTGCAATGGAAAAAGAATGGAATCAAATGGATGCTTGAGCTGAAATTTACATGGAGTCAAAGTTGAAGAAAAAGAGTTGACTTTCTATACTTAGAAATATTTCAAATTCTTCTTTAAAAATGACTTATAATCTCTTGCATCCAAACATGGCCTTGCACTTGGAATTTGCTCTTGATCAAAAAAGATGGAATGAATTAGACCTCTTGAATGACATTTTTCAATTTGAACCAATAAAAATCTCCCAAAATTAAGCAAGTTATGACTTGTTGAAGTTGGCCAGAAATCATGAAATGACCTATAATATTTTGCATCCTTAAGGCAACTTCCATCCATTTTCTCACTTTGCACATAAAATAAGGCATGAAGTACACATCTTTAGGATCATCATGGAAAATGAATGGGCTCAAGGTGATAAATATTGACCATGTTATGACCATTTGAAGTCACATAGGGAAAATTGGGGATTCATCTAGATGACTTGTAATCTTTCCTCTTCACCAAGTTTCTTCCACATGAAAAATTCTTGGAACTTTTGAAGGGATTTGTTGGTAACTCTTTGAATAGAATAATGTTTTTGGAATCACTCAAAAATACCAAAAGATGAGCAAGATATGCCCCTCTGAAGTCCAAAACCCTAGCCTCTAGATCAAGAGAATGCTTGGTGGAACTTTGCCAAGTTTGAACAAACTTTTTGTGCCAATATTCTTCCTTTGTGAATAGAATTTGTTGAGGATGATGATGAGGACTCATGGCCACTAAAACTACTTCCATACCAACTTCAAAACAACTTCAATGGTGAGGTTTGAATCTCTCAAGACTTTGACTAGGGCATGGAAATAAACTCATGACCCCATGATGCAACTTGCTAAACCTCATTGCCTTTACCTACATTATTAACAAGTAAGACAAACCAATATTGTATTTTGTTAATTTAGAGAGAAAATCAAAGCAAAATATCCATGATTACCAAAGAAAACAAGTCAAGGTGTTTGGTAACTCCTCAAAGAGCAAGGCTAAAGATTGGGAGAAGAACCAAAAGTCCTAATGTGATTTTGTGGTGATTGAAACAATATGGTATGATGAAGGGATCTTAGGGGGGAAAATTGGGGTACAACAGTACCTTTCCAGGTCAACCTCAACCAAATCCAAAAGGACATGCTCACGCTATTATATTGCAAAGTGGAACCGAATACGATGGACCAATCGACCCCAGAGTTGAAAACCCAGCCATGTCCCAAAGTTCTAGAAAAGCGACAGAGGAGAATAACGAACCAAAAGATAAGGAGAAGTTAGATGATGGATAGACAAAAGAAAAGGAAAAACCTTATGTGCCTCCGCCTCCTTACAAACCACCAATCCCGTATCCTCAAAGACTTGCTCAATCTATAAGTGCAGGGCAGTTTAAGAAATTTGTTGAACTTCTGAAACAATTAAATGTCACGATACCATTCACAGAAGTTATCACTCAAATGCCCTTGTACGCTAAGTTTCTCAAAGAAATCTTGTCAAACAAGAAAAAGATAGAGGAAAACAAGATAATTACACTCACTGCTGAGTGTAGCGCAATCATCCAAAATAAGATGCCTCAGAAGCTGAAGGATCCCAAAAGTTTCTCCATACCATGTAATATAGGTAAGTATGTCATAGACAAAACTCTATGCGACTTAGGCGCTAGTATAAGCGTTATGCCCTTGTACATATCCAAAAAGCTTGACATGGGAGAATTAAGACCAACTAAGATGTCAGTACAACTAGCGGATCGCTCTGTCAAATACCCTGTGGGAATTCTTGAAAATGTTCCAGTACGCATAGGTCAATTCTACATCCCTACAGATTTCATCATTATGGACATTAAGGAAGACAACGTAACCCCTATAATATTGGGAAGACCATTCTTAGCCACTGCCAGAGCTATTATTAATGTGAAAAGAGGAAAGCTAACTTTTGAAGTTGGAGAAAAGAAAGTTGAATTCATCCTGACACGGTTCTTACAAGCCTCGGCTATAGATGACACATGCTACCTGATAGACGTAATAGATGAATGTGTTAAAGAGATGAAGTCAGCAGAATAAACTTATTCCGAAACTATGAAGATCTTGATGCCCCTAATTTTTGAAGATGATGATTGGTGTCCTGAATATCGAGACGACGGCTTAAGAGAATGTCTAGCACTGACACCAGATCATATGCCTTATCCGAAGAAACCTAACTTGGAACTTAAAGTTTTACCTAAAACCCTAAGATACGAATTCCTAGACTCTGAACTTAAAAGACCCGTGATAGTCAATGCTGACTTAGGACAAACTGAGACGGCAAAGCTATTGCATGTCTTAAGAAAATATCCATCTTCTTTGGGATATAACATTGCTGATCTAAAAGGTATAAGTCCTTCCATCTGCATGCATCGCATTATGCTGGAAAACAACTGCAAATCTTCTAGAGAGCATCAGAGAAGAATTAACGCGGTCATGAGCACTGTGGTCAAGGATGAAGTAACCAAACTTCTGAACGCATGTATCATTTATCCAATCTCATATAGCCAATGGCTTAGTCCAGTCCACTGTGTACCCAAGAAGGGAGGAATCACAATCACGACAAACAAAGTATGAGAACAAATAGCAGAAAGAGTTATGAGTGGATCCAGAATATGCATTGACTATAGGAAGCTAAATAAGGCAACTCGAAAAGACCATTTCCCTTTACCTTTTATCGACCAAATGCTTGAGCGATTGGCTAAGCATTCTTACTACTGCTATTTAGATGGTTATTCAGGATTATTTCAAATACCAATCCACCCTGATGACGAAGAAAAGACAATGTTCACATGTCCTTATGGTACGTTTGCTTATCGGCGAATGTCGTTCGGACTATGTAATGCGCCTGCAACATTCCAAAGATGTATGGTGTCCATCTTCACCGATTTTATAGATGATATCATGGAAGTATTCACTGATGACTTCTCTGTATGTGGGCAAAGTTTTGAAGGATGCTTGTCAAACCTGGAAAGGATACTGGAAAGATGTGTACAGGTAAACCTCATGTTGAACTGGGAGAAATGTCATTTTATGGTAAAACAAGGGATTGTACTTGGACACATAGTTTCTGAAAAGGGGATCGAAGTAGACAAAGCTAAGATTAAAGTAATAGAAAGTCTCCAACCCCAAAAACCTTAAAAGAAATATGAAGCTTTTTGGGCCATGCCGGTTTCTACCAACGCTTCATAAAATATTTCTCGAAAATATCTAAACCTCTAACTAACCTCTTAATGAAAGAAGTTGAATTCATCTTTGATGATGATTGCTTGAAGGTGTTTGAACGATTAAAAGTTGCTCTCATATCTGCACCTATAATGCAACCACCGGATTGGAATTTTCCATTCGAGATAATGTGCGACACAAGCGATTATGAAGTAGGCGCAGTCCTAGGACAAAGAAGAGAGAGAAAGCTCCATGAAATTTACTATGCAAGTAGAACTTTGGATTCTGCACAGATAAATTACGCCGCTACAGAAAAGGATCTTTTGGCAGTCATTTTTGCACTAGATAAATTTCGTTCCTATCTAGTGGGCACAAAGGTTATTATCTACACTGACCACACGGCTATTAGATATATATTAGCTAAACAAGATGCTAAACCAAGATTATTAAGATGGGTCTTACTCTTACAAGAGTTTGATTTGGAAATCAAAGACAAACCTGGATCTGAAAATCTTGTGGCCGACCATTTATCTAGAATGGAAAATCTTAAACCTGAAGAGATACATATTAATGATGATCTTCCATATGAACACCTGGTAGCCTAGATAGGATCAAACAAAGAATGCCCTGAATTTTGCATTAATGATAAGACAATTGAAGTATTGGAAGCAGTATCCACTCAAATTTCACTGCCCTGGTATGCTGACTATGTCAAGTACTTAGCAGCAAAAGTCCTTCCACCTGATTTAACTTATCAACAGAAGAAGAAATTCTTTCACGATCTCAAACACTATTTGAAATTCTGGCTGCAGATACTCAATGTCACGTTCAATGTTATGACACCGTATCTGACTTACTATATGACAGTAAATACAAAAGCAATAAAGAACACAGTCAATTGTTTACCCAGTTCAGTGTGCAACAACACCTACTCTGGGGGCTACCAAGCCAGGGAGGAAATCCACTATAAGAGATTTTAATTCAGGAATAAACCAACCAGTTTATCTCCTTCACTTAAGACCTACCCAATGCAATTCCAATCTAAGTACAACTTAAACCTGAGTTCCTACTCACTCCCCCTCAATCACAGCAGTGATACATAAACCAATTTGACTTAAAAATTGATGAAGACACTCTTCAAAAACAAACACTTGATTAAGCTTCACAGCTTTTTAATCAAGCAAAACAATCACTCGTGCTTCACAGCTTTGAGTGATGCACACAACTAACTTGACTCTGCTTCACAGCTTTAGTCAAGGAACATTCAAACACTCTTGCTTCAAAGCTTTGAGTGCTACACAGCCCTTACAATTAGAAACCTATTCCAAGGCACTTATCACAATGATAATTGCTTGGAGTACAATAATCAAATCTATACAGATTACAAATGATCTTCTGATCAATAAAAGGGATGCCTTGAAAAACAGCAGCTCTGTTGAATATATAGCAGCTGCAACTTCAGTTAGGGTTTCCACAAAAACCTAGGGTTAATTCCGTTTGACCTAAAGACCAGGTCACAGGACTTTATTAACCAGGTTAGGGTTGAGCTAGGTTACCCCTCAGAAAACGCAGGATTCTGTTCAGGAAAGACTGAGTTATTTCCTGAAAAAACTCAGACTTATCCAACCTGCAAACCTGTTAGTTCAGAACAGGATGTCATAACATCTGTTATGACATCTGAGAAAACCTGTCTACTGATTTAGCAAAATGTGATCATTTTGCAAAATGCTCAGATACACACTTATAAACATCAGTACTTGAATTACAATATTTTTCTGCAAAGGTACCTAATGAGTCAGTACAAACTAAACTAGAATGTTATGACATCAGTCATGACATTCACACATACACTTGGGATTTACCAAAAATGCAAGCCAATACCTAAACACCTACAAACTCCCCCTTTGGCAGATTTTTGGCTAAAGACCCTAAGCAATCAGAGATAGATAGCAGCAGAAATAAGTGACAGCAGAAAAATAGAATGTCAAGTACTAATTAAGTACCAAAATATTCTCCCCCTCTTTAGCCACAAATGGGCCAAAGATACATGTTCATAATGATTATACAGTTATCCAAGAAAAATTAATAAGAGCAGCAGCAGAAAAAAAACTGAACACACTTCCAAACTCCACCAGATATCAGCACCAACCACCAAACAGCAACCAACCTTCAAGCACTGTCATCAGATCCAGAGGATTCGGGCTTCTTTCTTTTCTTGTGAGCAATGCCAGCATTCTTCTCTTTGTTTGATGTCTCAACATTCTTAGAGACATCTGGATTTGTTTCAGCATTTGAGCTTTCTTGGTTCAGAGGAACAGAAATGCCAGGAACTGAGTGGTTCTCGTTCAGAATTCTTGAAACAATTTTTGCTATTGCTTGATTAACATAGGCTGTCCCTTCCCTATTTGCAATTTCAGGGGGAACTGAAGAAGAAGGATAAGATGGATTACCAGAGGCAGAAGCTTGGGGCTTTCCTGCATGTCTTGTTCTCAACTCTTTGACCTTGGTGGGGTTTGTTCCCACTTTTCTACGAGAAGAGATCTCCAGAACGTCAGAGTCCAGACAAGAAGAGATTGTCCTAGAATCTTGATCAGAGGAAGAGGTTGAAATAGTCGTATTGGATGATGATGGTGTTTGAGACATTTTGACAGTCTTAGAGGACCAACAGCAACTGAGGAGAAATTTCTGATTGAGAGACTGGGTTTTGATGAGGAGACGAGAGGGGAAGGAAGCAAGGGAGTGTCTATTCAACTTCTTAAAAGAATTGTAGGAAATGAGAAAATACAATTTTAAACCAATCAGAACAGGCATAACTCCTTTGATCCTTGTTTTAAGCAAAATTAATTGCTACAATTCCTCATGTTGGCAAATACCCAGCTTACCCCTTAAGTTTTCAAATTGATTTGCATCCAGAGCCTTGGTAAAAATGTCAGCCAGCTGTAGCTCAGTGGCAACATGTTCCAATTTGATTGTCTTATCTTCTACAAGGTCTCTGATAAAGTGATGTCGTATGTCAATATGTTTGGTCCTGCTATGCTGAATGGGATTCTTGGATATGTTGATTGTACTCAGATTGTCACAGTACAATGTCATAACATCTTGTGTGACATTATACTCAGTGAGCATCTGTTTCATCCATATCATTTGAGAGCAGCTACTACCAGCTGTAATGTATTCAGCTTCAGCAGTGGAAAGAGACACACAATTCTGTTTCTTGCTGAACCAGGAAACCAGATTACTTCCCAAGAAGAAACATCCTCCAGAGGTGCTTTTTCTATCATCAGCACTACCAGCCCAATCAGCATCACAGTAGCCAGTCAGAGTTGGTTCACAGCCATGAGTATACATCAATCCATAGTTATAAGTACCACTTACATACTTCAAAATTCTCTTCACTTGATTGATATGACTGACTTTGGGATCAGCTTGGTATCTAGCACAAACTCCAACTGCAAAGGCAATATCAGGTCTGCTGGCAGTTAAGTACAACAAGCTTCCTATCATGCTTCTGTACAGACTTTGATCCACTTTAACCCCACTTGAATCTTTGGAAAGCTTTAGATGAGTAGGAGCAGAAGTCCTTTTGTGACTTGCATTCTCCATACCAAACTTCTTTACAGTATTCTTAGCATACTTGCTTTGAGATAAGAAGATTGAGTCCTCCATCTGTGAGACTTGTAGTCCAAGAAAATAAGTTAGTTCTCCCATGAGACTCATTTCAAATTCAGCCTGCATCTGGTCAGCAAAGTGTTTAACCATATGTTCTGACATTCCTCCAAACACTATGTCATCAACATATATTTGGGCAATCATCAACTTCCCTCCTTCAGTTTTGACAAAGAGAGTTTTGTCCAAACCTCCTTTTCTGTAGCCTTTGTCTAAGAGAAACTTTGTTAACCTGTCATACCATGCTCTAGGAGCTTGTTTCAGGCCATATAGAGCTTTTCTCAATTTGTAGACATGATCAGGGTGGGTTGGATCCACAAAACCTTTAGGTTGTTCCACATAAGCTTCCTCATTTAAGTACCCATTTAGAAAGGCACTTTTCACATCCATCTGAAATAACTTGAACTTCAGAAGACAAGCAATTGACAACAAGAGTCTGATTGATTCCAGCCTGGCTACAGGTGAAAAGGTTTCATCAAAATCAACCCCTTCAACCTGGGTGTATCCTTGAGCAACAAGTCTTGCCTTATTTCTGGTGACAACTCCTTCAGCATCTGACTTGTTCTTGAATATCCATTTTGTCCCAATGATGTTAGTTCCTTCAGGTCTAGGAACCAGTTCCCAAACTTCATGTTGCTTGAATTGGTTCAGTTCATCTTGCATTGCACCAATCCAATATTCATCAGTTAAGGCTTCCTTGACATTTCTTGGTTCCATTTTGGACACAAAACAAGAGTTTGAGATGATTTCTCTAGATCTTGTGATGACTCCACTATTGGGATCTCCTATGATGAGCTCTTTTGGATGATCCTTCTGAATTCTGATGGAAGGGTTCTTGCTAGCTTCCTTTGATTCAGATTCTGTTGTGGTGGAGTTGGGTAGGTCATTCTGTTGGGTTGAAGTCTCAAAGAATGTCTCAACAGTACAAGGAACATCTATTTCTTCATGATAGTCATCAATTATAACATTTATTGATTCCATCATGGTTTTGGTTCTGGAGTTGAATACTCTATAAGCTCTGTTGTTTGAGGAGTATCCTAGAAATATGCCTTCATCACTTTTGGGGTCCAGTTTTCTTCTTTGTTCACGATCAGACAGAATATAGCATTTGCTGCCAAACACATGGAAGTACTTCACAGTTGGTTTTCTCCCTTTCCAGAGTTCATATATGGTGGATGAGGTTCCCTTTCTCAAGGTGACCCTGTTATGAACATAGCAAGCTGTATTCATAGCTTCAGCCCAAAAATACATAGGAAGTCTTTTGGCATGTAGCATTGCTCTGGCAGATTCTTGTATGGTCCTGTTTTTTCTTTCCACAACTCCATTTTGCTGAGGTGTTATAGGAGAAGAAAACTCATGACTGATTCCTTCTGAAGAACAGAAGTCATCAAACTTGCTGTTTTCAAATTCCTTGCCATGATCACTTCTGATTCTGACAATACATCCTTCCTTCTCTCTTTGAATTCTCTTGCACAGTTCTCTAAAAACTTCAAATGCATCTGATTTTTCCCTAATGAAATTAATCCAGGTGAATCTGGAAAAATCATCCACAACCACATAGGCATATCTTTTACCACCAAGACTCTCTACTTGCATTGGTCCCATCAGATCCATATGGAGGAGTTCTAGAACCTTAGAGGTGGTCAGATGTCTTGACTTTGGATGTGACATCCTAGTCTGCTTACCAACCTGACATTCACCACAAACTCTTCCTTCATCAATTTGCAGTTTTGGAATCCCTCTGACTGCCTCCAAGGAGATAATCCTCTTCATACCCCTTAGATGAAGATGGCCAAGTTTTTGGTGCCACAGTTTCACCTCTTTTTCTTCTTTTGCAATGGAACACACAGATGAGAAATTAGTGTTCTCAGGCTCCCACAAGTAACAGTTGTCTTTGGATCTGACTCCTTTCATTACTATCTCTTGTTTGTCATTGATTACAAGGCATTCAGATTTTGAGAAATTGACCTTGAATCCTAGATCACACAGTTGACTGATACTAATGAGATTAGCGGTCAGCCCTTTCACCAGCAGTACTTCATTCAGACTTGGAACTCCAGGGCAGTCCAAATCACCAACTCCTTTGATTTCACCTTTAGCCCCATCTCCAAAGGTCACAAAACTGGTGGTGTGAGGCTTAACATTATTGAGGAGGTTCTTGATTCCAGTCATGTGTCTAGAACATCCACTGTCAAAGTACCAGTCTTCCTTTGCAGAGACCCTCAGGGAAGTGTGAGCTATCAGTGCAGTAGCCTTTTTCTTCCATTGAGGAGCATGTGGTACCTTTTTAGACTTAGGTTTGACACCTGAGTTCTGATTAGGGTATCCATGTAATCTGAAGCAGAAGGGCTTTATGTGGCCATATCTCCCACAATGATGACATTTCCATCTTTGGTACCTTTTCCTCATATGTCTCTGTTCCTGATGTCGAGAGTTGTGTTGAGACATCTGTTTTGACATTTGCTTACCAGAACCAGATTTCGTTGCTTCCATAAATCCTAGTCCAGATTTATTTCCCACATTTTGTCCAACCTGAAGGATCTCTTCCAATTTGTCTGTTCCATTTGTCAACATCTTGACAGATTTGGTCATTTGATTCAGTTGTGAGTTCAGCAATTGAACTTCTCCTTCTAGATGACTTATAGTTTCAAGGTTTGCCCTTTTTTCAGCCTCCAGCTTTATGATGAGTTTTGATTGTTTCTCATTCTGCACACAGACTTCAGTACTTCTGATACACAATTCCTTGTAAGTATCAGCCAGTTCTTCAAAAGTCACCTCTTCATCACTGATGTCACTTTCAGAGGTACAAACACCAGTTAAAGCAGTAACTCGTTTGGCAGTCTCTTCTTCAGAATTACTTTCTGAAACACAGTCAGACCAAGTAACTGTCATTCCTTTTTGTTTCTTAAGAAAGGTAGGACATTCAGCTCGAATATGTCCATATCCTTCACAACCATGGCATTGAATTCCTCTGCCTTGAATTCCCTTCTCTTCTGACCTTGGTCTTCTGCTGGAACTGTCAATGTTAGAGGGAATGTTATGAACATTACACCTTGACTTTGGATCTATTCTTTTGATGAGTTTGTTGAACTGTCTTCCAAGCATGGCAATAGCTTCTGATATATTTTCTTCTTCATCCTCCTTGTTTTCAACATCAGTGTTGGATACAAGTGCTATGCTTTTGTTCTTCTTGTCACCATTATCAGTGATCCCCATCTCAAAAGTCTGAAGAGACCCAATAAGTTCATCCACTTTCAACTTGCTAATGTCCTGGGCTTCCTCTATGGCAGTTACCTTCATTGCAAATCTTTTAGGCAAGGATCTGAGAATCTTCCTCACCAGTTTTTCTTCTGACATCTTTTCTCCCAGTGCTCCTGAGGTGTTGGCAATCTCCAAGATGTTCATGTGAAACTCATGAATGGTTTCATCTTCCATCATTTTTAGATTCTCAAACTTGGTGGTCAACATCTGAAGCCTTGACATTTTTACTTTGGAAGTGCCCTCATGAGTAGTTTTGAGAGTGTCCCAAAATTCCTTGGCCAGTTCATATTGATGTACTAGTCTGAAAATGTTTCTATCAATTCCATTGAACAAGGCATTTAAAGCTTTTGAATTTCCCAGAGCTAACTCGTCTTCTTCTTTACTCCAATCTTCCTCAGGCTTCAGACTGATTGTCCCATCTTTCTCAGTTATGGTGGGATGAATCCATCCTTTGTCAGCAGCTCTCCAAGCCTTTTTGTCCACAGATTTTAGGAAGGCAATCATACGAGGTTTCCAGTAGTCATAATTAGTTCCATCCAGAATGGGTGGTCTATTTCCAAAAACTCCTTCTTTGTCCATAGTGCCAGAAAGTGATATCCCTAGATCTCACCCAGTAATACAGGCAGGGTGCCTGCTCTGATACCAATTGAAATTCTGGCTGCAGATACTCAATGTCACGTTCAATGTTATGACACCGTATCTGACTTACTATATGACAGTAAATACAAAAGCAATAAAGAACACAGTCAATTGTTTACCCAGTTCAGTGTGCAACAACACCTACTCTGGGGGCTACCAAGCCAGGGAGGAAATCCACTATAAGAGATGTTAATTCAGGAATAAACCAACCAGTTTATCTCCTTCACTTAAGACCTACCCAATGCAATTCCAATCTAAGTACAACTTAAACCTGAGTTCCTACTCACTCCCCCTCAATCACAGCAGTGATACATAAACCAATTTGACTTAAAAATTGATGAAGACACTCTTCAAAAACAAACACTTGATTAAGCTTCACAGCTTTTTAATCAAGCAACACAATCACTCGTGCTTCACAGCTTTGAGTGATGCACACAACTAACTTGACTCTGCTTCACAGCTTTAGTCAAGGAACATTCAAACACTCTTGCTTCAAAGCTTTGAGTGCTACACAGCCCTTACAATTAGAAACCTATTCCAAGGCACTTATCACAATGATAATTGCTTGGAGTACAATAATCAAATCTATACAGATTACAAATGATCTTCTGATCAATAAAAGGGATGCCTTGAAAAACAGCAGCTCTGTTGAATATATAGCAGCTGCAACTTCAGTTAGGGTTTCCATAAAAACCTAGGGTTAATTCCGTTTGACCTAAAGACCAGGTCACAGGACTTTATTAACCAGGTTAGGGTTGAGCTAGGTTACCCCTCAGAAAACGCAGGATTCTGTTCAGGAAAGACTGAGTTATTTCTTGAAAAAACTCAGACTTATCCAACCTGCAAACCTGTTAGTTCAGAACAGGATGTCATAACATCTGTTATGACATCTGAGAAAACCTGTCTACTGATTTAGCAAAATGTGATCATTTTGCAAAATGCTCAGATACACACTTATAAACATCAGTACTTGAATTACAATATTTTTCTGCAAAGGTACCTAATGAGTCAGTACAAACTAAACTAGAATGTTATGACATCAGTCATGACATTCACACATACACTTGGGATTTACCAAAAATGCAAGCCAATACCTAAACACCTACACTATTATTGGGACGAGCCCTTACTATTCAAGCGAGGCCCCGATAGCATTTTCCGTCGATGCATTCCTGAGAGTGAAATAGAGAGCGTCATATCTCATTGTCATGAAGCCCCTTATGGTGGACATGCTAGCACCTCAAAGACTTGCACAAAAATCCTACAAGTTGGCCTTTATTGGCCCAGTCTATGGAAAGATGTCCATGCTGCAATTAAAAAATGCGACCAGTGTCAATGCACTGGCAACATATCTAGGTGCGATGAGATGCCTCAAAAGGGTATCCTAGAAGTAGAGATATTCTACGTGTGGGGAATTGACTTTATGGGACCTTTCCCATCGTCTTCTGGCAACAATTACATATTAGTGGTAGTAGATTACGTATCCAAATGGGTAGAGGTTGTAGCCTCTCCAACAAATGATGCACAAGTAGTCATTAGGTTATTCAAAAACATAATTTTTCCAAGATTCGGTGTTCCGAGATTAGTCATTAGTGATGGTGGCTCTCATTTCATTTCCAAAATTTTCAATAAACTCTTAGCGAAGTATGGAGTCCAACACCGCGTAGCAACACCTTACCACCCACAAACAAGCGGGCAACTGGAAGTCTCTAACAGGGAGATTAAGAAAATACTTGAGAAAATTATTGCCATATCTAGGAAAGATTGGCCGTCTAGACTACATAAATCATTGTGGGCATACAGAACAGCGTACAAGACACCCATTGGAACCACGCCTTTCAAACTCGTTTATGGTAAATCTTTCCATCTACCCATAGAACTGGAACACAAAGTCTATTGGGCCATCAAAACCATGAACCTAAGTTACAAAGCCGCTGGGGAAAATAGAATTCTAGACATCCATGAATTGGAAGAGCTTAGGGTAGATGCATACGAAAATGCCAAAATTTACAAGGAGCAAACTAAGAAATGGAACGACAAATGCATCTCTAGGAAAGAATTCAATAAGGGCGATGTAGTACTCTTGTTTAACTCTAGAATTAAACTATTTTTAAGGAAACTTCTCTCTAGATGTCCAGGACCTTTTGAAGTTACTAAAGTACTTCCAAGCGGCGCTGTTGAAGTCAAAGAAAAAGCCAGCGATCCGTTTATTGTAAACAGGCAGCATTTGAAGCACTACCTTTGCATCGAGAATATGGAATACTCAGCTAGTTTGAGATTTATACAGCTGTCGGCTGAGTCACTAACATAGATTTTCGATTTTCAATATAGGTCGAGCTTCCGACGTTAAACAAAGCGCTTTGTGGGAGGCAACCCACCCTTTTATTAAAATTTTATTTACTAACAGTTTTTTTTTTGTTTCTCTTAAAATTTTACAAAATTTTCCTATTTTCTTTTTTTTTTAGGCATTAGGCCGATGTTGACTTAAAACTATTTTCAGATTAACCACATGATTCACATTTCTTTTCCTTCACTGATTTTTGCTATGGGTTTTTCTTACACTATGCCTGTCACCTTCGTGAGTGATGCTCAGTAGAAGTGTTATGAGACGCTAGCTCAGAGAGAGATGTATCCCATCATCTTTGTGCATGACCCCACATTGTCTGCATTAGGAATCAGGGAGAGTGTCCGCTTCATATTTAACTAGATTGGTTAGGATTATTTTATCCATCATCATCAGCCTACCTACCGTAACCTGACGCTGGAGTTCCTCAGTTCATTGCACTACAACCCTGATATTGGTTTAGGGTTGGCCAGAGGTTTGGTTTCCTTCAGATTGTTTGGTTTCACCCATAGGTTCACCATCCGTGAACTTGTTGCTTTACTAGATTTCCCAGTTAGTGCTGATGTTGTCATTGCTATTCCAGATGGCAAGTATGTAGATAGCCAGCTTGACCATTTTTGGAGAGCGATATCTGATCTGAGACAGGAGAGCTTTATTCCTAGGCATTATTCAGAGATTCATAACCCCACTATTAGGTATTTCCACATGATTCTGGCGTTTACCCTATTTGGAAAACCTCAGAATGATACCTCAATGTCTAATGAAGAGTTGTTTATCATGTTCTGTGTGTTTTAGTCCATATCAGTAATTGGTGCATCTTTTATGATTGCTCGCCTCCTGAGTATAGCCCAGGCTCCTCATGGCCCGATTTGTGTTGGTGGTTTAGTGACTATGATCACTAAAGCCCTATTTTTGAGAGAGCCTATGTCCCGTCTGACCCCTTCTAGTAATTTTACCCCGCTAGACCTTACTCTTTGTTTTAATGTTGGGATGATCAGATATTTAGAGCTGAATCAGTTTCAGTTGTTGATACTTCATGAGCTGGTATACCACTTCACACTTCCTGACATTGCACGGACCAGTGTGCACAATAGGAAGAATTGGATTTATGACCTAGAGGGTATAGCTGAGAATGACATAGAAGAAGAAGAGTCTGATCCTTTGACACCACCCCATTATTATGATCCTCTAGTAAGTTTGGGCGAATTTGATCCTGTGACACCTCCTCCTCTTGACCGCCATCCAGTTTGCGACCCACCATCAGCCCCAGCTGCTGCTGTTGTCCGTATTCCTCAGACTGATATTTCTATTGCTATGGATGCTATCACGACACTTGCTGATATTCGTTCTGATATTACTACCCTCCGTCGAGATTTATATGGTTTTATGGATCTTGTTACGACAAATATAGATCACATGTTGCATTCTAGAGGTGGCTGATCTATGACTTTAGTACATTGAGGACACTGTTTTCTCCAAGTGTAGGGGAGGAGTGTTTATTCAATTTTTAGTTTTACTCCAGCATCAAAAAAAAAATTTAGTTGAATTTATTCTAATTTATTTATATATTTATTTATTTTTCGGAATTATTTATTTATTTCATACTTTTATTTTACTCCTCATTGAGTTATTTTATTTTATGATGATATTATATTATTGTTCCCCAAATTAAACATGCATTACACTCAATTGTCACTTCATTGTCTCCTAGCATTTTAAATTAATTATTCCCTCTAGACATGAAGTGACACAACACTGCCTTGCCCCGGTCAAACAATGAAGTTGCCTTGCATGCTAACCGTTGCAGACCGCAACAGGCGCGTGATTATTTTTTTTCTAGGGAACCATGCTTGTAACGACCGTTACAAGGTCTTGTACAGGGTGTAATGACCATTACACCTCCTTCACCTCGTCCCATTTCAAATTTCAAACTTCCAGCCGTTGCACCTTATTTATTTTCATTTCAAACTTCTATTTCCTATTCCACACACCATTCAATATTTCTATTAATCTCTTCTTCACCATTAAATCCTTACCTCTATATATAAAATCTAGAAGAGATCATTTCTATCACACCAACCTTCTTCAACTCTTCTACCTCATAATTATTCATTTCCATTACCCTTCCAAAATGGCCAGAAGAGCTCAAGAAGAAAGAGAGGAACCAGACTTCACTAATTTGGTATTCATAAATGGAGCCGACGAAGTTCGTCAAGAACAACTTTACCGAAGGTTTCATCAGAGGGGTATAGTTCCAAAAAAGTATATTGAGAAGATTGTCTACGCGATTTGGGATTTCTTGAAAGTGTGCAATTTATGCTCCATGCATCTAGTATACATTACATTTCCACTATGAATCTTCCAACTTATGAATCCCTCACGTTGGAGTTCCTGAGCTCTTTTTCATACCAAACACCTTCTACTCCGGAAGCCAGTCAGTATATAATCGGCGCAGCGACTTTCAGATTATTCAACACAGAGTACACCATGAATCAAGAGACTCTGAGTCAGATACTCCACTGCTACCATGGTGCAGGTGTGGAATATAGAATTCCGCCTGAAGAAGATTGGAAAGCAAGATCGTTTGAAATGTGGGAGCATTTAACTAATACTTAGGTAAACGACTGGGCCAAACTTTTATCCACTCATATCCATAACTGTGCATCTGCTATTTCCATCGTGTTCCAGCCAACACGGTGTTCGGGCGAGCGAACAACAATAAGGTGAACGTAAGGGAGATGTATTTTCTGCACTGCGCCCTTGATCCAGATCTCAGAATTAATGCTTCTTCATTCCTTCTAAGCCATATCCAGTCTCTATTATCAAGAAGCACCAGCGCATCACCTTTCTGCATCAGAGGTTTTGTCACTGCTATTGCCAACTATCTAAATTTGCAAAACAGGTTAGTTCAACTACCTTTTTGGACCGGTGAGTTCCTTGATATTGAGTATTACCAATTTGGCCATATTGTAAAAGCAAGAAGGGATGGAAGGTACAACCTGATGGTCCAACACAAGGTCGTCCCAAGTATTATTCTGCCAAATCCAAATATTACCAGAATTGACATTGCTGCAAATTGGATTTATGATCTACAAGCACCCGCCCCTGGAGCACACGAGCAGAATAATCAAGCAGGGGAAGAAAATGCATCACCTGAAGTAAATCAACAAGGGCCACAACAAGAGCAAGCGGGGAATGATCCTGAGCCGTCCACCATTGAAGCCATTTATGCATCACTTTTACTTCAAGATCAGTGTCAAAAAGAACTGATGCAAATGATGCTTACCAGAACCATCGCGACATTTCTAACTTGACTGATGAAATGTGTAATCTATCATTTTGTGTTGAAGGCTTGTGTGCTTATGTTTACAACACTGACGAAGAACCTCCTAGACCCAAAAGAGGTAGAGTAAGAACACGTGGAGGAAGGGCACGAGGTGAAGCATCATCCAGTAGAGACGTCAGAAATACCAATGAGGAGTGATCTTTGTTTTCTTTATTCCTTATATTTCTATTATTTCTTTAAGTTTTCTATTTGTTTTTTCTTCTCACTTTATTTGTCTTATTGAGGACAATGCTCAGTTCAAGTGTAGGGGAGGAAACCTTTGTTATGTTTTCTACTTTTCTAGTAAGTTATTCGAATTTTTTGTTATTTCCCTTTACATTCAATAAAATAAAAAAAATCATTTATGTAAGTTATTTGTACTTCAACACTTATCTTGAACCATAAAATTTTTGTTACTCGACGCATTAGCTCGATACATTTGAAAAGTATATAGGTTGCTCACAATTAGGCTACGTTAGAAATTTTAAAGTTGATTCGACAAAATTAATACCGCCTTGACACCTAAATCTTCCAGATTATGTAAATCAATTTGAGTGGTTATGATACCAAAGCCTTAAGTTTTAGTTTTGGATCGACCCGAGTGGTTTATACTAGCAGTCAGCATCATCTTATCTATAAACTACGTAGGGAGCCGATGAATATAAGTGACTGGTCCTAATCAGAAAAAATATCAGTAAAGAAAAAAATGCTAAACATCAAAATATAATAGTGAATGCGCTAACTAGTTAGGTGACCCTCACCAAGTCATTTAATCCAACAGCTACGGTACCTATAATAACTGATGTAATAACCAGTTGTAAGCCTGTTCAGTGGTATCTGGTGCTGAACTTGGTAGGGTGAACTATTGTTCGATCCCCCGAGACTTATAATCTGGAAAAGAAACAAGGGTTACCAACTTACGTACCAGAAACCCGTGCATAAAGGACCAGAATCGCTAATCGGTTACTCTATTATGTGCGTGCGAAAGATAAAGGGCTTAATGTGATTGCACTAGAATGAAAGCGGTTGATTCCAAACGAAAAGAATTAGGTCAAGCTATGATAGCGTAATTCGGACTAGTTTGCATAGGATGGAGGATTTTGACCATGTCATGTGGTTTTATGTCATGTCTGTATCATTAGTGTTGGAACCTAGTTCCATCTTTCTAATGTATCTCCCCTTACCCACGTACGGTTCGATTTGTGTCATGCGATTATGTCAGAGACTGTGCATTAAAAGTTTTTTACTCTATTATTTGCTTGAGTATAAGAGAATGTTCAAGTGTAGGGGAGTTTGATAACCCCGAAAGTGTATCGAATATTTAGGTTAATTTATATGAATTTTATCCGCATTTTAATTACCTTTATTATTCTTTATTCGTATTATGCCGGTATTTTCTATGTTTTCAGGAATTTGCTATTACAAGACACATGCAAAGAAAATCGGGAAAAGTCGTGCCAATCATGCTTAAATCCATATAAAGAATGAACAATTATGAAGCTATGGGGTGTATGATAAAACAAAGCGCATCATAAGTAAAAAGGCCCTGAAGAATAAATGAAGGAAGGCCCAAATTTTCCCAAGCCCAAGGTGTAACAACCGTTACACTCTCCTTGCCTAGGTGTAACGACCGTTACACCCTTGCCAGCTAGCTCTTCCTGAAGACTTGGTCTACAACGACTGTTGCAGCCTTCTCCGTTTTAATAGGTCATGACGAACGTTCCATCCTCCTCGAAGAGAGGAGCGTAACGACCGTTACGCTGGGCAAGTGGGAGGAGAAAATATCTCAACCCCCACGCACCTCCAGGCCTATAAATAATGCCTCATAATTCCTGTTCGAGAGCTCCGAGTTTTTATTCCTTTTTCGAATACATTTTTCTTCTCTTTAATTTTAGTGTTACTCTGCCAAAAATATTCTCCGCATTATTTATTTCCACTAGTTATTTTTCATCAATCTCTGCGAGATACTTGAAGTGAGCCAAATATTCTGCCATATTATTGTCAGGTTTAATTTAAGTATTTTATTTATCTATGTCAAGATTGTTCGAAATGTTATGTTTATTTAAATTTTTTGATGATAATTATTTCTGTTGCATTGTTACTAAATTGTTTAACATGCTAGGCTAAATTCATTTATCGGTATGTAAGGTCACATAGCTAACGGGATTTTGGTAACGCCGATTGATCAGTTCCTTTTTAAGAATAACTTTTCCGGTTTCAATTATCAATTCTAAAAACCAACTGTTTTGTTATGAGAGTAAAATACATATAAAAGTTAGGATCAATAAAACGAGAGTTTGAGATAATAACTGGACAGTGATAATTGGGCATTAACTTAAAATACAGTGAGAGCGCTTTTAAGTTAATTAGGTTTTATTTGTTTTCAAAAACTATTTTTAAACTCTATTTGAAACAGCGAGAGCACTCACTTAGGTTTGATAGTAGGATCTGAATCAATAAACACGAGAGTGTGAGAAGAGGGTTTTCAAACAAATACCTCCTACTGATAACTATTTTATAAATCCGAATTAGGTCATCGAGTTGCTAAATCCCCGAAGCCCGACAATTGCATACCGATATTCCCCCTTGAATCTAAACTAGATATTAATCAGTTAGGTTCCCAAACCCCAATTAATTATATTATTAGCCTTAGATTTACGTAGTAACCTAAGATAACGGTAGTTCGACATTTAGTCCCTTGGGATTTGATAATCTTTAAAGCTACACGCGATAGGACTGTATACTTGCGGTATAGATTTTTTAAGACTCACAAAGTCGCGATCAAACTACAGCCATAACCACCATACTACCTTCAGAATCATATGAATATTGGCGTGCAAAGTTCGCTCCTTCTTCCTTGCTTGTCAATCCCTTGTCTTTTCGGTACCAATAATTTTTGGCTACGTGACCCCACTTTTCACAATTATAGCATTGCACACATTTTTTATCTTCTTTGTCATTTCGATAGTTTTCTCCTTCTCTTTTCGAGGATTCAGAAGCTCTATATTTGACTTGATGCTTATGAGGATTTGATCAAGACTTCTTTCCATGAGTCTTGTCGACTTTGTCTTTGAATTTGTTGGAGTCGTCATTCTTTTTCCATGACTGAGCTTGCAGTGCCTGTATCGAGTCCTGAACTCATTTCCTTTCAATAATCATCATCTCATGCGCCTTCAATGAACCAACCAAATATTTCACTTTTGTGGTTTCAAGATTGTTCGATTTTTGAATAGCTACGATAACATGATCAAAGTGAGAGGTCAACATTCTCATTACCTTCTCAACTATCATCTTATCAGTTATAGTTTCACCATAACCCTTCCTGAAATGGACGAGTTTTTGAACCTTTGAGACATATTATGCAACATTTTCATCTTATATCATCGACATCAACTCATATTGTCGATGCAAGATTTGTAAATTGACAATCTTGACTTTCTCACCTCCTTCGTAATACTTCACCTGAATATCTCATGTCTCCTTCGTTGTTTCAGTATGATAGATTATGTCGAAGTTAGCAGCATCGATCATCGTCTGAATGCAATAAGCAGCTTGCAATCTTTCTTCTTGACTTTGTTGTGGGGTTTTTTCTGTTCATCAGTTGTATTTGCAGCCAATGTAGGAACATCGTCGGTAACCACTTCTAGGGTTTCATGGAAGCCAAACAAGGATTGCATCTGTTTTTTCCATCGGATCCAACTCTTATCATCAAGCATTGAAAGAGAATTCAAAATGCACTTATCACTAAACATCTTCACAGCGGTTGATTCACTTGCCTTAGAAACACGATCTCTGACGTGAAATTCTTGAAAACTCGATCAAGAACAATAACCAAAAACTGTGTATATCAATTTGTTAGTGCGTGACACTTTTAGTGAGAAGATAATAGAGAGAGAATAAAGAAATAAGAATTTGTATTATTGAATTGTACAATAATGATATAGACTGAAACTATTTATATACAACTCTAATTGGACTTAGATCTACATAATTTAAATTATATTTAAATATTAAATTCAATCAAATCTAATTTAATTTAATATTTTAACAAATCTAATTTAATTTTTCAAGAGAAACGTACATTTAAATTATTAAAAATTTATGTAATATAAGATTTTTGGTTAATCTCAACGGTACAGTTATTTAATTAAAAGCTTTTGCATAATTAGAAAACGAGAAGAAGGACAAAGGTGCCAAATCAAAATCAAAACCACATGCAAGTGTGGCTATTTATGTATTGCACCTATTACTCTAAAGGATCAAAAAATCAGAGCTAAACAACACCCTAAAAAACTCAAACACACAAATGGAAAATTTGAAACTTCCAAAATGCATTAATTACAATTGGGTTGCTGAGTCACGGTATGAGACATCATGCACACAGGTTTGTACAAATCAATCGTCACCAATAGTTGTACTTAACTCAAATTTTAAGTTAATACTATTTGTCACTTTCCCCAACCAACTATTTTTTAGACACATCACTCAAATTCGGAGAAGAATTTAGGTTTTTTCATTAAATATAACATGAGATGTGTCGCAAAAACTTTTAGAAGTCAAAGCCAAAATAAATTGTAAAGAGGTTTAATATTTTAGGGTCATGCTATCATATGTCATTATAATACATATTAAAATACTATAATTTAAACAACTAAAATATGATAAAATCATATTTAAAATTTTAATAAATTGAATTTACAAATTCCGAAAAAATGTTTCTATAATAATATTTTTAACATGTGTTTTAAAAGCACAAATTAACTTTTATCAACGTTTTATATATAAGAAGCTCCATCTAAACCAATAAAAAGCTCAATATAAAAAAATTTAGATGAAAACATCAAACATGAGTGGAAAAGAATTCGAAAAAGATGAACAAGAATTTGATGAGAAAGAAGAAGAAGAAAAAGCAATAGCAATGTGGGATTGTGGAAGTCCTTTATATGATTCACATGAATTGGTCTCTCTTGATCATCATATCAACATGAATCTAATGTCGTTTCCATCTCACCATGGATCAATGATGAAACATACAAGACTTGTGCACAATTATGAGGATAAGATCCATGGGAAGGGAAATAATGTTGGATCACTAGGGAAAACTAAAGAGTTTATTTGGTTCACAAGCTTTAAGAAATTTTTAGTGAAGATAATGAAGAAAAGGATTGTGAAGAAAGGAGAAAGAAGAACAAGAAAATGAGAAGATAATGAGGGTATAGTTATTTAACATTTTTCTTCATCCTTGCTTTCATTGTAATACCTGACTTGCATAATATAAAAACTTTGCTATTTGTCATTAAAGTTTAGTGGAATAATCTAAATTTTAGTGTTATAATCCTTCTTATCTTAAATTTTGTAATTTCCATTAAATAGGTTGTTTTGTAAAAAGAATAAAACAAAAACAGATCCATTGGAAGAAGGGCCTAGCCAAGTAATGGAAGAATCTCACAATTTTACTTCTAACTTCCTCAGTTATACTTATACCTCCACAAATAACATAAACCACCAAAATAATTTTACTCTAACAAATTTATTTTTTTTAAAATCACATTACCCACATATCAAATTATTGGAGATGAGAAAAGCACAAGAAGTTGAGGATTTAAATTTTGATGGAGTTTAAAAACATTTTCTTAATGTAATATAAAAATTAATTCAAACTGAAATGTTAAATGTAAAAAGATAAGAAAAAATAGATTGATAGGGTAATTTACGTTAAATCTCTTCACATTTGAAATACTATAGAATATGGCAATTCCACAATCTTGTACTCATAGCTAGATATTAGGATATGACATGTCGTGGTCCATTCTTCTACTTGTTTCCTGTGAACAATTATTAACTGTCTCTCAAATATAAATTAATTGTGTTAATGGGAAAACTATCAAAGTTATTCTAAACTTTTAAACATAATTAGCAGGTAAAGGATAAACTCATCTATGGATAACAACTTGATATTCTATGAAGAGAGTCAAAGTGTTGACTAAGCAACGTAACATTGATTAGAGAAATGTGATAATAGTTTGAATATATTCAACAAAGTATAACGTTGAAAGTATTAACTAGAAGGCAACAAAGTGAAGTCTTCAAGACATAAGCTCAAATGATCCTTTAATATATGTTATACTAAGATGCTTAATGATCAAGATGATTTCTTTAGAATTCATCTTTAGTCTTGACAATGAAATGATAGAAGCATGATTTCACGTGTTTTTTCGAAGATAAATTACATAGAATATTTTCAATAGCTCTCTACACGTTTAATACATATTAGAGAATAAATTCAATCTCTTACATTTAAAATTTCATATCATCAAAACTAAAATCAAAGAACATTGGTCATCAAACTAAATTTTGTTCAACAATCTCCCTTTTTTTATAATAAAAAATATGTATACCTTGATGAACAATTAAAAGAAAAAGCTAAGGCCTTGGGTAGTATTTCTAGGATAAGGTCTAGGGTTTGATTCATGGCGGCCCAAGTTTCATCTAAGGTTAGTTTATGTTGGCTTATCTAGAGGATCTTTTGAATTTTTATTTTGAAGAATCAATATGATTGTCTAGAGTGACAGTTACACTGGGTGCAGGGGGTTAGTCTTGTGTTTCTTTTGACTATGACATCAAAGTCAAAGTTTAAACATTTGATGATTTTTGGGTCTAAAATTAGTTTCAATGACTAGATTTTCTTCGGTGTCTTTTTCATCTTCTTCCACATTAAGTTAAATCTCTTAAATTAATCACATTCTCAATGGGTTAGAAACATTGAATCATTCTCCATAGTATGTGGTTAGGAGTTATTCAGGATTTTCATTTAGTAGAGTATATCAATAATACCATTCTTTTTAATAATACTAGAGATCGAACATCCAAAAAGTATACTTCTATATAAGCAATATCTAGTCCTTAAAATGTATTTCTCTATAACTCAAAAAAATGATTGTATTTAGACTTACCCATAACTTTTGGTCCATACACCACAAAATAGAGTAGTGATCTTCATTTATAGTTTTAGTATAACTGGCGGTAGGAAAAGTACTTCTTAGGATGACTTGAAAGATAACTTTTAAATTGAAATTATATTTTATTGGGACAGATGTTGGACACGATGTCTAAGACAACGTGTACGATAATTTAAATCATATTGACAAATACTAAGAAATTAAAAGTGCAGAAAGCAATAAAGAATACAAGAGAATTAGTAATCCAGTTCACTGGAATATAAATTAAATCTAGAAGGGCTTTCAACCCAATAAAAAAAATTCACTCTCAATAGTATTAGTACAAATAGTCTTAGATGAATCAACCTTGTTCAATGGGTCTTCCTAATACTACCTGTGACTTTTTATTTAGTAATCCCATAAATATGAGAACCTCTCTCACTTTCTCTCAATCACTACCCTAGTGATAAATTCTTTCAAAAGATTATAAATATTGAGTTACAACTTAACTAAACAATCCACCTCTATGCATTGAATATTCAGATTATGCTTTTTAGAGGTTTACAACAAACAACAATACAAAGACTCAAAGAACAAAAACCCTAGCACACTAGACCTTCAATGCTTTCTTCTTGTGTCTTCAAAGGTAGGGATGAGTCTCTTTAAATAACAATCTATCTTCTGGGATTTTTTCAATGGGCATTAGATTTGAGAATAATCATATTTGATTTGCTTTAAAAATATCCACAAAAAGATTTGATTTGATTTAATATTCATTCAACATTAAATCTTCATTTAAATTGATTTGGTCTTAATAAATATTTTAGAAAATATTACTAAATAATATATTTCTAAAAGATACAAATCATAAACACCATATCTTCCAGAAATCAAACATATTTTCGCTCAGAAAAACTCACAAACATTGACCTGCTGAATGAGGTCACATGTTGCACACATGCTGGAACATCTTATTTAACATGTTGTATCTTCACCAAAAATACATCTTGTACTACCCAATATTGTTTTATAAAATACATTCAATCAAAAGGAACAACAATCCCCCTTTGAAAAATTATGGCTAAAATAACTTACAAGATGTGTAAGAGTAAATCTTCAAACAATTCTCATTCAGGAGAATACACACAACACATTTCAAAGCAACAACAACATATACCATCAGTGAGACTTACACACTTGATCACATATACATGCTCACATAGTTGAAGGTCAGATGCTCCAGCATATGAGCACACAACTAAATAATATGATCACAAAGTAGCACTCCACATCAGACTATTAGAATATACACAACAACCAAAGTAGCATACAAATCAGATAAGTTGCAAGGTGGTTAATACACCTCAAGAGAAAATAAGCATCAAGCATGAGCTTACATCATAAGCTAAGCATACATGCATATATGCACCATTACTCTCCCTTTTTCCATAATTTGACAAAGGTTTGAAAAATAAAATCAAAGAAAATACCCACAGGCATGAAAATAAAGCTGGACAGCCATAGAGTATAACCATTAACATAATTGAGTACCAAAATTGGAGTCGCTTGAACCATGTTTTAAGTGCATAAGTCATAGTTATTACATACATAATCACAAAATACATTCCCATATACAAGGGCCAAATAAAGCTTTGATCAAAACATAAAATGTAGCAAACAACAACAACCAACCATAACTAAAGTTAAAAGACTTCAGTCTTCAGATCTTTCACCATTTTCCTCACTCGCAACTTCTATATCTTCCTCACTTACAACTTCTTCCTCTTCCTCAACATCCTCTTCTTTGGACATCATTTAAGTCAGCCTATCCATATTCTTCTTCATTAATGTGCTTGATTAGATAGTTTCTTCAAGGGATTTTGAGACTTCCTTGAGTTCAAGCAGTATATCCTTCTTGGTGAATTTGGATAAAGGAAAAAAGTATCATCTAGCATGTTTCTCTTAGATCCTTGACATTACAATATTTGGGAAATGTGTCCCAACAAACATCCTATAGTCAAGAGTCAATGTCATTGCCTTTTTATTCTTAATTTCTTCAGCATGTACAATATTAGGGTGTTGGCTCAAGATAATTTCAGTTATTAAACAAGGGGAAGGTATGGGAAGCTTCACAATAAAGGAATCATCATGTTTCATGATTTGGTTAAACATATACTCTCTAAAATCCAGCTTATACTTGGTTCCAATTAGAAAGATCATCTTGGCCAGGGAAAAAGTTAAGCCTGAACAGTGGTTGGTGGGTCCCAATTGGTTGCACCTATCCTTTTTAGTATTATATATGTTAGATCCATAGTTTTAGGATTGATAGCAATTTCTCCAAAACATGGTTCACAATAAGATGTTGTGTGAGACATCCTAACGTATTGGTCAGTCTACATTAAAGACAAATGTTGTGATATTTTGTACCGGAACATCAGTACAGGCTGTTATTTTTTTTTACATATTTGATTTGATTTTGTGAGATTCCTTTTGGATATATCTCAATTATTTGCATAGGTCAAGAAGATTTAATCTGGAACAACTGATTTGATTTCTAGGTGTACATAAGTTTTTAAAATTGGATGTTGAGACAACTTAGGAAACTTGATGTTTTGTTCCAAGATTTAAGGAGATTTTTCTGCATAATTGGTGTAACCCCCAGCTTGTGGATTAAGATATATCTGGGTGAAGATTTCGAAGCCCATTGACTACTAAGGAGTATTTAAATAAATTACGTAGACCTAACTTCAGCACTTGGTTGTGAGAACCTTTTCTTGGAACCTTGGGTCTTTAGAAATTCAAGTCATTATAATCTTTAGAACTTATGTCTTTAGAGTCTCCAGTACTTGGTCTTTATAACCTTTATCTTTAGAACCTTGGGTCTTTAAGAAACTTGAGTCTTTAGCATATGGACTTGAGTATAAACTTTTGTCTTCAATTCTTTTGAATGTTTCTTTAGAACCTGTTGTCTTCAGAAACATAAGTCTTTAGCATCTGGACTTAAGTAGCAACTTCTGTCTACAGATCTTCTGACTAGTTTCTTTACACAAACATCATAGCTTACACTTCAGAGCCTTCTATAGTATCTTGCTATTGTTCAACAGAACTTGTATAGTGTAAAAGCGGAACTAGTTTTCTTCTATTGTCTTGGCCACGCCATCCATCAGACGCAGAACCTGTTTTTAAGTACTCAACAATAACAAACATTAGAGTATCAAAATTGTTCATACAAACATACTCATTTTTTATCATCAAAACTCAGATATAATATTGCAGAACCAAATCTTGTTCTTACAAGAACTCCCCTAGTCCATTTGTACGCACTTAATTTCTCAGTCACCACATCTTATCATTATGGCCATGGGAACATTGTAATGAGAATGGATTGTGGCGGTGTCTTTACTAGAGAAAACAATCTCATGTTCTAATTCCCTTCTTGAGTTTAGTTCAAGGCTTGTGACAGAACCTTCCATCGCCAGGATTTGTTAAGCATATCTTCTGAGGGAGAAGCTTGATTCTCTACCTCTGGAGAACCCTCTAGTTGTGGTATTTAGGGTGTGCGGACTGGTATGTACTTGTTTCTTCCCTCTAGTTCCTTGCCTTTTCTTGATCTAGAGCTTCTAGGTGAACCTTACTCTTGAAATTTTGAGTCGTCTCTCAATTGGTAGAACCTTCCTCATACATACTTCTTGAGATGACCCTCTTGAATGATATGTGTCATCTCTTTATTTATCAATTAAGAATGCTTGGTGCAATGACCCTTCACCTTATGATACATGATCCATTTACTGAGCTCAACCCACATAATGTCATACTCGGGGCATGTGGCAGAGGAATACCACAAGCGTGGAAGAATTCATGTCATATTTGTTCTCAATGAGTGTTTAGAAGTGTGGAATTTTTTGTGGGTCTTCAACTATTCTTGAAAGTATCTCTATCTCTCACGGGCGAGGTGTAATAAATCTTGTGTTTCTATTGGAATGTGTCAGGAGCATCAATTATTCGTTCCTTATTGTCCATAGATTTTTTTCATATTACTCTCGTCACCCTTGATATAGCATTTTCACGCGCCATGATATCCTCCATGGAAACATATGGCTTATGCGTGAGGGACACGTTGAAGTTCTATACTCGCAGTTAAATGATTTTACTAACATCTCTCGGTTCGAGTGAGTGGATGATCAGTGGTATTTACAAAGTTATTTATCGTTAATTGAATTTATCTTTTCTTTTAATTGTCGAGTGTGTTAGTTCATGTTGTCGCATTTTATGTTGTGGTTGTGTGTCTTAGTGTTTTCAGGGTCAGAGGAATAAAACCAGGAAAATCGGTGCAAAAAGTGCAAATTCGGGGTTTCGGAGGAAGTCTCAAAAATCAAGATATAGTGTGCCTGACACGGCTACCCATGTCACCTGACACATGCCGTGTCAGGATGAACGTTATTGCCAAGAGGAAAATCGGGGGCTAACACGGGTGCCTGTGTCACCTGACACGGCCCGTGTTAGGGTGCATGAACCAAAAGTCAGAAACTAAAATATCAAAGGCCCAACATGGGTACCCGTGTCTCCTGACAAGGCCTGTGTTGGGAGGTGACGCTGATATTGAGTATTTTTATGATTTTTCACTATATAAGAGCCAAAGGGGCATTTTGGGCATTTCGGACCGAGACAAATGAATTGTTCACTATTTAGCCAAGTTTGAAATAAGATTAGGGGACTTTTGGCTAGATAAGATTAGGAACAATAAAGATTGGTGCTTTTAAGATATTTGGAAATAGAGATTCCTTCATGAGCGATAGCAATTGAAGATCGAAGAATCCATACCTTTTGTAATGTCTAATTTTATTATTGCTTTTATTTTTAATACTATGAGAGGCTAAACCCCCCAATGCTAGGGGTGTCCTTTATTTCTGTAATGACTTTGAACTTCTGATTTTATCAATTCCATGGTTTTTATTATTCAATTTAATCGTGCAATGTTTTCATGCTTTCCTGATCGGACCAATTAGGATTGATTTATGGTTAACAACTAGCTGGACAATGGTTGTTAAGGTTTTTGTGTGATTAGGCTATAATAAATATCACCTAGGACTAGGAATACCCTATAGTTACCAAATAACTCTTGATAAAACAAATGCTTAAATTTATCAGATATCTCTAAGGACTTAGGATTTAGGACGGATATTCAAAGGTTTTCCCACTAAGAACTTAGGGGAAAATGACCTAAAAGACTGGTAATTGGTATTATGAACTTGTTGAAGAAATCAGGATTAAAGGTTCTTATAGGGAAAATGATACACCATACCCTAGCATGCTCCTTATATCTGAGAAAAAAGCCTTAATTTACATTATGTTTATTTGTAATTATTGTTAAGTGACAATTTCCAAACCAAAGCCCCTATTCAAGTTTTGTTTAATTGAACCACAAATTGAACTTAATACTGATACGCAGTCCTTAAGATCGATACTTTGGGATTTCTCATTATTACTACATTGGTAAATTAGTACACCTACTAATTAACCGATCAAGTTTTTGGCGCTGTTGCCGGGGACTGCAAAGTTATAGAGTTTAATTGTAGTTCAATTAGAATTTTGTTGCTCTATAATTAAAATTTTATTTTCTGTTATTTTTATATTTTTTCGTTATTACCGATTTGTGTCTAACCTGTGTATGTGAGGAAAGCCCTCAGCTGAATTTCCTTTTGACGCAAAAATTGAAAAGACTTTTTACGCAAGGCGCAGACAAGCTCAGTTAGTTAGATTGGAATCATAAGGTTCATCAGATCATTCAAGTTCAGAGTCCAAAAAGGAGGAAAGACCAATGGTTGAGGATCCACCACCACTTGAGAGACTTCTTAGAGACTATGGAGGAGCAAATGCTCCAACAGGTCGATTGACTATCGTGAATCAACCGGTCACTATTGCAAATTTTAAACTGCATCCCTCAACCATCCGCCAGCTCAAGAACAAATGTTTCACCGGAAAGATAAATGAAGATGCAAACAAACATTTTCAGAGGTTTCTCACTATGAGCAATACTCTGAAAATTGAGGGGCACTCTGAAGAGGAAAAGAAATTGAGAATGGTTCCATTCATGCTGTATGAAGATGTTGAAGAGTGGTTTTACTCATTACCGACAGGGAGTATTACTACTTGGGAGCAGATAGAGAATACTTTTCTTGATGAGTATTTTCCTTCTTCTGTTCACATTTGCAAAAGATATGATATAGATAATTTTAAGCAGAAAGAAGGAGAGTCACTAGGTGATGCTTATAAGAGGTTCAAGAGGTTATTGATAGCTTTCCCCACCCACAAAATGGATGAAACTAAACAAACGCAAATGTTTGTGAATGGATTCCGAATAAAGACGAAGCAGCTTATTGATACAGTAGCCGGTGGATCATCCAACTTTACAACAACCACTGGTGTGAAGAAGATCATTGAAGCCATTGATGCAAATGAGCACCTGGAGCTGTATGACAGGGTTGTGAGTAAACTAGAGGGGGTGATTAATCTGAGATTAGAAATTAATAAGAAACTGAAAATTGAAGAAGCAATAGTTGTAGAAGTAGAGAAAAATCTGAAAGTAATGAACATGGGTACTCAACATGTAGCTTAGGTTCAACAGGTACAAAAGGTTGTTTGTGAAATTTGTAATGGGCCACACATTACTATGCAATATCTTGCAACTCCAAAAAAAATTGAGGAGATAAAATTCTTGAAGTAAAATAACCCATATTCGAACACCTATAATCCTAGATGGAAGAATCATCCTAACTTCTCCTGGAAAGATCAACAACAACAAGCTCTTCAGAAGGAAGAGTGGGAGGTAGCTATTGAAAGGATGTCTGCCCACACTTCTCAATTCCAAGAAGAAACAAGGAGCAACAACAATAATACCACAACTGCAATAAAAAAATTGGAAGTTCAAATGGGACAGATTGCACAACAGTTATCTCAGCAAGCACAAGACCATCTGAAAACTCATGAGAATGTTAATGCTATTACAAGAAGAAGCCGAAAGGGGTCAGAAAGCTAAGATGAGGTAAAATTTGATGATAGTATCATAGAAGTTAATCTAAAAGTAAGAAAGAGCAAGAAAGAGCAGGAAAAAGTGGTATCACTTGTGAAGCCAATTGAAGACAAGAGTGAAAAGAGTGTTAAACCAGTGATTAAGTTACCATATCCCTCTCAAGTGACAAAGAAGGACACAAAAGAGAAAGAGTTTGATAAATTTGTCAAATTGTTTAAAAGCTAGAGATCAACATACGGTTCTTTGAAGCACTCGAGAAAATGCCATTGTACCAGAAATTCATGAACGAGGTACTATCAAAAAAGAGATCAACAGAACGTGAACAGGTATCCGATTATGAGAAATTGTGTGCAATTACGTCCAAGAGGAAAATACTTGTCAAGCAGAAGGACCCTGGATCAGTGGCAATACTGTGCACCATAAAAGACAAAACTTTCAAGAGGGCTCAGATTGATTTTGGCTCTAGTGTGAGTTTAATGCCATTATCTATCTTCAAAAAGCTGGGTATTGAGAGGATAAGCGAGAGTGAGACAAAATTGAAATTTATTGATCATACCATCAAATGTTCATATGGGATAGCTGAAGATGTATTGGTGGAACTTGACAATTTTTTTTTCCAATTGATTTCTAGATCATGGATATTCCTGAAGATGAAGAGACTCCAATCGTTCTTAGTCGACCATTTTCGCTTACTGGTCGGTGCAATTTTGATATCGATACAAGTAATTTTACATTAAAATCATTTGATGAAGAGATAACCTTGAAAATGTTGGAGATTAAGAAGAAAGTTGTAGGTATAAAGAAACAATCTTCAATTGGAATGATCAAAGTACAAGAAGAAAGAAAATTTTCAAAATCACTCCCAGAAGATGTCTCAGACATAATTTCTCAGGTGGCTTCAATAAAAATTCCCAACTTTAGTCAAGAGGTCAAGAAGAAAAAGAAGAAGGAACACGGAGGTAAGCAGAGGGAAGTTGGAAGTGACATGAAGCACAAAGGGGGTTATACTTTTGATCTGAATGAGCTATGGGTTGCGGAAACGACGAGCTACAAGGTGTGGAAGAGGAAGTACCCCCCATAAGGGGATGAGTTAGTGATCCATGCAATGTTAAACGAAGCGCTTCGTGGGAGGCAACTCACGATTTTAATAACTTATTTTTTCTTTTTGTGTTTGTTTTGTTTTATCTGCAGGTAATAAAAAAGGTGCCTTATTGGTGAAATCTAGAAGGCAGCAGTTGGTGTTGCATTTCCCTCTGTGAGTCACCTTTCCTGAGCTTGTTTTGAGATATTGGGATCAATGTTTAGTTCAAGTTTGGGAGGGTTTTACTTTACTTCTTTCCTTACTGCTTTTCTTATGCTAATTGTTGTGTAAATTCGCGAGTTGAAGTCCTTCCCAAATTTTGCTGAAAATTTTTGTTTTGTTCAAGAACTTGTATCTCATAGAGATCGAGAATAGTATATACAGACAAAGGGATGATTGTTTGAGGGTAGGAAGTTCGGAATAATGAGACAGGGATACGAGTCTAACGTGTAGATTTGTACCATAGTGCTTGAATTTTGAGAAGTACTCCTTGAGTAGTTTATCAATACAATCTGGAATAATCTAGATTCACATGAATGTATGATTGGTTGAGAAATAAATAAAGTTGGCACAAATTGATAAAAAAGCGGTAAAAGGCAATTGGCTCGCTAACTTGGGTAGCCCTCACCCGATTATTCATCCCAAAAGGGGGTTAATCCCCAAACGTCGTCCAAAAGGACAATGTATAAACTGAAAATTATACACCATACCTTAGCATGCTTCTTATATCTGAGAAAAAAGCCTTAATTTACATTCTGTTTATTTTTAATTATTGTTAAGTGACAATTTCCAAACCAAAACCCCAATTTAAGTTTTGTTTAATTGAACCACAAATTGAACTCAATACTGATATGCAGTCCTTGAGATCAATACTTTAGGATTTCCCATTATTACTATATTGGCAAATTAATACACTTGCTAATTTACTGATCAGTGGCTTTGATGGTGGCCTCGTTAAAAGGGAAAGATACCCAATACTTAGAGGATCCTTAGCGGATTTTGAATGGGCTTGTGGTTGATACCTTCTCGTGCTTTCTCGTCGAGAACCGGTGGATTAGTTTCTTCAAAATATCACGGTGACTAGTCACTGACAAGTGCGGTAAGTTCATGTACAACCTCAATGTGGCATCCTTAAAAATGTTAGAGAGTATATTGCAAGGAATCACGAGCGCATATGATAGTTATTTGTGTGTTGATGGAGGCGACGTGCTCATGAAGGTCGCTCTTTCTGTAAACTTTCGTAACTCAGAGGGGTTTGAAATATTTCGGTATAAGGGCTCCCAAAATTGTCAAAAAGAGGTTAAGGGTGCAAGATTTCAATTTCCTTAAGGAGGTTACCCTCCTGCTATCAATGTTCAAGGTTGACGGGCTATCTTCCAAAGCTTGATTGTGGCAGCATAACTCTTCCATAGCAGCTTGCATTTTTGGTGATCATTACCAAAATTGCTATTGGCTGATGTGACACCTCGTGTTTGTAGCATCTTAAGGATGATGGTTGAGGCAGTCTCGGGTGAGAAGGTAGATGTGGTCTAGGTTAGTTTTATCATGCCCCGCGGTGGTCACCAATTGTACTTGCTAAAAGTATAATAATTGAGTTTGCTCACATATGGATTGTGAGAGACTTCGTGAATTTATAGAACATCCATTGGGTATGGAATAGAAAGCTAGAAAGCGGTTTCCCAAAATTCATGATTTGATACATGGGAGTAGAAGAAGACTCATTCTCCCTCAAATCGTGGAGGAGATTATTTTTCCCTGTACATATCGTAAGTCACGTGTGATAAATGATCAGATCATGGATTTTAGTTGGGGCGACCTAAGCCCAACTAGGTTGGGTGTTCTGCTTTGCGCTTTGGCGACCTACTCAAATTATTAGGACACTCGCTCAATATTACCACACTTAATTTGAGTTGTTTTATCATGGATCATTCATTTTTAGACCAATAAAATTATCTCAATTCAGACATTAATACCAATCAAAAAATGCACGAGGAAAGAAATATGCATGATTAATGTTGCTGACAATCTTATTGATTATAAGATTTGAAGTAACAATATTATAAGCTATATAAATACGAATATTGTGCATTTGAATTTTCCATGTAGGATGAAATCAAAATCAGAAGAATGATATGCAGTTAAAATGATGTATTAAATCATTTTGCATAGTACAATAATAACATGGAAGTGTTTGGTGCATGGCGAAAAAGCATTGAAACTCGACTATTATTAGGAACACTACATTAAAAATGCATGATGATAGAGATAAAACAGAAAAGATAGAGAAGAAAAGACAACAATATATATATATATATATATATATATATATATATATATATATATATATATATATATATATATATATATATATATATATATATATATATATATATATATATATATATATATATATAAAAGCACAAAAGTTTGAGCATACACTAACAAGAAAAAAAGATAAGAAATGAAAATAATTAAATAATATATTTTTTAAAATATTTAAATGATATATAGTGTAATGTGTATGCCTAAATACTTGTTTGTTGGGGTTCTGCTCAATTAAATATTCTTTTATATATAAATAGATAAAGAGTAGTGCCTAAATTGAAAATAAAATCCCCTTACACTGTATTACACTGCAATCATTTCAAATTATTTTCAGTGTCACACAAAAACCAATGCAAAGAAAAATTGTTCAAAAAAGTAAAGGTATGTGTAACCATATTTAAATACGATATAGTTGTAACTTTTGGTGTAAACTTAGTATTCTGGACTGGGTCTGCGCTTGTCCTACCATCGAGCAGGCTCAATCAAGCGCCTTTATTATGGCCCAAGTCTACAATTATTGGGGAGTTATGTACATGTCTACCAAGAAGATGTGGCCAACGATTATCTAGAGTTACCATCATTCTGCCCATCGAAAATAACGGGTCTATAACTTCCCTATTATCTAGGAGCAGTTGACCAAGAAGGAGGTCACGTGCTAGTTTCCACTACTCATGTAACCCTGACAATCTTCTTTATTGGACCTAACTATTCGGCCCAGTGCATAGATTTTGATCCAGCGCTGGGGCTATAAATACCCTCTCATATGAGAGGATCAAGTGCATTGATTACTACTCACTAAAACTCTCTGCTTGCATTATTGTTTAGATACTTACTTTAGCATTGAAGCATCTTACAGGTATCTTCACTTTACTTTCAACCACCGTTCAATCCAAATTTATAGATCATCAACGATCTTTTCTAATCAGGTACGATCACTTAACATTTCCCATTGATAAAATAATTGTATCTATAAACTTGATTAAATATATTCATGTAATCGTTTTTTACCTAGTAAATTTTTAATAGGTTGTAAGTAAATTTAATCATAAAATATAGAGTAATGATCAACTACTTTTATGGTAGAAAGGTATTGTGCTTTTGGTTAATATCTACCACTTTTGATGAGAGAGAGAAATTGAAATAAAATTAAAAAAATGAGATGAGAGAGAGTCATGTAAAGAGAGAGATAGACTCAAAATTATAGTAACTTTAACGTCATAAAAGACACCAAATCTCATCCCTAAAATATGAGTTTTTCTTTTGACAAAATATCATTTTTGTAAATAAAAAAAAAAGCAAGTGAATCTTATAAAATTGGAGTTTGTGCTAAAATGAAAAATGTAATTTAAAAAACAATGAACCGCGTGATCAACTTGATGAAAATGTCCTTTTAATTTGATATATTTTCATATTTAATGATACCCTAATGAAGATTTCAATCAGTTGAGAATAACTATTGATAAATGACATATGTCTATTATGACAGGAGCAAACATGCTTGATGATGAAGATTTAAAATTTTACTTTCCAAAATATAATTTTGTTAATAACAATTGAATCCTTTAAAATTGTTAGAGAAGTAACCGTGGAAACCAATTAACATAGAATGAATTTGCAATAATCATAACATCCAAATTCAACTATAACTTCTATTATAAATTTAAAAAAACTTGTATATAAAGTCAACTAACTATTATTAAGCTACTTCTGATGGTGGTTTTAATTTGCCTTTTATTACATAACAATAAACTATAAACACTTGGAGAAATTTAAGAAACTACATCATATCACAATGAACACTAATTTGTAGTGTATTTGAATCAACATCATTCCTATAAACATCATTAGCAATATAGGCCACTAAATAAATTCGTGTAAAGATTCTCAAAATGCGACTTTGTACATGAGAACAAAACATCAAACATGATTTATTATGACAAGATAATCTTGATAGATTATATATAATCGGTTGAAAATCCACTAAATATCTATTATGAATTTCTATCATTTTTTATGAACAAAATTGATATCATCATACAATGACAATGAATTATGAGAAAAGAAAAAGAAAAAAAACAATTATTTTTCTGCAGAGTTTCTCTCTGTCCACAAATTGTGGAAAACTTTGTTATTCACTTGCAACTGCAAATTCTGTGAATACAACTTAATTGACTTTATTATAAAATTAGGGATTAGTCTCTCTATTTATAGATTTAGATTGCTTCCTAAGCCCAAAATATCTATTTTGGTACTAAATCAAATCTATTCTATTTTAGGCTTAAATCAAATCTATCTAAATCTAAAACAAATCTAATATGTGTGCAACTTGCTTCGATCCACAAGCTCTTCGACGGATAAATGACTTCCTTCGAGCAACCTGCTTCGATCCACCTCTAAACCCTTCGACATACATAGTTTCGATATTATGAATTACAATTTAACATAATCAACAAAACATTATCTATTGAAATTGGCTACATGAATCAAATTATGTTGTAATATTTTATTTAAGATCATATTTTTATTTAAGTTATTAATTTTTTTATCTTTCTTAATGGTTTTTCTTTTAGGTTTTCGTCTATCCCTAATTGTTTGTCTTTTCTCTGTCTGATTTACTTTTTTTTAATAGAATTTAAAGATTTTCTCTCAACATATATAAATCACTTCAGTTTATTTTTCACCATCTTTTTTACTATAACTTCAACACTTTCTCTAATATTATTGTTTATAATTTTAACATTGTAAGGAAACTACGAAGAATTTCCTCATAGTTAGATTTGTGAAAGAGCAAAGAATAATGTAAAAACATGCAAAATTAATAAAAAGTAAAATCTATAAAGTGATTAACCTTTCCTCACAAAAATTTACAACCCAATTACACTAAAATATTTATTGGAATTTTTGTTCTGATTTTTTACAAATATAAGAAACACGACTTTTATAACCAATAAAAAAAGAAAGATAAATGATTATGATTTAACATCTTCTTAAAGTTTTCACGACCTTTCTTATTTCTATATACTATTGATTTTCTTTTGTTTCTCCTTCTTTCTCTTTTTCTTATTGACCAACAATCTCCCACTTGAAGATTGATTTCAATTGGTCTTTATATCTTGGTAATACAACAACTTTTCTCAATCTATTATTCTAGCAGGTCAACTAAAGTTGAGAAAAATTTAGTTTGTCGATATATAACACTCTTCCTAGGTTGTCACTTCCTCGAATCATACTAAATGTTACCACCTCATCCTCAAACAAAGATCTAATGAAGTAATAACAAAGACTAATGTGTTTTGTTCTCGAATAAAATGAAAAATTATTTGTCAGATGTATTGCACTCTAACTATCATTGTACAAAACACTTTTATCTTATGTAAAACTTAACTATGTTAACAATCCTTGAAGTCATATCATCTCTTTGCTGACTTTTGTTACTACTACATACTCGGTCTCTGCATTGGATAAAGCAACAATCACTTGTATATGTGATATCTAAGTAATTGCTTCAGTACCAATAATTAATATATAACCATACGTACTTCTTCAGTTATCATCTTCACCATTAAATTTTGCATCAACACAACCATGTACTTTAATTTATCCTTTGTCAATGTACAAATATTTTTTAGTGTTGCCTCATAGATACCTCAAAATTCACTTAATTGCTTTCCAATGAGCTTTACCTAGATTCAATAAAAACCTATTAATGACTCTCGCTGCATGGAAAATGTTTGGCCTCGTACATACCATTGCATACATCAAACTTCTAATAACTGAAGCATATGTAATCTTAGTCATGGATTATATTTCTTCCTCCGTCATAGATATTGATCCTTAGATAACCGAAAATGACTTGCCAAAGGTGTGCTAACTGGTTTGGCATTGCCCATGTTAAATATTTGTAAAACACAACTGGTGTACTCTGATTGAGATAACTGCAAAGCTCATTTTTGTTTATATCTTATGATTTGCATACCAAGGATCCTTTTTGCAAGACCTAAATCCTTCATCTCAAACTTTTTTGACAATTGTATCTTCAAGTTTTTGTTCTCGTCCATATCTAAACCTATAATACCAACATGTCATCGACATAAAGAAAACAAAATGATATAATTGGACTTGTATATCTTGAAAAAACAAAGTGGTCAACATTGTATTTGTTGAAACCTTCCTTGTCCATGAAGCTTTCAAACTTAATATTTCATTATCTTGGAGCTTATTTCAGGCCATACAAGCTCTTCTTTAGTCTACAAACCATATTATATTTCCATTCTTTTGAAAATCCTATAGTTTAGGGCATGTATATATCCTCAACTAAATCTCCATGAAAAAATGCAATATTCATGTCTAATTTCTCAGGATAGAGACTTTCACTTGAAATAATACTTAACACATATCTGATAATATTGTGCTTCACAATCAGAGCAAAAAATTTACTGTAGTCAATTCCTTCATTTTGCTAGAATCCTTTACCACTAGTTTGGCTTTGTATCTCTTAGAAAAATTATGGTCATCCTTTATTCAAGACACTCATTTGTTATGAAGTGCCTCATTTACACTAGGTAACTTACCTGGTTCCCATGTTTTACTGGAAATTAAAGACTTTATCTCATCTTTCATCACAAGTTCCCACTTATTAGCATATGTGGTCTAACATGCATCTTCATAATTTTCAGACTCGCCTTTGTCATTCATCAACATGTAGTCCATGTATCTCCTATTAGAAACATGAGGTCGAGTAGACCTTTTCAATACAAGAGTAGGAGTTAGGTGCTCTTGTGTGTTTGAGGGTTTTTTGTTACTTAATTTTATTAATTCATCTAATTGTGATCTTTTAATAGTGGGACTTTCTGGGACATTATCCACCTTTACATACGTAGGATCACTTAATTTTTTGTCATTGGTGATTGTGTTATGTCTATCTTTGTACATAAATCTTTCATTGAAGATAAAATATCTACTATGGATCTTTTTTTTTATTTTCATCATCCCAAAGTCGATATACAAACACATCCTCATCATAATCTATGAAAGTGAACTTCTTTGATTTAGGATCAAGTGTATTTCAGCCTTGATCACTAATATGCACATATACTATGCAAATGAAAACTCTAAGATGTGGGAGTTTTATCTCTTTTCTGCTTTGTACCTCTTCTAGTATTTCTTGCTCCAATGGACCTCAGATGACTAAGTAAGCTGATTTTTGACTGTTTTTCCCAAAACTGCTTTGGTATGTTTTACTGTATGCATATGCTTCTAGCTCTCTTATTCATTGTTTTGTTCATGTGCTCAGTTACACCACTGTGTTGGTACGTTCCTGACACAATTATCCTCATTGTGCTCTTGTACTCATAATAAAACTTCTTGAATATATTGTCTTTATATTCACCAACATTGTCAGTTTTGATCTTTTTGATCTTCAATCCTGACTCATTGTCTACCATGGCTATCCATATCTTGAAAGGCTCAAATACTCGAGACTTATATTTTAGAAATTATACACATACCTTCCTACAATGATCATCAAAAAAGTCACAAGGTAATTCTTTCCACCAATGGATGAGATAATTGTTGGATCCCAAACGTCAGAGTGAATAAGCTTGAGCCTCTATTTTTTGGGGTTATTCCACTTGTCTAAAAGCTTACTCTTTTTTGCTTTCCAAGTATACATTATTAACACGTGTCAATTTCCATTGATCAAAGACTTGGTAGTTTTTTTAGTGCATAACCTCCATCCATTTCTCACTAATATGGCATAATCTCTGGTGTCATAGATTAAGACTTTCATTTGTTGTAACTGCAAATAATTGGCATGTTGTTGTTGTCTTGTAAAGAGTGTCATTCTTCCTACCGCGAGAAGTCGTCATTGCAGACATTGAAATTTTCCAATCATCACCATGAAGAGTGTTGTGTAGTTTCCACTAGACAATCGTCTTACAGAGATTAAGTTCTTTGTATGGTCGAGAATATGTCTAACATTTTTTAATTCCCACACAAACCCATTTAACTGAATCTTTACTTTACTTTTGCCCACAATCTCATAAGATTGTTCATTGCCAAGGTAAACTTTATCGAGGTTTCCAAAAACATAATTCTCACGTAATTCTTTCTGGGAAGTAGCGTGGAAGGATGCTCTAGAGTTTAACACCCAAGACTCTTCCTTATTCTCCAAGGAATATATCAACATTTCGTCTCCCCTTGAGGTGGAATCAACATTTGCTTCGTCTTTTGAATTGCGGAAACTATGATGTTTTTTGGATTTAGATCGTCGGTCCTTTGATTTACTATGTTTATATCCACTAGTTGAATTTCTTCCTCTAGCCTTTGTATGTAATACTGAAGAGGTTGATGGTTCACCCAAATTTCTCTGCCGGATCTCTTCACTGAGAGCCAGATCATAAACATCATCAAATTTCATCTTTATACTTCCAGCGAGCTACTCACAATCGTGACAGTGACACTCCAACTATCTGGTAGGGAAGACAAAAGTAGCAATGCTTGTATCTCATCATCAAATTTGAATCCAATTTAACTCAATTGGGTTTAGACAATATTGAATTCATTGATATGTTGCGTAATTGATGTGTCTTTTATCATCTGAAGTGTAAACAACCTCCTCATCAAATGAACTTTATTTGATGTTAAAATATTTTTATACATGTTAGAAAGAGCCTTCATAAAACCAATGGTCGTCTTCTCCTTTGCAATGTTAAAAGCAACATTATGAGATAGAGACAATCGAATAACACCAAGTGCTTGTCTATCGAGAAAGTAACACTCATCTTCATTCATAGAATCTGACTTCTTTTTCATGAGAGGTTGATGTAGCTTTTTTTATACAAATAATATTCAATCTGCATCTTTCAAAAAGCTAAAGTTCACACCATCGAACTTTTCTATTTTTAGTTTTCCTTCGTCTGCAACCCTATATTACTCCCACTCGGATATGACTTCCTCAAGATCGTCTTAATTTTTTTTGTTGCAAATCTCAATGTTTTGGAACATCTCTATGAAACATTGGTAATGCTGACCAAATTTTGCATTGTTCACAAAAAATATTATTCATATGAATAATACATTCGGTCGAAAAATTATCAAAATACAACCAACTAGCTTTGGGCCTTACTTGTGATTTGGAGACAGACACGAAGGAACATACCAACAGACACATCGCCCGAGGAAAGTCCAGCATGACCAGGGCCATCGTGACCGACAATATATCAGGTCCCCGTCCCTCTTCCCGGAGCGAAGTGATGAGGACGACCCTCGCGGTCCCCTATCACAAGCTATCATGGAGGCGCCCATTCCCCCGGGCATGGAGAAGCCTCCACACCTGAAAGAATATGATGGAGTCGTCGACCCAGTCGATCACATAGACGGGTTTGAAGCTATGCTGCACTACCATAACATTGGGGGACCAATCAAATTCCAGTTGTTCCCCACGACCCTCAGGAAAGCGACAATGGATTGGTACAAGGGTCTCGCCCCGGGGTCAATCACCTCGTGGCGAAACTTGAAAAACTAATTCATAAGCTCGTTCACTGCGTCACGACGACATCCAAAGATCGAAGCAGCGCTCGAGGCCATCATCCAGAGGCAGGATGAGACCTTGAGAGAATTCATCAACTGCTTCAACCGCAAAGCCATCCAGGTCCCCTACACGGACCACATGAAGAGATACCTGCTGGAGAGGGGCCTCCTCCCTGGAACAGAATTCAAGAAAGCAGTGGGCATCGAACCATCCCGAACGTTCGATGCTCTCATCGAGAAGGCCAGAGCCTACATGGACTACGAGGAAAGGGAAGCGGCCAACAGAGCCCGTGACCCCAGGACTCGCGGATCCAGCAGTAACCCGCTCCAAGAAGCCATTCCTCCTCGACGAACCGGGGAGAAAAGAAAAGACGACAAACCCCGGGACATCCGAGAACATAGGGGACCTTCGGGGCATTTCACAGAGTACACTCTTCTCACATCTTCCCGCGAGCGCATCTTGGTGGAGTGTGCCAATACAGATTTCAAAGATGGCGGTGTCAAGTGCCCCCGACCAGCTCCTGTCATGCCTGGGGTGGACAGGAGAAAATATTGTCAGTACCATAGGAGCCATGGCCATCTGACTGAAGACTGCGTCCACCTCAAGGATGCCATCGAGACCCTCATAAAAGGGGGAGACTCGCCCAGTACCGGAAAAATGATGCTCCTCGTCACGACGCCCGTGAGACAAGAGAAACAGAGGAGGATGCCCGACCATCTGACGAGTCGGTACCCATCCAAACCGCCTTCTCCATCACCAGATCCGAGGACTTCTACGTCCCCGAACACATGAAAGAACCGCTGTCGATGCACAACAGGTGAGAGCACTTTCCCTCTGCCATGGTCACCAATGGTGGGGGGTTCAACGACCTAACCATAAATTCAGCCAAGAGGAAGCTGGACGAATTGGTCGACACGGCACCTCCTCAGACGGTGACCTTTGAAAAGGTAAAGGGTAGGTCAAAACCTATCACCTTTTATCTCGAAGAGCTCCCCGGAGGGGGCCCCAACGCGTTCATTCCTCTGCTGATAAGAGAAAGAATGGCCAACTTTGACGTACATCGCGTCCTCGTCGACGAAGGGAGTTCCGTCGATGTAATGTACAACCAACTATTCTGAACCCTGCAGCTCGACGACTCACACCTCTCACCTTACATGGGATCAGACCTGAAGGGCTTTAATGGCTCGACTTCAAAACCTTGGGGATATGTCGAGCTCATGGGCACGTTCGGAGAGGATACGGTAACAAGGCAAGGCAAGGTGCGTTTCCTCGTCATTGATTGCCCTTCCCTCTACAACTGCATTCTGGGAAGGCCGACACTGACGGAGCTGACTGCAGTACCCTCTACCGTCCACCTGAAGATGAAGTTTTACACCAAGAGGGCACGAGTCGCCACCATCCAAGGGGACCTAGCAGCTTCCCGAAGGTGTTTCAACGCGGCATCCAAGGGAAGCGATACGATCGACACTGGTACCAGGCCCGCCAAGAGAGCTGCAACAACACGACCAGAACCTCAGAGGTCAGAGCCCACCAAGGTAGAAGAGCAGAAAGCTCCTCCAGAGGTCGACTCAATATCCCTGGACACCCGCTTCGACCAGGATGAGCCTTCTAGCGGCGAGCAAGTCCCCCTCCGACCGATTTCGGATGGGGACTTCAAACTCGTCTCCCTCAGTGAGGATACAAGCAAGGGAGTGAAGATCGGCACCGGCCTCCCCGGCTTGGAAAGGAAGCAAATCAAAGCCTGCTTGCGCGAAAATGCAAACCTATTCGCGTGGAACATCGCGGAGATGCCCGAACTTGACCCCGAGATCGCCTGTCACCCGCCTCGCCATAGATCCAGCCGCTAGGGCAGTAGTACAACGTAGACGTAGGCAGTCTCCGGAGAAAACGGAGGCTGCTGAAAAAGCTGTAAAAGACCTCCTAGAGGAAAATTTTATTTCCGAAGCCCAGTATTCAACCTGGTTGTCAAATGTTGTACTTGTCAAGAAAAATAATGGAAAGTGGCAAATGTGTGTTGATTATACTGGTCTCAATCGGGCATGCCCGAAAGATGCTTTTCCTTTACCCAACATAGATATGTTGGTCAAAAACTCGGCAGGTTATAAAACATTATCATTTATTTATGCCTATTCGGGCTATAACCAAATCCCAATTGTCGTAAGTGACAAGCACTGCAATGCTTTCATGACCAGCTCGGGCAACTATTACTACAACGTGATGCCCTTTGGTCTAAAAAACACAGGAGCAACATACCAACGAATGATGAACAAATTATTCCACAACCAAATCGGGGACATGCTCAAGGTGTATATGGACGACATGATCGTCAAATCCCGAGCAGACACCGACCATGCCGCTCACCTCAAAGAAGTCTTTGCTCAAGAAAGGCAATGTAAGATGAGATTTAACCCCGAGAAGTACACATTCGGGGTCAAGGCATGAATATTTCTCGACTTCTACCTGACGAAACGAGGAATCAAAGCCAACCTCGACAAATGTCAAGCTTTTTCCGACCTCCCGACACCCACATCGAAAAAATCCATACAAGTCATGAACGGCATGCTCACCTCGTTATCCCGCTTCGTCGCGAGATCTGCTCAGCACGTCCTCCCCTTCTTCAAGCTCCTTCGCAAGGAGGCATCCTTCGAATGGACCGAGGAATGTGAGCAGGCGTTGCTCCATCTCAAACAAAGCCTATCTCAACCGCCCATATTATCACGACCCGCCGCCGGGGAACCATTGTTCCTATACCTGGCCGTCTCGATCGAAGCCGTCAGTGCGGCCCTCATTCGCGAGATGCCCGACGGACAAAAACCCGTCTATTTCACGAGTAAAGCACTGCAAGGTCCCGAGGTCAGATACCAACAGATAGAGAAAGTAGCCCTAGCCCTCATCAACGCGGCAAGGAGACTCAGACACTATTTACTCGCGCACACAATCATAGTACGAACTGACCATCCAGTGAAACAGCTCTTAGGTCGACCAGACATGACAGGTCGAATGTTGAAGTGGTCCTTGGAACTTTCTGAATTCGACATTCAGTACGAGAGCAGGAAAGACCTAAAAGCACAAGCTTTGGCCGATTTTGTCGCTGAAATGACCGCTCACAACCCCCCCCCCCCCCCCTGCAGGGAAAGAGCACAAGTGGATCATCTTTGTCGACGAAGCGTCTAGTCCGTCTGGAAGCGGTGCAGGGATCCTCTTAGAGAACGAGGAAGGTGTGGTGATCGAGCATTCACTCACCCTCTCCTTCGCAACTTCAAACAACCAAGCGGAGTACGAGGCCCTGCTCGCAGGACTAAGATTGGCCGAGGACCTAGATGCCCGTGAAGTGTAAATTTTCACAGACTCTCAACTCGTCGCTTCTCAAGTCCAAGGAAGCTATCAGGCTAAAAATAACAGCCTTATCGAATACCTGGACTTAGTCAAAGGGTACATGAAGAAGTTCGACTGAGAAGAGATATCGCACGTCCCGCGCGAGCAAAACATAAGGGCCGATATACTGTCGAAGCTCGCAAGCACGAGGAAGAAGGGCGGAAACAAATCCGTCATACAGGAATCTCTATCCCGCCATAGCATCGAAAAAACCTCAATCCCGCTCGAGGTGAATGCCATCGGAGACAGTTCGTGCTGGATGACCCTGGTGTTCAACTTCCTGACAAAAGGCGAACTCCCTCCAGACCGAACAGAGGCAGCCGTGACCAAACGACGAGCGTGCTCCTATGTTGTACCCCAAAATTTGCCCTCCCATTTCCTCAACATTTTCTCATCACAAGACCTTTGAAGATCAAGATCCAGCTAGGGTTTCCTCTGCTCAAGACTTCTCCTTGCACTGTGGACTCAAATTAGGGTTTGTGTTTGCCTAAGGATGTTTTGACCTAAAATGCCTAAGATGACTTTCATGCTTCATATTGGACTCCCAAGTTTACCTATGCCAAGTTTCAAGTCTTGATTCCAAGTTTTGCCCAGTCAATTGGACAGTTGACCTAGAAATCAGCTGTATTGGGGAAAAAGTCAACTGTGGCCAATTGACAGTCAAACCTCATGAAAATGTACCCACATCAACATATTGAACTCATATGGACCATTTGATCAAGTTTGGATCACAATTCTCCAAGAAATTTGATCAGATCACCAAAAGGGCAAAATGGTCATTTTTAGGGTTTTGACTGCACAAAGGCAATTTTTGACTGTTTGACCTAGCCAATGGAAAACCAAGTTCACATATGGACTCAAGGACTCAATGAAATGGTCTTGACACATTCATCAAGCTCAAAAGGTCCCAAGTACACAAGATTGACAGTTGAATTTCCCAATCAATTGATCAATTTTGACTGTATACTGAAAAGTCAAACTTTGACTTTTTGGTCAAAATCAAGAGTCAAGATTCATTTTTCATCAAAACATGCCAAGTCATGAAACTTGTTCACCAAGAAATCACAAAATGCAAATTAGGGTTTGAAAATGGAATTTTTCATAACTTAGAATTTTTCTAAGTTATGAAAAACCCTAATTTTTTCCCAACTTTGCCCCATCTTTTCACCAAGATCCATTTGGATTCAAACAAAAGTCAAAACATGAAAGTTGTAGCTTGTTGCATAATCTACAACTTTGATTCACAAAGTTTTCTCATTTGAAGCTTGTATCTCAAGTTATAAATTTTTGAATAAGGGCACTAAACCATTTTTAACTTAGTGAAACTTTAACCTATTTTGACAAGGTTTTCTACCCCACTTCAAGGCCACTTTTCATACCCTTCCACTTGGAATTTTAATTTTCATTTCAAAGATGGATTGTATTACACATTCCAAGCTTTCCAAAATGTCCAAGAACTCATCAAACAACCTTATAACTTGAGAGATTCGAATTTCACAAGTTGGCAAAAATTCACTTTTGTTCTTCATCAAAACATGTTCATAATCTTGCAAAGTTGAACTCAGCTTGCTTTATGCTTGATTACAGGTCCTTGAACCATTCCATACTCAATAATTTAATGCATATTCAATGTGTTAGAGTGTTGTTCTTTGAGTGCAAGCATTGTATGCAAGATTAATCCTAAACTAGATAAAGTGAACTTTCCATTTTTGAAAAGATTAACTTTATGTCCAATTGCAAATCAAGAAAGTACATGGAAAATCTGCTTGGCACAAGATTATGTGCATAACACACTGATCAAGAGAGGATTATGCAGCACATTAGGGGGTCCTCTACTGACCTAGAAAGCCAACTTGCTTTTGTTTGCTTCAAGTTCAAGAAAAGTCCATAACTTGTACCAACTCTCTTCTCAGCTTTAGCATACAAGAAAGAAGTTATCAAACACATTCCATAGAACAGATTCAAGCTAACACACGAGCCCTTGGCCTCTCAAACACTCCCATTGCCCTAATCACCTTGAAACTGCTCAAACAGGGGAACCCCTGCAGATTGAGTGCTATCTCTCAATCCCTTCAAGATTTCTTGCCCAAACCTGTTCCTCTACCTTCCTTACAACCTATGCAAGCTAACCATGACTTGAAACCTGACCTGTAACACCTCCAAGCCACTTCACCATTTTTAATTTTCTGTTTTGCAGTTGGAGTTCACTAGCTCGATTCAGGGAGTTTCAAGACAAAGTAGGACTTGGAAAATCATCCTTACACTTCAAGGAAGCTATACAAGTCATCATTTCACTCTGAAACATCCTCCATTGCAAAGCTCGATTCCAACTGAACAGGTAAGTTCATGAAGTTCTATCTCTCTTATTAGGCATTGTTAGCTTTAGGTTTGTGAAGAAAATATGTCACAATCATAGCCTTGAACATGCTCATATGATTAGATTTCATTTATATTTCGTGTGCTTAGAGAATTTTATGTCTGAACATGGTTAAAAATTTAGGTCAGGATTTGGGAGAGAAGAAATTCTCTCTCATTTCTGAGAGTTAGCTTGACTTCTTTATATGTCTAGAACCGTGGTTTCAAGCTCTACAGGTTTCATGTTGGAAGATTTGGCAAAAGATCAAGGAATGAGAAGTTAGAAAACGCGTGTTTTTGAACAAGGAAGTGTTCTGAGGTTGAAGATGAAGCTACATGGGCTGGGCCTGTGTGGTTTCTTCTTTTTGCACCCTATTTCCATTTTCTCACCCCCCAAGCCCATTTGATTTATTTTTAATTCTTTTTGACTTTTTCTTTTTTTGTTTGACTTGTTTATTTTTTCTCAGCATATTAAAATTTTGAAAATATTTTTTCCATCCTTTTTGAATTTATGGCATATTTATTTGATTTATTTCTTTGTTTATACATAAAATATATGCATACTATTATTTAGAATAAATATAAAAATAGTGTAAATACAATTTTTATTTTTGTTTACATTCTGAAAATATTCCACATAAAAAAAAATACTTTTTATTATTATTATTTATTTTATTAAATATTAAATATTTTGCACATAATGCATATTTAAGAACTTAATATATATATATATATATATATATATATATATATATATATATATATATATATATATATATATATATATATATATATATATATATATATATATATATATATATATATATATATATATATATATATATATATATATATATATATATATATATATATATATATATATATATATATATATATATATATATATATATATATATATATATATATATATATATATATATATATATATATATATATATATGTTTATTAATATATTTAAGTTAAAATATAAAAATACTTGAATTTTTCATTTTTATTAATATTTGATACAAAAAAATACTTTTTCATAATATACTTCATTATTTTTATTTTTGTACATAATAAATAAATAGTTGTATTAAATTAAACAATAATACATTTTCCTTAATAAAATTAGGGTTTTTGCCCTAAATTCAAAATACTCCAAAAAATAATATATTTTTATTCTCTTTTCTCTTTTACATAAATAATATTTTTTCATACATATACAAAGCATTTCTTTTGCATCTTGCATTCTTATTTAATTTTTGTACATTATTTACATTGCAAATACTCAAATTGATGTAATAATTTAGATTTAAATTCTTGTCAATATCCCCATTTGAACATTTGTACCCCCCTTCCCATATTTGGTTTTGTAATAGCTTAGTAAATTTATTTTCGCACTTTATTGCTTTCTAATTATGCCATGTTAGAATTAGGGTTTGTATGCGAAAAAACGACAAAAATAGTTATGACCTAATCTCAAGATAAACAAGCATGAAAATGGACACACAAATCACACTTGCACCCCCTAGGGTACTCCACTTTGTTGCCTTCAAATAAATGGACCATATTGTATGTTGAACTTCTTTGGGCAAAGCAAACAATTTGAATGATCATAGTCCCTCGATAAAACTTTTCAAAACAAACAAAAACAAATGATCAAGTCCCTTAAAGAAAATTGCCCAAAGACATTTAACGCCGTTGCAATTATGGTCTAAACGATGACCCGCGCATGTCCCTTTCACATCCTAACATAAGGTTGTCCACCAAATTCAATGGTGGAACAAACTTGTTAAAAGGGTTAAAACATAGCAATAATCTTTTGAGAAACTTAGGAGTAGATAACCTCTTAGTTACTTGAATCAAACTTGCAAAACAAAACACTTGCCTATTTTCTAAAACACACCTCACAACACTTTCAAAACAAACTTTCAAAAACAAATGAAAACCTTTTCAAAAGACGTACATCTTTGTATACATCCCCACATGGATCATTACAAAGGTTGCCACCACATTGGCCTCTTTTCAAAACATTTTCAAACCCACACACACACACAAGCACCATTTCAAACAATTGAAAACAAAAGGCAAGTGATCTAAGCAAGTAACTAAGAGCCCATGGATAACCATGGATAGAAAGGGTGCTAACACCTTCCCTTTCTATAATCTACTCCCCGAACCCAAGAAAACACCTCAAAAGGTTTTTGCTGTGCTTTTTAACCTTTCCTTAGGATAAAATAAAAAGTCGGTGGCGACTCTTGCTCAACCGAAACATTTGCGAAAACAAACGCAAAACCTCAAGTCAGTTCTCCCACCGTATCACAAAACTGGCGACTCTGTTGGGGATAAGAACTTAAAAGTGGAGTAACCTTAGGGCTTAGATCACCTTTGTTTTCAATTGTTTGCTTTGTTTGCTTTTATATTTTTGGGCTTTGCATCGGAGTTTCATAGATCCTAGCCCGGATCTGGGAAATACCCTTTTAGGTAGCATAATCTGTGAGGGACCTGTCCGGCGTAGACCGACATGGGTGAAACAGTGGCTACGTTGGTGTGACATCTTAGTCTGTACCTATATCCCTTGTGTTGCAACGGGGATAATATAGGTCTTCTAAGGGGTCTTTAAACACCAACCAACCTTAGAACCCTAAATTGACCAACTTGGCTATTAGGACAGTAGCAGTATGCTACACTCATTGAGGCTAAACTCTCGAGATGGTTCTGGCCGCGAGAAAAGATTGCGATGCTGGAGTTATGACCGATTGAGGGTAGCCAATGATTTGAGATCCTCTAGAACCCGGTTACTTTTGATAGGACAGGTTTTAACCAACAAAACCAAAAGAGGGTAATACCTGAAACTCATGCTGGCCTGAAACCTAAGGGTGTCTTGTGTGACTTGTGTGCCTTATTTACCTATGTGAATACTTGTGGTGTGCCTCATCATAGCATCATGCCATCATACCATTGCATGCATCCTGTATAAAGGACTAACCCATTTCAAAGACAAAAAGTTTCATCTTTGCTCTATTTTGTAGGATATCATGATGCCCGTGCGTAGGAATACTGTCCGGCTCAACTTTGTTCAACCACCAGTGTTACTCAAGGATTTGGTTGGAAGGATTCCAAACACTTCTTCCTTCATCAACAGACATGGCTCTCTCCTTGGCTTGGTCACTGCAAAATGGGACCAACAACTGATAAGTGTTCTGACCCAGTTTTATGACCCTCTGTAACATTGTTTCACCTTTCAAGACTTCCAGCTGGTTCCTACCCTGGAAGAGTTCTCTTACCTGCTTGGGATCCCTGTCTTGGAACAAACTCCATTCACTAGTTTGGAAAAGACTCCTAGGCCTGAAGAGATTGCTGCAATTCTCCCCTTGACCAAAGAAGAGGTATTGTCCAACTGGGAAACTAGAAATGGGACCAAGGGCTTTTTGGTCAAATTTCTGATTGGCAAGGCTAATGATTTCTGGAATGACTTGGACTTCAAGGCATACGAGGATATTCTGGCTCTTTTGATCTATGGTCTGGTATTGTTTCCCAACCCTGACACCTTTATCAGTATCCATGTCATAAGGATCTTCATGTCTCGGAATCCGGTACCCACTCTTTTGGGTGATATTCTACAACAACTCTATGCTCGTACCGCTCGAAAACGGGGAACTCCATGGTGTTGTGCTCCTTTGCTAGTAAGGTGGTTTATTTCGCACCTTCCTAAGTTCGTGCTGAAGAATGAAGAAGGAAAAGGTTGGGCTCGGAGGTTAATGTCTCTCACTGATAATGACATCACCTGGACTCTCAGAGGTTTGGATGAGGTAGCTGTTATTGACCGTTGCGGAGAATACCCTAATGTTCCATTGATTGGTATCCAAGGAGGAATCTCTTACAATCCGTGTTTAGCTCTCCGTCAGTTTGGAAGAGCCAAAGGAGATGGGCCTCATGAAATGTTGGTTCCTCACTTCCATTTTGAGTTTCAGACAGACAATGACAAACTACGCCAGGGATTCATTAGAGCCTGGGACAGAATCCACAAAGCCAACCCACATGAGTTGGGACCAAAGACTTCTCTGCCATTGAAGCCCTATTGCAAATGGGTCCGCATCCGTGCTCAAAGGTTAGGTATGCCCTACGAAGCTGTTAGACCTCTCATTCTTGAGTCTCCTGATGAAGATGGGGTTCCTCCAACTGTCCTCCCTCCTCAGATACCTACTGATTTTGACACCATGAAGAGATCTTGGGCACAACTAAAGGAAGAACGGGATTTCTATCGGGAGAAGTTCAACGAGCAGGAACGGAAGATCCAGAGGCTGACTAAGCAATTGGAGGAAGAGCGGGTCCTGAACAACTACATCAGCACTGAAAAGAGGAGGCCATGGGAGCATTGATGAGCTTTGGATGTTTCCTTTTATAGTTTATTTCCTTTCCAGTATTTTTCATTCCTGTAATGCCTGAGGGCAAATTGTTGAACAATTGAAAATTTTAATCTAATGAAGTGTGTTTCCCTTTTTTGTCTACAAAGTTGAATCTTGTTTGTCTTTGAAAACATAAAACATACGCATTCCATTGCACCATATGCATAGCAGGTACCCTATTTCACAGGTTGCTTAATCTCCTTCGCTGTTTATTTTGAACAGTCATCACGAATCCAGACTCCTCCAGTGAGCAAGCAATCAAGGCCCTTCAGGCCCAAAATGCACAGTTTCAAGAGATGGTCCTGAGCCTGGCCCAAGGACAGCAAGAGTTGAAGACTCTACTCCTGAAGAAGAAGAAGAAAAAGAGGACCGCGTTGTTCAACACCGGGCGCAGATTTGGGAACACACTCCATAATGAAGCTGATCCAACTACTTCTTCTGCTGAGAAAAACAGTCCCCAAGGGGGAGGAGCTCCTAGTCCCGCAGTCTCCGACAACGAGACGGACTATAACGACGAACAATACCCACCTACTGCTGACAGATACAAGCAATTGGAGGACCGCTTGAGCGCCATGGAAATTCAGAATGTGCCGGGGCTGGATTTCGGAGATTTGGGGTTATCTTCTGGGGTAGTAATTCCACACAAGTTTAAGGCGCCTGCCTTCGCCAAGTATGATGGGGTCTCCTGCCCAAAGCTGCATCTGAGGTCGTACGTAAGGAAAATCCAACCTTACACGGCGGATAAGAGCCTTTGGATTCACTTCTTCCAAGATAGCCTCTCGGGGTCACAGCTTGAATGGTTCTACCAATTGGATGGAACCAGCATCCGACACTGGGAAGATTTAGCAACCGCATTCTACAGACAATACCAATACAATTCTGATCTCGCTCCTACGCGTACCCAACTTCAGGGTATGTCTCTAGGAACGGGTGAAGGGTTCAAAGAGTACGCTCAAAAATGGAGAGATTTGGCTGGCAGGGTGCAGCCTCCTTTGACTGATCGAGAACTGGTTGATATGTTTCTAGGGACGTTTTCTGGTCCGTTTTTCAATCATTTGGTTGGTAACTCCTCCGCTGGGTTTACAGATTTGATATTGACGGGAGAGAGAATTGAAGCTGGCATCAGGTCAGACAAGATACAAAAGGCTGCCTCCACAAGTGCTGAGAAGAGGCCGTTTAAGAAGGAAGCAAGTGCCGTCTATGGTACTAGAAGACAAGTCAAGCCCGAAAGTCGCCAAGCCGTCAATGCTTTGGTCATCTCAAAACCTGTTGCTGCTCCTCAGCAGTACAATCAACAAAGAAGCGAAAGGCCCAAGAGGCAGTATACTCGACTGAGTATAACCTTATCTCAAATTTTACCCCAACTGTTATCCACCAACCTGGTGACCCTCAAAGAAGCTCCTAAGGTCGTCAACACTGCGTCTCCTAAGTATAACCCGAATGCCCGGTGTGCTTATCATTCTGATAGTCCCGGGCACACTACTGATGATTGCTGGGCCTTGAGAAACAAAGTGCAAGATCTGATTGATGCAAAGGAAATTCAGTTTGAAGCGCCGGAGAGACCAAATGTTGTAACTGCTCCTATGCCCCAGCATAGAGTAAATGCCATTGAGGAGGAGCTGTATGTTGTTTTGGTAAATGAAGTTGTTACCCCTCTGAAGACCGTTAAGAAGAACCTACTGCGGGCCGGTTTATTTCCGGGTTGCAGTGAGGGTTGCCTATTCTGTGCTGTTTCCCTATCTAGTTGTCCCTTGCTGAAGTTAGGTATCCAAAGCCTAATGGATAGTAAGGAGATTTTGTTTAAGAAGTCTGCTGTTCAGTTGGTTCCGGTAAAAGAAGTTTCTGTGGTTACTATCTTCAAAAATCCAATCAAGGCTCTCCCAAAGAAGCCTGTTCAAATCATGAATGTTGCACCTGTGATTATTACTGTTCCGGGGCCTCTCCCCTACGTATCTGATAGAGCTGTCCCCTGGCATTATGGGGCAGACGTATATGTGAATGGAATCAAACAAGAATTCGACACTGGCGCCAGTATCTGCGATATCACTGGTCCAGCCAAGGTCACCCGCAGTGGCAGGCTCTTCTCGCCTGACATTGCACCGCCCGTTATTCGAAAACCCCTCCTTATAACACCTACAAGTGTACCTGTTACTGTTGCTGATCAAGTTGTTTCCCCTGCCGCCGAGTCATCTAATTCTCGGGGCAAAGGGATTGAAGAAGAGCCTGCCCGGATGGAGGCACCGTTACCTATAAATGCTGAGGCCTCCCAACAAGAAGTGGAGGAGATCCTGAAAATAATAAAGAAAAGTGATTTCAATGTTGTCGAGCAGCTGGGGCATACGCCCTCCAAGATCTCCATGCTCTCCTTATTGCTATGCTCTGAGGCCCATGCTAAGGCCTTGATCTCATTTCTCAAGACGGCCCATGTGCCGCAGGAAACGTCTGCAGTCCAGTTCACTGATTGCGTAGCAAATCTGACAGCAGACAATGGCTTGGGTTTTTCAGATGCTGACCTGACTGCGAAGGGAAGAGACCACAATGATGCCCTGCATGTCTCTATCGAATGCAGGGGCACTACTCTGGCGCATGTGTTGGTGGATACTGGTTCTTCCTTGAATGTCCTACCAAAAAAGGCTTTAGACCGTCTGGATTATGAAGGCCTGGAATTGAAGCCCAGCAATATCATCGTCAGGGCCTTTGACGGTTCCAAGAGGATGGTTCATGGAGAGGTTGACATCCCTATTCGTGTGGGCTCTCAAGTGTTCGACTCTACTTTTTATGTGATGGATATACGTCCATCGTACTCTTGTCTACTGGGTCGACCTTGGATCCATAAAGCTGGGGCAGTGACCTCCACCTTGCACCAGAAGCTGAAGTATCCCGTCAGGGGAAAGATCGTCACTGTGCAAGGAAAAGAGGAGTATATGGTGAGCCATTTGAATTCCTTCAGATACATTGAGATGGACGGGGAGTTTATTGAAACCCCCTTTCAGCATTTCGAGGAGGTACATCCAATTTCAGCAGCAGCAGAAGCAACAGTCGAAGAGAATCTTTCCTTGAAGATGGCTTCCCTAAGGGATGCCCGGGCTGTGGTTCAGAAAGGCGATTGTGCAAACTGGGGTCAGCTTCCTGACTTCACTCAGAAGAATGACAAGTTTGGGCTGGGCTTTACTGCAGAGGCTCAGAGGGCTGTGCGCAAGGAGAAGGTCAGAAAGGCTCCGGTGTTTATCTCCAGCTCAAGGGTGAATGCTATTGAGGAGGATGTAGAGGAAGCAGAATTTGACAGTTGGATCTACCCGACTACCAGCGACGGACCAAGCAACTGGACGGCAAAGGATTTTACCCCTATCACATTTATCACGCAGTAATTAATTTCTTTTGATTTCCAAATTTGTAACAAACAATATGTTAAAACTTTGTTGGCTCGGTGTCCTACCCGGGGCATCGTAGCTCCATTTGTGAGGGCTTTTTGTATGACATTTTCATATATCATCAATCAAGACATTGGACGTTTGTTGCATTTCAAATCTTGTGCTCTTTTCCTTTCTGTGTTATATATATTGCAAAAAACAGCTATATTTACACACACTCACTTATACAGGTTTCAATCCACTCTGGATCTCACTGGTAACAGCTCTGCTACCGCCAGTTATGACTTTGAGAATCCGATCAACTTGGCCGAAGACGAAGGTGAAGATGATTGCGAAGTGCCTGGTGAACTCGCAAGACTGCTACTCCAGGAAGAGAGAGCTATTCAACCACATGAAGAGCCGGTGGAGACAATTAATCTGGGTACTGAGACAGATAGGAAAGAGGTCAAGATTGGTGCCAATCTAGAGCTCAACGTGAAGCAACGATTGATCCAGATGCTACAGGATTACATGGAGATTTTTGCTTGGTCCTATGAAGATATGCCTGTTTTGGATGCCGACATTGTAGTTCACCACCTACCGACCAAGGAAGATTGCCCTCCGGTAAAGCAAAAAGTCCGACGGATGCGTCCAGAGATGTCTGAAAAGATCAAGGCCGAGGTTATGAAGCAGTTTGATGTCGGGTTCCTTGCAGTGACTTCTTACCCTCAGTGGGTTGCCAATGTGGTGCCAGTACCAAAGAAGGACGGTAAAGTCAGAATGTGTGTTGACTACAGAGATCTGAACAGGGCTAGCCCCAAGGATGACTTCCCCCTACCTCACATTGATGTCCTTGTTGACAATACAGCTCAACACAAGGTGTTCTCCTTCATGGATGGTTTTTCAGGGTATAACCAGATCAAGATGGCTCCGGAAGATATGGAGAAGACTACCTTTGTAACTCAGTTGGGCACCTTCTGTTATAAGGTCATGCCATTCGGATTGAAAAATGCTGGGGCAACCTATCAGCGTGCCATGGTTGCTTTATTTCATGATATGATCCATCATGAGATTGAGGTATACGTTGATGACATGATTGCAAGGTATCAAACTGAGGAGGAGCACCTTGACCATCTGAGGAAGTTGTTTGACCGACTCAAGTTGTACAAGCTGAGATTGAATCCCAACAAATGCACCTTTGGGGTAAGATCCGGAAAGTTGCTAGGTTTCATTGTAAGTGATAAGGGTATTCAGGTGGACCCTGCCAAGGTAAAAGCCATACAAGAGATGCCGACTCCAAAAACAGAGAAAGAAGTCAGAGGTTTTCTAGGACGACTGAATTACATTGCCCGATTCATCTCACATCTGACCGCTACTTGTGAGCCAATCTTCAAATTGCTGAAGAAAGATCAAGTAGTGCGCTGGAATGATGAATGTCAGGCCGCCTTTGAAAGGATAAAGGAATACCTCCAAGAGCCACCCATTCTTATGCCCCCGGTGGAAGGAAGACCTCTGATACTATACTTGACAGTACTTGACAATTCAATGGGGTGTGTGCTGGGGCAGCATGACGAGTCTGGCCGAAAAGAGCACGCTATTTATTACTTGAGCAAAAAGTTTACCGACTGTGAGTCTCGTTACTCACTGCTTGAGAAAACTTGCTGCGCTCTTGTATGGGCTGCTCGCCGGCTGAGACAGTATATGCTGACTCACACTACCTTATTAATTTCAAAGATGGATCCCATCAAGTACATATTTGAAAAGCCCGCTCTGTCTGGAAGAATAGCGAGATGGCAAATGATCTTAACAGAATATGACATCCAGTATACAACTCAGAAAGCAATTAAGGGAAGTGTCCTGGCAGATCATTTGGCACACCAACCTGTGGATGATTATCAATCATTGAACTTTGATTTTCCGGACGAAGACATCATGGTGGTAACTGACTGTGAAGTACCTGGACCGGATGAAGGACCTGAGGAAGGATCCCGGTGGTCTATGCATTTTGATGGAGCCTCCAATGCTTTGGGGAACGGCGTCGGCGCTATAATCATATCTCCCAAAGGAACTCATACTCCCCTCACCGCCCGATTATGTTTCAGCTGCACCAACAATATGGCAGAATATGAGGCATGTATCATGGGTTTACAAGCTGCAATCGACCTGAGGATCAAGTTTCTAAGTGTCTTCGGAGATTCCGCTCTCGTGATCAATCAGATCAAAGGCGAGTGGGATACGAAACACCCGAATCTTATTCCTTACAAGGAGTATGTGTCGACCTTGCTTCCCCACTTTGAAGAGATAACTTTCGAACACTTCCCTAGAGAGGAGAATCAGCTAGCGGATGCCCTAGCTACGATGTCTTCAATGTTCAAAGTTAAGTGGGACAATGAGGCTCCCCGAATCATTATCTGGAAGTTGGATGAACCGGCATACTGCTGCGAGCTCGAGGCTGAGAAGTTGATTGAAAAACCCTGGTATCATGAGGTGAAGAGGTACTTGGAAGCTCAGGAATACCCTGAAGGTGCGTCTGTCAATGATAAGAAGTTCATGAGGAGGTTTGCTGCGAAATTCTTCCTCAGCAACGGCATTCTCTACAAACGAAATCATGATTCAACTCTGCTACGTTATGTGGATAAGGCTGAAGCAGAGAAAATTATGATAGAACTGCATGAAGGCACATTTGGAACACATTCCAGTGGACACACCATGGCTAAGAAAATCCTTCGGGCAGGATATTTCTGGTCCCCAATGGAAGCCGATTGTTACCAACACTCCCGAACTTGTCATAAATGTCAGATCTATGCTGACAAGGTGCATATCCCTCCGGTTCCTCTGAACGTCCTAACGGCACCTTGGCCTTTTGCAATGTGGGGCATCGATATGATCGGTGAGATCCGACCGACGGCATCCAATGGGCATCGCTTCATCTTGGTGGCGATCGATTACTTCACGAAGTGGGTTGAGGAAACTTCCTACGCCACGGTAACCAAGAGCGTCGTGGCACGTTTCATCCGGCATAATCTGATCTATCGGTACGGTGTCCCGGAAAGAATCATTACGGACAATGGTACCAATATCAATAACAAAATGATCACTGAACTCTGTGAACAATTCAAGATACAGCACCACAATTCTTCTCCCTACCGGCCGAAGATGAATGGGGCTGTAGAGGCAGCCAATAAGAATATCAAGAAAATTGTGCAGAAGATGACAGTGACCTATAAAGATTGGCACGAGATGTTACCGTTCGCTCTTCATGGGTACCGCACCTCAGCAAGGACGTCAACCGGGGCAACTCCTTTCTCCTTGGTCTATGGCATGGAGGCAGTCTTGCCAATTGAAGTCCAGATACCCTCTCTCCGGATAATGAAGGATGCAGACTTGAATGAAGATGATTGGATCCAGACTCGACTTGATCAACTAAATCTGATTGACGAAAAGAGGCTCACTGCTATCTGTCATGGTCAAACGTATCAAAAGCGGATGATCAGGGCATTTAACAAGAAAGTCAGACCACAAGAATATCAAGTTGGGGACCTGGTAATCAAACGCATCATCCTTCCTCAAAGTGATCCCCGGGGCAAATGGACCCCTACATACGAAGGGCCATTTGTGGTTAAACGTGTGTTCTCAGGAGGAGCCATGATCCTGACCACCATGGATGGTGACGACCTTCCTCACGCCGCCAATGCAGACATAGTGAAAAAATACTACGCATGAATAAAAGACCCGCTAGGTTGACATACCTAGGCAAAAATAAGGGCTTCCCGGCGAACCAAAAGGGTTCGGGCAAAAATAAGGGATGAAATGAATAAAAAATCTGTACACCCGGCAAGTCGAAAACCTGAAAAGGCGGCTTGGGCAAAAATGGGTATCCCGGTGGACTGAAAACCCGAAAGGGCGGTCCAGGAAAAAGTTAGGGATAAAAGCGTAACACTATGTCTCATTGGATCACTTCGCATCCGGAATTCGGCATCAACTATCTGGCTCAGATTTCGGCATCGACCAATCAGCTTCATCTTCAACTAGGTAGCAAAGCGATGAGACGTTCGAAGACATAAAGGCGATAGCAGAGTTGGAACCCAGTGGGATTGTTCACATAGCTGTTTTGTTTCCTTTTTTCAAATTGTAAACTCTATATTATTTGGCGGCGTCCTCTTACTAGGATGTCAGCCTCCTGTACAAAAACGCCTATTCACGGGCAAAGTTTAAATCAATACAAATTCACTTGTCCATACAAATTACCATTGTTTTCTTTTTTCTGTTTTGTCTTGCGAAGAACGTCCAATGTTCATTTTTTGATATATGCATTTGACATTAAATTGCTGATTCATAAATGTTTACACATAAAACAAGAGATTGATTACAGGTGACATCGGAGACAGGGGCAATGTGGAGTTATCTGATGAAGTCGGGTTGTTTTGTCCGCCAAGGTACCAAGGTAAGATCAACTGAAGAAGGTAGCCAGATCATCTCAATTTCCCCGCAGAGTAAAACAAGGTTCAGTAGTACTTCCCCCAAGCAGAGTTGACTCCCCGTCAATCCTGAAAAGTCACAGCATTCCCCGGCAGGTCTTAAAGCTCATCCCCAGTAGATTCTGGAAGCTTATCCCCTGCAGAGTACGGACGTCTCTCCCGAGTTTTATTTAGAGTTATTTCCTCACAAGGACTTATAACTGGGTTATCCTCAGCTAAAAACCACGGAAGACCGCCCTCGGCAAAGTTCCTTCAGTCCCCAGCGGAGTTTATCATCATTATCCCCAGCGGAATCCATCATTAGAGTCCTCAACAGGCCTCGCATCAAAACTTCGGCCAAGTATCTCTTCCACAGAGCAATTCTCCGGCCGATCGTCAAGGATTTATTTTCCTAAGGCGAAATTACATCCATAAACATTTCACATTTTCATACATCTTGCTTACATATATTATAAAGTGCATACAACACCATCTCATGTTGAACATCATGACATCATGCATATCATACATCATGACATTGCATACAACTTACGTTTTTTGCCTTTTCAGGAAAAAGACAATCCCAAAAACAACTACCTTCAACTGTCACAATTCCAGATTCGATACCTGTATCTAGCCAGGGCACATCTGAGAGTGATCAGTTTCCAGACTCGATTCCTGTATCTAGCCAGGGCACGTCTGAAGAGTTCGAAGATTCGATTCCTGTATCCAGCCAGGGCATATCTAGCAACTATCGCAACGCCAGATTCAATTCCTGTATCCAGCCAGGGCGTATCTGTTAACGACCATTTCCAGACACGATTCCTATGTCTAGCCAGGGCACGTCTGAAGAGTTCGAAGATTCGATTCCTGTATCCAGCCAGGGCACATCTATCAACTACAACATCTCCAGACTCGATTCCTGTATCTAGCCAGGGCACGTCTGAAGAGTTCGAAGATTCGATTCCTGTATCCAGCCAGGGCACATCTATTAACGACTATTTCCAGATTCGACTCCTGTATCCAGCCAGGGCACATTTGTGAACAACCAATTGTAGATTCGATACCTGTATCTAGCCAGGGCATATCTGCATAAGGAGACTGAAGATCAAACACCTGTAACAAGCCAGGAAAACATCAGTCTTTCACAAATATACAAGTTCTCGCTAAGGAATCTCTTATGCGATCAACACTTCCAAATGGCATCTATAAGCCCATTCCCGACAAGGTTCTGTCACAATCTCCAGATGGCATCTATAAGCCCATCTCCCTATCCACCATCTCTCCAAATGGCATCTATAAGCCCATTCCCGACATCACATTGCTGATACTTCAACATGCGAGTGCAAATTTCCGGGCACTCTAGTGTCCAATCTCCTTCTACCCTCGAGTCACGAAAGGCGAACTCGCCAATCTAACTCTTCAGGTCCAAGAAGATTGAACAGGGGCAACTGTTGTACCCCAAAATTTGCCCTCCCATTTCCTCAACATTTTCTCATCACAAGACCTTTGAAGATCAAGATCCAGCTAGGGTTTCCTCTGCTCAAGACTTCTCCTTGCACTGTGGACTCAAATTAGGGTTTGTGTTTGCCTAAGGATGTTTTGACCTAAAATGCCTAATATGACTTTCATGCTTCATATTGGACTCCCAAGTTTACCTATGCCAAGTTTCAAGTCTTGATTCCAAGTTTTGCCCAGTCAATTGGACAGTTGACCTAGAAATCAGCTGTATTGGGGAAAAAGTCAACTGTGGCCAATTGACAGTCAAACCTCATGAAAATTGACCCACATCAACATATTGAACTCATATGGACCATTTGATCAAGTTTGGATCACAATTCTCCAAGAAATTTGATCAGATCACCAAAAGGGCAAAATGGTCATTTTTAGGGTTTTGACTGCACAAAGGCAATTTTTGACTGTTTGACCTAGCCAATGGCAAACCAAGTTCACATATGGACTCAAGGACTCAATGAAATGGTCTTGACACATTCATCAAGCTCAAAAGGTCCCAAGTACACAAGATTGACAGTTGAATTTCCCAATCAATTGATCAATTTTGACTGTATACTGAAAAGTCAAACTTTGACTTTTTGGTCAAAATCAAGAGTCAAGATTCATTTTTCATCAAAACATGCCAAGTCATGAAACTTGTTCACCAAGAAATCACAAAATGCAAATTAGGGTTTGAAAATGGAATTTTTCATAACTTAGAATTTTTCTAAGTTATGAAAAACCCTAATTTTTTCCCAACTTTGCCCCATCTTTTCACCAAGATCCTTTTGGATTCAAACAAAAGTCAAAACATGAAAGTTGTATCTTGTTGCATAATCTACAACTTTGATTCACAAAGTTTTCTCTTTTGAAGCTTGTATCTCAAGTTATAAATTTTTGAATAAGGGCACTAAACCATTTTTAACTTAGTGAAACTTTAACCTATTTTGACAAGGTTTTCTACCCCACTTCAAGGCCACTTTTCATGCCCTTCCACTTGGAATTTTAATTTGCATTTCAAATATGGATTGTAGTACACATTCCAAGCTTTCCAAAATGTCCAAGAATTCATCAAACAACCTCATAACTTGAGAGATTCGAATTTCACAAGTTGGCAAAAATTCACTTTTGTTCTTCATCAAAACATGTTCATAATCTTGCAAAGTTGAACTCAGCTTGCTTTATGCTTGATTGCAGGTCCTTGAACCATTCCATACTCAATAATTTAATGCATATTCAATGTGTTAGAGTGTTGTTCTTTGAGTGCAAGCATTGTATGCAAGATTAATCCTAAACTAGATAAAGTGAACTTTCCATTTTTGAAAAGATTAACTTTATGTCCAATTGCAAATCAAGAAAGTACATGGAAAATCTGCTTGGCACAAGATTATGTGCATAACACACTGATCAAGAGAGGATTATGCAGCACATTAGGGGGTCCTCTACTGACCTAGAAAGCCAACTTGCTTTTGTTTGCTTCAAGTTCAAGAAAAGTCCATAACTTGTACCAACTCTCTTCTCAGCTTTAGCATACAAGAAAGAAGTTATCAAACACATTCCATAGAACAGATTCAAGCTAACACACGAGCCCTTGGCCTCTCAAACACTCCCATTGCCCTAATCACCTTGAAACTGCTCAAACAGGGGAACCCCTGCAGATTGAGTGCTATCTCTCAATCCCTTCAAGCATTCTTGCCCAAACCTGTTCCTCTACCTTCCTTACAACCTATGCAAGCTAACCATGACTTGAAACCTGACCTGTAACACCTCCAAGCCACTTCACCATTTTTAATTTTCTGTTTTGCAGTTGGAGTTCACTAGCTCGATTCAGGGAGTTTCAAGACAAAGTAGGACTTGGAAAAGCATCCTTACACTTCAAGGAAGCTATACAAGTCATCATTTCACTCTGAAACATCCTCCATTGCAAAGCTCGATTCCAACTGAACAGGTAAGTTCATGAAGTTCTATCTCTCTTATTAGGCATTGTTAGCTTTAGGTTTGTGAAGAAAATATGTCACAATCATAGCCCTGAACATGCTCATATGATTAGATTTCATTTATATTTCGTGTGCTTAGAGAATTTTATGTCTGAACATGGTTAAAAATTTAGGTCAGGATTTGGGAGAGAAGAAATTCTCTCTCATTTCTGAGAGTTAGCTTGACTTCTTTATATGTCTAGAACCGTGGTTTCAAGCTCTACAGGTTTCATGTTGGAAGATTTGGCAAAAGATCAAGGAATGAGAAGTTAGAAAACGCGTGTTTTTGAACAAGGAAGTGTTCTGAGGTTGAAGATGAAGCTACATGGGCTGGGCCTGTGTGGTTTCTTCTTTTTGCACCCTATTTCCATTTTCTCACCCCCCAAGCCCATTTGATTTATTTTTAATTCTTTTTTACTTTTTCTTTTTTTGTTTGACTTGTTTATTTTTTCTCAGCATATTAAAATTTTGAAAATATTTTTTCCATCCTTTTTGAATTTATGGCATATTTATTTGATTTATTTCTTTGTTTATACATAAAATATATGCATACTATTATTTAGAATAAATATAAAAATAGTGTAAATACAATTTTTATTTTTGTTTACATTCTGAAAATATTCCACATAAAAAAAAATACTTTTTATTATTATTATTTATTTTATTAAATATTAAATATTTTGCACATAATGCTTATTTAAGAACTTAATATATATATATATATATATATATATATATATATATATATATATATATATATATATATATATATATATATATATATATATATATATATATATATATATATATATATATATATATATATATATATATATATATATATATATATATATATATATATATATGTTTATTAATATATTTAAGTTAAAATATAAAAATACTTGAATTTTTCATTTTTATTAATATTTGATACAAAAAAATACTTTTTCATAATATACTTCATTATTTTTATTTTTGTACATAATAAATAAATAGTTGTATTAAATTAAACAATAATACATTTTCCTTAATAAAATTAGGGTTTTTGCCCTAAATTCAAAATACTCCAAAAAATAATATATTTTTATTCTCTTTTCTCTTTTACATAAATAATATTTTTTCATACATATACAAAGCATTTCTTTTGCATCTTGCATTCTTATTTAATTTTTGTACATTATTTACATTGCAAATACTCAAATTGATGTAATAATTTAGATTTAAATTCTTGTCAATATCCCCATTTGAACATTTGTACCCCCCTTCCCATATTTGGTTTTGTAATAGCTTAGTAAATTTATTTTCGCACTTTATTGCTTTCTAATTATGCCATGTTAGAATTAGGGTTTGTATGCGAAAAAACGACAAAAATAGTTATGACCTAATCTCAAGATAAACAAGCATGAAAATGGACACACAAATCACACTTGCACCCCCTAGGGTACTCCACTTTGTTGCCTTCAAATAAATGGACCATATTGTATGTTGAACTTCTTTGGGCAAAGCAAACAATTTGAATGATCATAGTCCCTCGATAAAACTTTTCAAAACAAACAAAAACAAATGATCAAGTCCCTTAAAGAAAATTGCCCAAAGACATTTAACGCCGTTGCAATTATGGTCTAAACGATGACCCGCGCCTGTCCCTTTCACATCCTAACATAAGGTTGTCCACCAAATTCAATGGTGGAACAAACTTGTTAAAAGGGTTAAAACATAGCAATAATCTTTTGAGAAATTTAGGAGTAGATAACCTCTTAGTTACTTGAATCAAACTTGCAAAACAAAACACTTGTCTATTTTCTAAAACACACCTCACAACACTTTCAAAACAAACTTTCAAAAACAAATGAAAACCTTTTCAAAAGACGTACATCTTTGTATACATCCCCACATGGATCATTACAAAGGTTGCCACCACATTGGCCTCTTTTCAAAACATTTTCAAACCCACACACACACACAAGCACCATTTCAAACAATTGAAAACAAAAGGCAAGTGATCTAAGCAAGTAACTAAGAGCCCATGGATAACCATGGATAGAAAGGGTGCTAACACCTTCCCTTTATATAATCTACTCCCCGAACCCAAGAAAACACCTCAAAAGGTTTTTGCTGTGCTTTTTAACCTTTCCTTAGGATAAAATAAAAAGTCGGTGGCGACTCTTGCTCAACCGAAACATTTGCGAAAACAAACGCAAAACCTCAAGTCAGTTCTCCCACCGTATCACATCCTACATGGTGATCGAGCACAAACTATATCGCAGGGGATTCTCTATCCCCCTCTTGAAGTGAATCAACAAATCCACAGTCCCCGAGGTATTACGGGAAATACACGAAGGTATTAACGCCCAGCACATGGGCGGCAAGTCCTTAGCAAGGAAGGCTCTACGAGCAGGGTACTACTGGCCGATAATGCAACAGGACGCCAAAGACCACGTCAAGAGAAGCGACAAGTTCCAGAAGCACGCCGACATGCATCTCGCTCCCCCACACGAGCTGAATATACTGTCATCCCCGTGGCCATTTTCCTGGTGGGGGATGGATATCCTCGGACCATTCGTACAAGGAACGTACTAGAACAAGTTCCTCATTGTGGTTGTGGATTACTTTAAAAAGTGGATAGAGGCTGAGGCCCTTGCAAAAATTACCTCCCATAACATCCTCCGCTTCTACAAACGAAACGTCCTCGCCCGATTTGGAATCCCGCGGGCGTTGATCACAGATAACGTACCCAATTCGCCGACCAAAGCTTCCGAAGCTTCGTCGCTAAACTCGGTACCAAACAATATTTCACCTTAGTCGGGTATCCCCAAACCAACGGGCAAGCCGAGGCCGCCAACAAGGTTATCCTGCGAGGACTTAAGCGCAGGCTAGGAGAAGCAAATAGGGGGTGGGTCGAGGAACTACATAGCGTCCTATGGGCTTACCACACCACACCCCATTCGACGACGGGCGAGACCCCGTTTCGACTAACATATGGCACCGAGGCCGTCATCCCTGTAGAGATCAAGGAACCCTCCAGGCGGACAGAGATACCTCTTGACGAAGAAATGAACGACGAGGCCCTGAGGGATGAGCTCGACCTGGTCGAGGAAATCCGATTGGGGGAAGCCCTGCGCGAGGCCACTTTGAAACAACGAGTAGCCCTGCGTCACGATGATAAGGTCATCAGACGCGAGTTCCAGGTCGGCAGCCTAGTCTTGCAGAGAAACCAGAAAGATTCCCGTGAAGGGAAATTGGCCGCGAACTGGGAAGGACCTTACCGCGTCCAGGGCGCTACAGGCACCAGAGCATATTATCTCGAGCAGTTAAACGGAGAACCACTACCACGACCCTGGAATGCTGCAAAGTTGAAACAGTACTATAGCTAAAGCCCTTAACCACTGTGGACTTTTGTCGTCGAACATTCACCCTTAGCCAACAAGGAGAAAGTATCGACCACGTAGGCGGGTCAAGGTACGAGCCCGACCTACCGACCATCGAGGGCACATCGTTGTTCACCTAATGAGTCGAACACTAATGCCCGACAGAGACACCTCGATCGAGCTCCACTATCAAAGTACCCACATGGAAGAACACCCAGCTCGAGATGGGCAGTTCACGCTGCGAGCGTCGGACCTCGATCTAGGTCATACGCCCGACATGCGGACTCCACTCCGCATAATCGACACATTTCGAAATGTGTCGAACCATCATGAGGGTCGAAAGGGTATCTCCGCTCGAGCACAAACCTTATCAAATATTTGTTATAAAAATAACAGTCGAGCATATACCTAGATACTAGCAGGTAATTGCAAACAAAAGCATCTTTCGAAAAAGCAATCATAAAACGGATTAATGATGTACCGACCACAAAGGTCGGCGATGTTCAAGATTACAATCCAGGTCACGAAGGCCCAAAGAAATTAAGAAAAACACGGGCACGCAGGCCCCAAAAACTAACACGGGCACGCATGCCCCCAAAAACAAAGCAATATACGAGAATGCAGACCCAAACAAATAACAAAGCCAATCATTCCCCGGAGTGCTAACGTCCACGTCAAAAGAGTCGGGAGGAGGCATTACTTGGTCGTCGATAATCTAGGATAGAACTCCAACCCCTTCGATGTTCAAGCCCAGATTTAGCATGGACAGCTGACTCACCGCGGTCTCGAACCCATCGTCCAAAGCGCCAACGCAATCTGACTCGAGGAGGTGGATGCGAGCAACAAAATCCGAGCGCGTACGCAAAGCGGCTATCTCCTCTGGCTCGTCCTAGGCAGGAAGCATAGCAGCTTTCAGCTCCTCAATCTCCCTCGACAACCGTTGGTTGTCGCTCTCCAGTCATTCCTTATCGAGTTAGAGGCAATCCCTCTCCTCAAGGGCCTTGTCGGCCTTCTCCTTCTCCCCCGAAAACAAGTTAGCCTGTTCATGGAACATCTCCTCGGACCGTTCGAGGGCTGCCTTCAACTTGCGAGACTTGGCCGCAAGAGCCGCATTCTCCGATTCCAGCTCCCTAACCCGGTCCATAGAATCTGATCCTGCCCCTGCAAGGACCACAACCATCTCGACCATTTTCACCACTCCGACCATGCTAGCAGCGAGGTGTTTCCTCCGACCTTCCTTGTCGAGCCGCTTGATGATGTCGGCTTTATTGTCGGACACGGTCAGGGGAAACCCCTCAAAGAAGTCCTTCTCCACAAAGCAGAGTGGTAAGCCAAAAGCCCGGGCAGAAACAGGCTCATCAGTCGCTTCCGCTCCACCCTCTGGCCGGCTCCTCTTCCTACTGACCAGCGCAGTTTGGCGCTCGGCGTCGAGGGAACCCGAGGACCCACTGGATCCTTCTCTGCCCGAGTCAGCAGGCGGGCCCATCCGCGTGGCCTGCTGCGGTCTCACCAGTCTCTTATTTATCTTCTTGTCCTGTGTCAACTTTAGCAAGCTTTCACGTCGCTCAGCCATGTGACCTGCAAATGAAGCGAACCAGGGTTAGCTACACACGACTAAAGGCAATAAAAAAGGAATAACAATAAGAGAAAAGCAAGAAACCTAGGAGATCTACAACCTTCCCGTAGGATTGGCATTCGACGAGCGCCTTGGTATTAATAGGGCGCGCCTCGAACGTCGAATAGTCGTCGTCGTCAGGAATGTCGTCCCCTTCCCTGGTGACCCATCGGGCAGGAAAGAAGCCATCAACAAACTTGTTTAGGAAGCCGTAAGCCTCCTCGTCCTCGACACTCATACCCCCAGCAGAAGTATGGTAGTTCCCGTGACCATGGTCGTAATGAGCCGAGCACCAATGAATAGGGAACCTGGAAATCCGCCCGACCTCGGGATTACCCTCGGCGTCCAAACAGGGCTCCCCGTCCTCGTCGACCACAGTGGCTGGTTCGAACAAAGAATCTAGGGTCGTCTGGGTGGCCGGCTGCAGTATGTACCATTTGTCCTTAAAATCCCTCATGGAGTCCATGTATATCCTAAACAGTCTCTTTGACTGCTTAAGGGACACCCAACTATGTTTGCCTCCTCGGGATTGACGTCGTAGGTGGAAAACCTTGAAGAACAGGGGAATCTTCGCCCCAATTCTCAGGAAACGACAAGTTAGCTCGAACGCCCGGAGAAAGGCAATCGCGTTGGGGTGGAGCTGGGAGGGGGCCAGGTTCAGATGGTTGAACACCCCGACCTGGAAGTCGTTAAAAGGCAACCAAAGACCAAGATCTCTGAATACGATCTCGTACATGGGGAACGCATCTTGGGTGAACTCCGAGCAGATGCGAGCATCCCTCGCCGGCCTCATTATTTTAAAGTTCCGTTGAAATCCTTCTTGAGTACCGCCGTACTCGACGACGCTATAAGCCTGTCTGCTGCGATAGCTGTACACCGAAGTTATTCCCCGGGTCTCGGAACCCACCCAATCCAGTGTAGGATCGTCGACGGTGTCGACCAAGGTAATAGACTCTTCTGTTGTGCTTGCATCCTCGCCGTCATTCCGCCCCGAGGACTCAGGAATGTCGGCCATTTACCTGCAAAGCACAGGAAACCGGTGAATTCAACAGCAAATCCGCGTGCCCGCCACAAAGGCGGGGAGAAGTAAGCAACGCTCAGATCGAATCTACAGCCATTCGCGAGAGAAACGAGAAACAAGTGGATCTCAACCAAACACCGACACCCCGGTGCCAACCACGCATCAATCATGAACGACGCGAGTGTAACATGAGTACCCCGGGCGAATCTTAAATCGCGCGACCAAGTTCATAATTTCGCTTACCCGGTACAAGAACACTACGGGGAAACTAGCCTACATACTAACGAAAGGATGAATATCTCGGTCAAGTTCATGACTCCACTAACCAAAACGCATGATGTTGTACCCCAAAATTTGCCCTCCCATATTCTTCAAGAGTTGGCAAAGTCAAGGTTCAAAATCTCTCAAGGGTTGCACAGTCCAATGGTCTCCTAACACAGTCAAAATTAGGGTTTTGGTTCTTGCAAAGAAATTGAAGTTTTCAAGGGTCCAATCAAGTCCCATATGCCCATAAACATTGTTAAGCATCCATATGCCAAGTTTCAAGACTCACAACATCAAATTGCACAGTCAAAAACCCTAATTGCTTCACAGTCAACTACAGGGGCAAAATGGTCATTTGACAGTCAAAAGTCAAAAAATTTGGTCAACATCTTATTTTGAGGCCACAATCATCATTTGATCAATTCTTGATCATGATTCTCAAAGCATGGCTCAAAAAAGTCTCAAGATGCAGAAGTTTCTATTTTTGGATAGTTGAAAAAGTCAACTGCAAATTGACCAGGGCATAACTTCCTCATGGTTTATCAGAAAAATCCCATCCAAAGCTCATTTTGAAGGGGATGACATTTCCTAAAACTCATCTTCACACTCCAAGTCCAAGAAATGCTCTCACAAAAAGTTATCAATTTCAACATTATAGGTCATTTTCAAAAGTCAACAAAAAGGCACTTTAAGTCAAAGACCATAACTTGAGATTGGTAAATCAAAATGACATGGGACCAAAGGCATTGGTTAGAGGACTTCAAGACCTTTCCAAAATGTCCAAGAACATGATCAAAGCTTAAAAATTGAGCAATATATGCCTTGGAGAAGTTGGGAAATTTTTGGGAATTTTGAAAAGTCAACTTTGCACAAAAGGCTTCAAAAATGCTAATGGGCCACAAATTCTTCCATGAATCATTACCCAAAAGCTATGCACGACCCATTGACCTCAAAGGGATGTATTTTCTCATTTTTGATTAATTATTTGAATTTTTATTATTATTAATTCACTTAATTAAATTTAAATATGAAAAAATAGCAAATAACACTTATCAAATCTTTTTGTGCAGCAAGTTCACTCATTATGAGCTGAATATCACGTGTATCAATCAACAAGGACAAAATCATCCAAATTTGGCATAATTGGCATGGAAAAGATTGAAAAAAAGATTTGACAAAATCAAATATTCAAAACATGAATACATGGACTTTGGGCTTGGTTTTTTAACCTAATTCACTCAAGCACTTATACACAAGAGAACCCTATTCCATTGGACACGAAAAACTGCCCAAGAGCTGTACACCAATTTGCAAAGTTTCATCAAAAAATTGGAAACTGAAAACATAGCTACTGCACGCTTCAAAGCCTAAAAGCTATTCCAATACATTGCTAGACGATCAAGGAAGCTTTTGCAATCAAGAAGCAATCAAAACGTGCCCAGAATCATAGAATACAGATCACACGGTTTGCCAAAATTTCTTGAATTCCACATGGTAATTCATGCATTTTTAATCATGTTTCTTGAGTGATTTATACTAATATGAACCTTCTGAAGCTAATGGTATACCTCAATGGCATTATCAAGCCCTGTATCGTGATTCACCATTAATGTATTTTAGGTTTTCAGGAACTTTGAATTAGGGATTTCTTCATATGGTAAAATCAGGCCTTAAAACCTATACCAATGGATTCGTGACATCCAAACGAAGCAAATCCACACCTCGCGCCTTTTTTATGTTTGCTTATGTGCTAATCGCTATTTTTCCTGATCTTGTTTAGTGGGGGTTTAAAACCCCCGCTATTTGATTATGTTACAGGGACAAAGACAAAGAAGATGCTAGCGTGTCTAAGCATGATTGGACAATTCAAATGTTAGCGCATTTTTTGATGGTTTCAGCATAATATTATTTTTCTCTTATATTATTCATGTCCCACTAGTATTACAAAGAAACACGCTGGTACAGTTGGTGGCTGATGTGTCCTGCAGGTACTGGGACCTGGGTTTGATTCCCAGGTCCCCCCCAAAAGCTTAATAATTTTTGTCTTAATGCGTTCATGTGCAGCGTTCCTTCAAGGCTTCACCATACGCCCTCATACTCTGGCTTGACAAATGGCTTCATGATCAATCCAAAGGCCAAAATGTGGAGACTACCATACACGCTCAGTCAACCACAAGCATGTGATCCTGGAAAGTCGAAAAGAGCTTGGATTGCAGTGGGCCAAATTGCTCCAAAAACCTCCAAATTGGGCCAGATACCCCCTTGTTTGTATTCTATTCTTCTTTCTAATTTTCTTTTCTTTTCAATTCTTTTTAGTTTGTTTTAATCATTTTAGTTAATTCACTCAAAAATAATTTTTTACAATAATAAATCAGAAACTACAAAAAATGTTTATTTTTATTAATATTAATTTCTATTAATTTATTTTGTAAATGAACATGTAAATAATCAATTAGTGTAAACTAGGTTTTAAAACTTAAATCTTTTTCTTAACAAATTAAAATATTTAGAAATTAGGGTTTCTAACTTTTTATCTTTCTTTTTTCTTTAAATAAATAATTTTCTCATTATTATTATCATTAATTATTAATTGTTTTGTAAATAAATATGTAAATAATTAATTAGCATAAATTAGGTTAAACTTTAACATTTTTTTTCATTAATAATTAAAACAACTTAGAATTAGGGTTTCTTTTAATTTTTATTTTTATTTTTCTTTATTTTCATTAAATACAAAAAAAAACATAAAAACATTTCTTTTCTTAATTAAATAATTAATTAGCTTTTTAATTTCATTTAATTTCTCAAAAGGGTCCAACGCCCTCGAACGTTCTATTCTTTCGCGCATTTATTTTATTTTATTGTGAATATTATGTAATTGCTCAAGCCTTGTAATAGTAATTAGGAATTTATTTATTTTCCGCATTTTATTAAAAAACGGGTCTTTGTTAATTTGGCGATGTATAGACCCGCGCCTTGTAATAGCGTAGGATTTACCTTTCCGTCATTTAATTTTCCGCACTCTTAAATTATAATTGCATGAAAGAATGTATGGCCTAAATTAAAAACAAGCGTAGATCACCATGATGCATGTACAAGATAAAACATAACTGAAATAACACACAAATTCACACACCACTCTTAGGGTACGCCTCACTGTTGCCTTACCCTCGAAACGTGGTCGTCGAGTACAGGACGTTTTAGTAAGTCCTTATGTCCATAACATGATCCAGTTGCCTCGAAACGGTTGCCTCGGAATTAAAAAGGATCAATGGCATAAGGGTAGCTTCTAAGGTGTCCTACTGTTGCTCTGGTGACCACACTGTCCCTACGAACGAATTGACCCGAACACCTCCAACGGTGGTGCTACCTACCTCTCAATGGTGGGATGGCACTACCTTAAGGACTCTTATGCAGCCTAATTCCTTAGGGTAGGTAGATGACTCATAGATACTTGCTCTAAAAAACAAATCAAAATTCTTTTCACACCGACACTTTCAAAAAAGCTTTCAAAACAATTTTTCAAACACTCTTGAGGACTGATACAAGAGTCGATCTGAAATCTTTAAAACGAAACTTTTTCAAACTCACTCACAATTGAAAAGCAAACACTTTTGAAAACACAATGAGCAAGTATCTAAGAGCCCATGGATAACCATGGATAGAAAGGGTGCTAACACCTTCCCTTTCTATAAATCTACCTACCGAACCGAGAAACTATCTCATAAGGAATTTTGTTGTGCTTTTTTCCTGTCCATGTTGGAGAAAATAAAAGACGGTGGCGACTCTTGCTTCCGCGACATTTCGCGAACCAGCGTTAAACAGTCAGTTCTAAATCCACCGATCACAGAACTGGCGACTCTGCTGGGGAATACTGAAAGTGAGGTGTACCTTAGGATAGCTCATACTTGTGTTTTCAATTGTTGTGTTTGTTTGCTTTATTATTGTGGGCTGCATCGGAGTTACATAGATCCTAACCCGGATCTGGGGATACCCTGTTAGGTAGCATAAGCTGTGAGGGACCTGTCCGGCGTAGACCGACATGGGTGAAGCAGTGGCTACCTTGGTGTGGCGCCTTAGTCTGTACTGATATCCCTTGTGTCGCAACGAGGAGAATATGGGTCTTCTGAGGAGTCATTAAGCACCAACCGACCTTAGAACCTTAAATGACCCAACTTGGCCAATAGAACAGTAGCAGTATGCTACACCCATTGAGGCTAAACTCTCGTGATGGTTCTGGCCACAAGAAAAGATTGTGATGCTGGAGTTATGACCGATTGAGGGTAGTCAGTGATATTGGGATCCTCTAGAACCCAGTTATTTTCAATAGGACAGGTCTTAACCAACAAACTGAAAGAGGGTAGTACCTGAACTTCATGTTGGCCTAAACTTTAAGGACTATCTTGTGTGACTTGTGTGCCTTCGTACTTGAATACTTGCATACTTGTTATCTGACACTCGAGTTTCTCGCAGGTTTTGTTTACAGTCCTTAATCTGGACTCATAACAGGGTTTATCCATATTACTCCATGCATAGCATAACATCATACCATTGCATGCATCCTGCATAAAGACTAACCCGTTTCAAGGATCTCAAGGGCTTGTGATGCAGGTCATGATGAACAAAACGTCTAGCAAGGGGCAAAGGGGATTTATTTTCCTCTAGCCAAAGTTGTCAGGGGCTATGACCCACTGGAGATGGTGAGCCTTTGACTCTTGAAGAAGGATTCTCAGCAACATGAAGTTCCTTCAATCAAGCTACGAATTCAAATGCTAACAATCTTCTTGTTTACCCTGCGAGGTCCTTGAAAACATTGCATGCATATCATACACATCATTGCATAACAGGTACCCTTGTTACAGGTCACTTACCCTCTTCGCTGTTTATTTCAGCAATGGCTTTCCAACCGGACAACCAAGATCTCCGGGCTCAAAGCGCCCAACTGCAAGAAATGTTCTTGAACCTATCCCAGGGGCAAGAAGAAATAAAGGCTCTCCTCACAAGGAACTTGATCCTAGGGAATGCAGGGGGTATCAGGAACGATCAGCTGGAAGGGCTACAAATTGAGTTGGCAACCATGAAGATCCAAATGATGGGACAGTAGATGGGCCAAATGACTCTCATTCAGGACTTAGCTCAAAAACAAGAAGAGCTCTGGGTCCTCGTCACCAAGCTGTTTCAAAATAATCAAGTGGGGCAAACAACCAGGGTTGAAGTTCCAGTCATCATTCAACCACATGCGGGGCAAGAAGACAAGGGAAAATCTCCTCAGCTTGCTTCAGGGTCACGAGCCCAGCCTCAACGGGGTAGTCGGCGTAAACGAAATACGCCTGGAAGACATTTCTCGGAGACTGATATACCATCATCCTTTATACTGAAGCGCTTGTTGGAGGTCGATCTGATCACTCTAAAGGACCCTCCTAAGAATCCGAATATGACACCTTCAAGGTATAACCCCAACACCCATTGCGCTTATCATTCAGACAGCCCGGGGCATGCTACAGACGACTGTTGGACCTTGAAGAACAAAATCCAGGACTTGATTGACGAAAGGGTGTTGGAGTTCATGCCAGATGGCGAGATGAAAATCTTCCGCTGAGAATTCTCCATTTAAGATGACTAGTTCAAACTAGAGGATTTTTGTTCATTAGAATTTTTCAAGTTGTAATTTTCTTTTGATTGTTCAAACAATTATTGCCATAGCAAACTTTATTACTTTATCAATGCATCGCATATGTCTGTTTTTGAACCCATATATTCGCATTCGCTATATGCAAATTGTTTTCATATTTTTGTGATGATCAACTCTCGATTGAAAATTCTAAGCCTCTTGAGGGAGGATGATGAAAACGATACCACAATCTACAGTATGCTTTTGAACAGACCCCGCTGATGAGGTACAGGCATTGTTTCAATTCCTAAGCACTGGAGTTATAAGGATGATAATCCCTCGTCAACCCCTTTGAGCCAAAGAAGTAGGAGTTTTTTCTCTTTTCGAAAATTAAAACCCTTAATCATAACCCGGGGCAGGGTAGTTCTCTCAGTTGATCCAAGTGCATAACGAATGACATCAAAAGAAGTCCTTCCGAGACAAAAGACAGTGATGGTTCTGAATAATCATAAAGACAGGCAGTCATTATATCTCAAAAATAAAAACCCAATAAGTCAAAACCTACGAAGGAGACCTACAAAACTGGGGCATCCCGCTGACTGTAATTCCAAAAAAATAAACAGTTCAGGCAAAAAACAGGGATAATAAAAACCAAAAAGAAAGAGGTCATACAAACCCTCAACAAAAAGAAATGACTTCCTATTCAAAATAAATCGTCAGTAGCCGAACCATCACCGGAAGATCAAAGCAAAGACTCGAACAAGGTCTAACGCACGATCAACTGAGTTTAGGTTTGAAGAACATCACGAAAAGCAGGTGGGTACAAATATAATTTGAGCCTTTATCCTTTGTTTCTTAAACCGTGAACCAGGCTACGTTATAACCCTTAAAAAGTCCTAGCTGAAGCATGGGTTAGTTCGAAGGCATACTGTTACGAAAGGTATCCTGACTCCTTAAGGCTTGCGGTAAAATGACGAGTTGACATCACAGTTTACAAAAAATTCACTTGTTTTTATGAAAAAATGCATTTTCAAAAACTTCAAGACAGACATAAGCTTTGCATTTTTAACATAACTTTGTTTGCATGTGACTTTTTGTTTGAACAGCATAGAAATTCGCATAAAAGCACTTCCAATCAAGGGGCATGGCATGATCATTGTCCATCATCTGGGGCAGTTAAGTCAAGATTCGGAGAATCCCTCAAAAGGCCAACCAACCTGGGGAAAATCTCCATCTGGATCACTTGGAGCGTTGGACGATCAAACAAATATCTTCTGGTAGTATGGCAACACTACACTAATGACAAGGGCACCTCCCTACATCTTGAGAGCGTGGACATAGTCGAAAAAAGTACTACGCATAATCAAAGACCCGCTAGGTTGACACACCTAGGCAAAAATAAGGGCTTCCCGGCGAACCAAAAGGGTTCGGGCAAAAATAAGGGATGAAATGAAAAAATATGTACACCCGGCAAGACGAAAACCTGAAAAGGCGGCTTGGGCAAAAATGGGTATCCCGGTGGACTGAAAACCCGAAAGGGCGGTCCAGACAAAAGTTAGGGATTAAAGCGTACGACTATGTCCCGACATCTCGTCACTTGCCTACTAAAAGAAGAGTTGTCAATCGGCAGTCATCAAGCACCTCCACAAGTATCTTCTTCCCTCACCTCAGCAACAGGGGCAATAATGAGTCGTCCAGGCGATCCAGTTGCTCTGTCAACCAAAGTACCAAGGAAAGGTCAATCAAAAGATGATTACCATCTACCTTTACAGCTTCAGATCAACCCTGGTAACAAACCAGAAAATTCTGTGGACGATTGATCGTGGGTTAATATCCGAAACCAAACAGGACAATTATCTACTTGATCATCCTCAGGCAACCCCACACCGGTTCCCTCTCAACCTACACTAATTCCTTCTCAATTTTCAGACGAAGTCTTACACGGACTTATCATCAAAGTAACCCTACACCGGTTCCTTTTCTTTCAGAAGAAGTTTTACACGGACTTATCTCATGGTAACCCTACACCGGTTCCTCCCGAAGTCTTACACGGACTTATCATCAAGGTAACCCTACACCGGTTCCTCCCGAAGTCTTACACGGACTTATCATCAAAGTAACCCTACACTGGTTCCTTTTCTTTCAGAAGAAGTTTTACACGGACTTATCTCATGGTAACCCTACACCGGTCCCTCCCGAAGTCTTACACGGACTTATCTCAAGATGACCTTACCCCGGTTCATCAAGAAGTCTTACACGGACTTATCTCAAGATGACCTTACCCCGGTTCATCAAGAAGTTCTACACGAACTTATCCTGCAGTAACCTTACCCCGGTTCTTCCAGAAGTCTTACACGGACTTATCTCAAGATAACCTTACCCCGGTTCATCAAGAAGTTTTACACGAACTTACCATGCAGTAACCTCACCCCGGTTCCTCCAGAAGTCTTACACGGACTTATCTCATGGTAACCCTACACCGGTTCCTCCCAAAGTTTTACACGAACTTATCCTGCAGTAACCTTACCCCGGTTCCTCCAGAAGTCTTACACGGACTTATCTCAAGATAACCTTACCCCGGTTCCTCCAAAAGTTTTAAACGAACTTATCCCGAAGAAACCCTACACAGGTTCTCTCTCCCCAAAGATGCAGTTTTACACGGACTCGTCATCAGAAACCCTACCCAGGTTTTACTTCTTCCGGGATGCAGTTTTACACGGGCTCATCGTCAAAGTAACCCCATATAGGTTCCCTTCTCAAACCCTAGACGTAGTTTTACACGGACTCGTCATCAGTAAACCCTACACAAACTCCCCAAGCAGAGTTAGACTACTCAGTCAGCCTTAAGGAAGTTGGATTATCCCCAGTACATCTCAAAAATTCCCCCAAGAGAGTCCAGTCCAAAGGATTCCCCAGTATATTCGGGAAGCTTATCACCTGCAGAGTACGAACGCATCTCCCGGTTTTATTTAAAGGTTATTTCCCCACCAGGATATAACTGGGTTATCCTCAGCCAATTGTCATGGAAAGATCGTCCCCGACGAAGTTCTCCTATCCCCAGCGAAATTCATCAAACCTTCCAACATGACTCAACAATGGTATCCCCAGCGGAGTTATCATCAACATCTCAGCGAAGTACCTCTCTCCCCACAGAGTTCACTCCCCGCAGAGTAATCTTTTTGCCAAGTTTATTCCCCAACGGAGTCATCTTCTCCTACAGGTTCATTCTTGCAACAATCATCCCCAGCGGAAACAACAAAGCTCTATTCTCCCGCATCAGCCCAGGATTTAACTTCCCGGCACCCGTCAAGGATTTACTTTCCTAGACAAAAACATACATTCATAAACATCACATCTTCATACATTATAGCATGCATATACGCATCATGAACATACAATCTCATTTATTCTGAGAACATCTCGCATGTTATACATCATGACATTGCACGCAACTAACGTTTTGTCTTTTCAGGACGGAGGTTAATACAAAGATGATTACTATCAATAGACGTAATTCCAGATCCGATTCCTGTATCTTGCCAGGGTGTATCCGTTGACGACTAACAGTACCAGACTCGATTCCTGTATCCTGCCAGGGCACGTCTAAAGAGTTTGAGGATCCGATTCCTGTATCTTGCCAGAGTGTATCCGTTGACGACTAACAGTACCAGACTCGATTCATGTATCTTGCCAGGGCACGTCTGAAGAGTTTGAAGATCCGATTCCTGTATCTTTCCAGGGTGTATCTGTTGACGACTAACATTACCAGACTCGATTCCTGTATCTTTCCAGGGCACGTCTGAAGAGTTCGAAGATCCGATTCCTGTATCTCGCCAGGGTGTATCTGTTGACGACTAACATTACCAGACTCGATTCCTGTATCCTGCCAGGGCACGTCTGAAGAGTTTGAGGATCTGATTCCTGTATCTTGCTAGGGTGTATCTGTTGACGACTAACATTACCAGACTCGATTCCTGTATCCTGCCAGGGCACGTCTGAAGAGTTTGAAGATCCGATTCCTGTATCTTGCCAGGGTGTATCTGTTGACGACTAACATTACCAGACTCGATTCCTGTATCCGGCCAGGGCACGTCTGAAGAGTTCGAAGATCCGATTCCTGTATCTCGCGAGGGTGTATCTGTTGACGATTATATTCTCCGGACTCGATTCCTGTATCTTGCCAGGGCACGTCTGAAGAGTTTAAAGATTCGATTCCTGTATCCAGCCAGGGCACATCTACATAAAGAGTTTGAAGACCAACTCCTGTAACAGGCCAGGTAATTATCTTTCTTTTTCAGGTACGCAAGTTCGCGCTAAGGAATCTCTTACGCGATCGACCACCTCCCGATGGCATCTATAAGCCCATCCACATACCAACAAGTCTCCAAATGGCGTCTATAAGCCCATTCCCGACAAGGTACTGTCATACTTCCATATGGCATCTATAAGCCCATCCTCCTATCCATCAGTCTCCAAATGGCATCCGTAAGCCCATTCCCACCATTACGCTGCTGACATTCTACTATGTGAGTGCAAATTTCTGGGCACTCTAGTGTTCAATCATCTTCTACCCTCGGATTACGAAAGACACGCCAGCCAATCTACACCCTCAGGTCTAAGAAGATTGAACAGGGGCAACTGTTGTACCCCAAAATTTTCCCTCCCATATTCTTCAAGAGTTGGCAAAGTCAAGGTTCAAAATCTCTCAAGGGTTGCACAGTCCAATGGTCTCCTAACACAGTCAAAATTAGGGTTTTGGTTCTTGCAAAGAAATTGAAGTTTTCAAGGGTCCAATCAAGTCCCATATGCCCATAAACATTGTCAAGCATCCATATGCCAAGTTTCAAGACTCACAGCATCAAATTGCACAGTCAAAAACCCTAATTGCTTCACAGTCAACTATAGGGGCAAAATGGTCATTTGACAGTCAAAAGTCAAAATTTTTGGTCAACATCTTATTTTGAGGCCACAATCATCATTTTATCAATTCTTGATCATGATTCTCAAAGCATGGCTCAAAAAAGTCTCAAGATGCAGAAGTTTCTATTTTTGGACAGTTGAAAAAGTCAACTGCAAATTGACCAGGGCATAACTTCCTCATGGTTTATCAGAAAAATCCTATCCAAATCTCATTTTGAAGGGGATGACATTTCCTACAACTCATCTTCACACTCCAAGTCCAAGAAATACTCTCACAAAAAGTTATCAATTTCAACATTATAGGTCATTTTCAAAAGTCAACAAAAAGGCACTTTAAGTCAAAGACCATAACTTGAGATTGGTAAATCCAAATGACATGGGACCAAAGTCATTGGTTAGAGGACTTCAAGACCTTTCCAAAATGTCCAAGAACATGATCAAAGCTTAAAAATTGAGCAAGATATGCCTTGGAGAAGTTGGGGAATTTTTGGGAATTTTGAAAAGTCAACTTTGCACAAAAGGCTTCAAAAATGCTAATGGGCCACAAATTCTTCCATGAATCATTACCCAAAAGCTATGCACGACCCATTGACCTCAAAGGGATGTATTTTCTCATTTTTGATTAATTATTTGAATTTTTATTATTATTAATTCACTTAATTAAATTTAAATATGAAAAAATAGCAAATAACACTTATCAAATCTTTTTGTGCAGCAAGTTCACTCATTATGAGCTGAATATCTCGTGTATCAATCAACAAGGACAAAATCATCCAAATTTGGCATAATTGGCATGGAAAAGATTGAAAAAAAGATTTGACAAAATCAAATATTCAAAACATGAATACATGGACTTTGGGCTTGGTTTTTTTAACCTAATTCACTCAAGCACTTATACACAAGAGAACCCTATTCCATTGGACACGAAAAACTGCCCAAGAGCTGCACACCAATTTGCAAAGTTTCATCAAAAAATTGGAAACCGAAAACATAGCTATTGCACGCTTCAAAGCCTAAAAGCTATTCCAATACATTGCTGGACGATCAAGGAAGCTTTTGCAATCAAGAAGCAATCAAAACGTGCCCATAATCATAGAATACAGATCACACGGTTTGCCAAAATTTCTTGAATTCCACATGATAATTCATGCATTTTTAATCATGTTTCTTGAGTGATTTATACTAATATGAACCTTCTGAAGCTAATGGTATACCTCAATGGCATTATCAAGCCCTGTATCGTGATTCACCATTAATGTATTTTAGGTTTTCAGGAACTTTGAATTAGGGATTTCTTCATATGGTAAAATCAGGCCTTAAAACCTATACCAATGGATTCGTGACATCCAAACGAAGCAAATCCACACCTCGCGCCTTTTTTATGTTTGCTTATGTGCTAATCGCTATTTTTCCTGATCTTGTTTAGTGGGGGTTTAAAACCCCCGCTATTTGATTATGTTACAGGGACAAAGACAAAGAAGATGCTAGCGTGTCTAAGCATGATTGGACAATTCAAATGTTAGCGCGTTTTTTGATGGTTTCAGCATAATATTATTTTTCTCTTATATTATTCATGTCCCACTAGTATTACAAAGAAACACGCTGGTACAGTTGGTGGCTGATGTGTCCTGCAGGTACTGGGACCTGGGTTCGATTCCCAGGTCCCCCCCAAAAGCTTAATAATTTTTGTCTTAATGCGTTCATGTGCAGCGTTCCTTCAAGGCTTCACCATACGCCCTCATACTCTGGCTTGACAAATGGCTTCATGATCAATCCAAAGGCCAAAATATGGAGACTACCATACACGCTCAGTCAACCACAAGCATGTGATCCTGGAAAGTCGAAAAGAGCTTGGATTGCAGTGGGCCAAATTGCTCCAAAACCCTCCAAATTGGGCCAGATACCCCATTGTTTGTATTCTATTCTTCTTTCTAATTTTCTTTTCTTTTCAATTCTTTTTAGTTTGTTTTAATCATTTTAGTTAATTCACTCAAAAATAATTTTTTACAATAATAAATCAGAAACTACAAAAAATGTTTATTTTTATTAATATTAATTTCTATTAATTTATTTTGTAAATAAACATGTAAATAATTAATTAGTGTAAACTAGGTTTTAAAACTTAAATCTTTTTCTTAACAAATTAAAATATTTAGAAATTAGGGTTTCTAACTTTTTATCTTTCTTTTTTCTTTAAATAAATAATTTTCTCATTATTATTATCATTAATTATTAATTATTTTGTAAATAAATATGTAAATAATTAATTAGCATAAATTAGGTTAAACTTTAACTTTTTTTTTCATTAATAATTAAAACAACTTAGAATTAGGGTTTCTTTTAATTTAATTTTAATTTTTCTTTATTTTCATTAAATACAAAAAAAACATAAAAACATTTCTTTTCTTAATTAAATAATTAATTAGCTTTTTAATTTCATTTAATTTCTCAAAAGGGTCCAACGCCCTCGAACGTTCTATTCTTTCGCGCATTTATTTTATTTTATTGTGAATATTATGTAATTGCTCAAGCCTTGTAATAGTAATTAGGAATTTATTTATTTTCCGCATTTTATTAAAAAACGGGTCTTTGTTAATTTGGCGATGTATAGACCCGCGCCTTGTAATAGCGTAGGATTTACCTTTCCGTCATTTAATTTTCCGCACTCTTAAATTATAATTGCATGAAAGAATGTATGGCTTAAATTAAAAACAAGCGTAGATCACCATGATGCATGTACAAGATAAAACATAACTGAAATAACACACAAATTCACACACCACTCTTAGGGTACGCCTCACTGTTGCCTTGCCCTCGAAACGTGGTCGTCGAGTACAGGACGTTTTAGTAAGTCCTTATGTCCATAACATGATCCAGTTGCCTCGAAACAGTTGCCTCGGAATTAAAAAGGATCAATGGCATAAGGGTAGCTTCTAAGGTGTCCTACTGTTGCTCTGGTGACCACATTGTCCCTACGAACGAATTGACCCGAACACCTCCAACGGTGGTGCTACCTACCTCTCAATGGTGGGATGGCACTACCTTAAGGACTCTTACACAGCCTAATTCCTTAGGGTAGGTAGATGACTCATAGATACTTGCTCTAAAAAACAAATCAAAACTCTTTTCACACCGACACTTTCAAAAAAGCTTTTAAAACATTTTTTCAAACACTCTTGAGGACTGATACAAGAGTCGATCTGAAATCTTTAAAACGAAACTTTTTCAAACTCACTCACAATTGAAAAGCAAACACTTTTGAAAACACAATGAGCAAGTATCTAAGAGCCCATGGATAACCATGGATAGAAAGGGTGCTAACACCTTCCCTTTCTATAAATCTACCTCCCGAACCGAGAAACTATCTCATAAGGAATTTTGCTGTGCTTTTGTCCTGTCCATGTTGGAGAAAATAAAAGACGGTGGCGACTCTTGCTTCCGCGACATTTCGCGAACCAGCGTTAAACAGTCAGTTCTAAATCCACCGATCACACATGAGTATCGCGAGCAAGATCATGAATCATATGCCTAAACTTATGAATGTCTCGAGCACAACCATGAATCAGGCGCCTAGCGCGTTTAATCTACCGGACATAATCTCCGGATACAAGTTTCTACTAGCAAAACATCGTCAAAACTATCTACAACATGGGAAATCAAAGGGAAAGGATACTTACTTGGAAGGAGATGCAAAGAAACGATGGTGGTGGAAGTAAACAGATGGCGAACGCCGTGGCAGTCTTAACGACGTTATGGGAACTCACGACAGTAAAAACTGAGAAAGTAAGAGAGGCGTGAAGAGGTGAAACAGACTATGGGCCCTGGGATCCTATTTATAGAGATGGCGTGGAATATGAAACGTCGCACCGGGGAACCACGAATCTCCCCCGTCCTCGACACCTACTCACCTAGACAATGATGGCCCTATTCACTAGGGTGGCGTTGCAATTTCCAAGGACTACACCACGTATCCAACAGACGCAACTGACGCACCCCCGCGAGCAATCCTCGAGCACACCTCGACATGGAAAAACCTGGCATCGAGCACGAGGTGCCCGCGAAAGGGCGAACTGGGATCAAGTCGTAACTCCTGTATCAGGAACAATGACTTGGGGGGCTCCTGTTCTAGACTGGGCCTGCCCTTGGCCCAAATCACAAGTAAGGCCCAGATCCAAACCGTGCCTCAAACTATGCTGGGAACCAGATCCCCCCCGAGCATACCCAGTCACGGGCCATTACGACTATGCCCGCCGCTGCACGCAACGAGAGGCGTCCCCGACACGGACACCCCAACTCGAGCCCTGCTCGAGCATCCTCCCCGTAGGGCAGACTCAGTCCCTCCGGATGCTTCATAGTCTTTAGAGCTCCGGGAAGATCGCGTCTTCGTTCTTCCTTGTTCTTCGTAGAGCATCATCCAGGAAGGGGACCACGTGCAGGTCCCCACTACTCACGTAGAACCTGGCAGTCCCTTTGTTGGGCCCAGTTTTGGTCAGCCCAATAAAGGGACCTTGGCCCAGCGCTGGGGGCTATAAATACCCTCTGTTCCAAGAGGGTCAGGTATTCATTCTCTGACACACCTATATACAATTCGCCTGCTCATTCCGCCGCTTACTTTATCATCAGAGTGTCTTGCAGGTACCCCCCCCATCTCTCAGATCCAGTTCGAACCAACTGTGACGGTCCAACTCTTATCAGGTGAGATCAGTCAGGTTTGTGGAAGAGCAAAGAATAATGTGTAAGCACAAAAAATTAATAAAAAGGGGAATTTATAAAGTGATTAACTTCTCCTTACAAAAAATCACAATTCAGTTATCCTGAAATATTTATTGAAATTTTTGTTTGATCTATTACAAATAAAAGAAACACGAATTTTATAGCTAATAAAAAAAGAAAAAAAAAATTGTTATGATTTGTCACCTCCATAAAATTTTCGTAGCATTTCTTATTTCTATTTATTATTTCTTTTCTTTTCTTTCTCCTTCTTTCTCGCTTCTTTATTGACCATTAACCATGTCAATTTTTATTATATATCCAATGTAACATCGTCATATATATTACACTTATTTCATTCTCGTGTTATTTTTAAATGTGTGACATTCTATCTTATATAACATCACATATTTTTACTATTGTTTGATGAAATTTTCTCTTAAACTTGAACAATACTCTTATGTCACATAAAACTCCTAAGGTCTTTTTTTTATTCAATTATCCAGTTTAGATTTGATTATTTACATTCTCTTT